>CM053586.1:164916889-164941031 GCA_028646515.1 Pseudochirops corinnae
CTGAGTTCACATCCAGCCTCAGACACTTAATGCTTACTAGCTGTGCGACCTTGGGCAAGTCACTTAACCCCAATTGCCCTGCCCTCCCCCTCCAAAAAAAAAAGAAGTGGAAGATGGAAAGTCATGTATAGAGAACAAATAGGTCAAAATGGCTGGAGTATGGAATAATTGCAGTAAGCTTGGAAAAGTGAGCTGAAGGCAGATTGTGAAGGGCTCCACAAAGGAATTTTGTATGTTAGTTTAGAGGCAATGGGGAGTCACTGAGGCTTCTTGAGAAGATGAGGGAGGAATTACTTAAGTCTGTGCTTTTGGAATATCAATTTGGCAACCATCAGGAAGACAGATTTCAGAGGAGAGAGAATGGAGGCAGGTAGGTTATTAAAAGGTTATTAGGACATTATTTAAAAATTTCAGTCAAAAGATCATGAGAAGGGACAGGATACAAGAGATGTGGTGGGAGAAGCAGCAGTGAGACTAGCCAAGGCGGGGCAGATGACTGGGAAGGGTGGGTGAGGGAGAATGAAGAGTCAAGAATGATGCCAGCGGTGCAAACTGATGACTGGACAGACGGAAGGATGGGGATACCCTCAGCAGAAACAGAAAAGTCATAGTGAGGTTGGTAAAAAAAAATAAAATGAGTTCTGTTTTGGACATGTTTAGTTTGAAATGTCTACAGAATAGACAGTTAGAAATATACAACAAGCAGTCAATGACATGGGATTGAGGCTCAAGGAGAAAAAGTAGGATTGGTGATGTGATGTATATTTACACTTTGAATATATGGATATATAGCTATGAGAATCTTCTATGTGGAAATGATAAATGAACTCATGGAACTTTAAGAGATAAGAGAAAGAGAGAAACTGAGAAAGAGACAGAGGAGACAGAGAAGGAGAGAAAGAGAAAAAGACAGAGGAAAGATATGGAGAGAGATAGGAGAGGAGAGGAGAGGAGAGGAGAGGAGAGGAGAGGAGAGGAGAGGAGAGGAGAGGAGAGGAGAGGAGAGGAGAGGAGAGGAGAGGAGGGGAGAGGAGAGGAGGGGAGAGGAGAGGAGAGGAGAAGAGGGGAAGGGAGCAGAGGGGAGGGGAGGGGAGAGGAGAGGAGGGGAGAGGAGAGGAGAAGAGGGGAAGGGAGCGGAGGGGAGGGGAGGGGGGGAGTGAGAGGAAGAGATAGAGAGAGAATGGGTAATGACATAGTAAAAGGGTCTCAGAAAGAGTGGTCAGATCATTAGAAGCAGAATAAGGGAAAAAGAAGTATTAAAAAAAAACAAAACCAACCCAGGGAGGAGAGAATAGTCAGTCGATAGGGTCATATGTTACAGAGAGGTCAAGAAGGTTGGAGACAAAAAAAAGGACACTTGCCAAGAAAAGGACACTTGGCAGTTCAGTTTTCTTTGCCAACCTTAGAGAGGTCAGTTTCAATTGAGCAATAGGGTCCAAAGTCATATTTCGAGTAAGTGAGAAGAAAAAATATGGAGTCAAGAAGTACAGATTTCTCCAAGAGTATGACTATAAAAGAGGAGAAATGTAGGATCATAGTCGGAGGGGATGGTGGCAGCAAGTGAAGGTCTCAACAAGCACCATCTTGTTGTCTTGGTAAGAGAACTTGGGTCCACTAAGGACCCCAGAGGTTGACTGTTTGGCAGTTTAACATGGGAGCTTCTGGTTTGTCCTGATTCCAAATAGAACTGATTCTCCACTTAGTAATGAATTGATCTCCTATTCCCAAAAATGGGCTCTATAAAAAGAGGTTTTTTTTTCTTGAGCTTTCTCTCTTCATTATTAATTAAAATCTTTCTCTAAGCTTATAATCTAATTAATGGCATTTTAATCGGCCCATTATTTAACATTCAACTCTCTGGGGTTCAGTCTTTTGGTCACATCAGACTCAGTCTTTCTGGGCTATTGTTTGAATTACTATTTTTTGCCCAACCTTCTTTGTTTTCCTCTTTCCTTGATCTTTTTTATGGTTCACTTGGATTCTGGCCTATATGTATCTCCATTCTCTATTCCTCAGTTCTCCCAACTGTGCTATTTTAATTTCTGGCTTTTAGTTCAGTATTTATTACCATCTATTAAGTATCTATTATACAACAAAGTACCTTGCTAAGCACTGAAGGAGATACAAAATCTAGTACAAATTGTATGCTCCAGACAAGTGTGATCCAGCCTGGATGGATGGAATAGAGAGCTCATGGAAGGGAGTAATATCAAACGATCAATCGAAAAGCATTTATTAAGCCATAACTATGTGTAGGTATTGTGCTAGAAACTGAGGATACAAATATAAAACATAAAACAATCCCAACTGTCAAGTGGATGACACCAGAGTATGGAAGACTTCGAATGTTAGTGAAAGGTGACTGAACTTTCCTTGGGAGGCAATAGGGAGCCATTGAATATTTTAAAGTAATGATGTACCTCAGAGTCATATTAAGGGCAGGACAGCCAGGGCTCTTAAAGGTGACTATTAGTATTTCAGCGGCATAAAAACAAGAGAATTTAGTACCCAGTTTGCAGGAATAATTACAATTCAAAGTAACCAGTTAGGGGACAGGGGGTGAGCTTTTTCTCCCCTCAACCGAGAACATTTTGTATATTCCTTAAGAATAAAAAATTCCTGGTTTCTAGCCCTCTTTTGGGTTGTTTTAGTTTTTTTTGGGGGGGGGGGGAGGATTTTTTTTTTATTCTCCAGGGAACTTATTTCTTCCAGTGAGGAATGGACCAGTGAGGAAAGAAAAATGAATAGGAGATCCAGATCTATCCCTAACTGTCCTTGGACAAGACACTTCCCCCTCCCTTTGAGCCTCAGTTGCTTATCTGTTAAAGGGGGAGATTGGACTAGCTCAGGGATTCTTAACCTAAGATTGCTGGGCTTTTATTTATTTATTTACTCATTCATTCATTTATTTTTGCTTTTTGGAGGACGGACGGCAGGGCAATTGGGGTTAAGGAACTTGCCCAAGGTCACATAGCTAGTAAGTGTTAAGCCTCTGAATTCACATTTGAACTCAGGTCCTCCTGACTCCAGGGCTGGTGCTCTATTCACTGCACCACCTAGCCAACCCAGGTTTGTGGGCTTTTTAAAAAACATATTTTAATAGCTGTACTTCAGTATAACTGATTTCCTTTGAAATCCTCATGTATTTTATTTTATGCATTTAAAAACCTCCTGAAAAGGATTCCAAGGCTTCACCAGACTGCCAAAAGGGTCCATGACATAAAAATGGTAAATGGCCACTGTAGTAGACTGATCATCTATAAGGCCCCCTCCATAATAGACAGGGCGGAAAGAGGACAGGTCTGAGAGTCCAAGAACCTAGGTTCGAGTAGTAGCACACATGGTAATAACTCACATTTTGATAGGGCTTAGAAGTATAGGAAATAGTTTTGTCACAACAACTATGTTAGCCAGGGAATACAAGGATTTATTATCCCTAGTTTCACATGCCAAATTAAGTCAAACATCAGGACAAGAAGGAACCTCAGAGTGATCTGGTCCTGAACAAGGATCTCCTCTATGCCCTATCCACCAAGGTTAACTGATCTTTACTCATAGACTCCAATGAAGAAAAACCCACAGTCTCCTAAGGGAGCCCATTCCACTTTGGAACAACTCTAATCATTATAAAGATTTTATTTTTGTTTCGTTTTGTTTTTGTTTTCCCTTAACTCCATGCTGAAACACACTTCTCTGTAGCTTCCAACCTTGGCCCCTGGTTCTGCTCTATGGGGTCAAATGCAACAAATCTGATCTCCTTCATGACAACCCTTTAAATACTTGCAGGCAATTCTCATGACCTGCCGCCCTCCCCAGCCTCAAGTCTTCCCTCCAGCTCACAGGTTCTGGTGAAGCAAACAGAACATTCCTTGATGCTCACTGGCTCTTCAAAATTTTCCCTCTACCACCACCATTCAGATACGTTTGCTATTCATATTTATCACCCAATCCAGATCTCCTGGTGAAATTATGTTTTCCAGGACATTCTCCAGCCTTCCTCAGTGAGTTTAGTGCCTGGCTTAGTCTCCTTTTCTATACCATCTCTGCTTTTATACTACTATTTATATTACGATTTTGCTATATTTTACTACTATATTATTAAATTGTTGTTGTTGTTAGGGCACAGTGGATGGAGTGCTGCACATGAAGTCAGGAAGACTCATCCTCCTGAGTTCAAATCCATCCTCAAACACTTACTAGCTGTGTGACCCTAGGCAAGTCACTTAACCCTGTTTACGTCAGTTTCCTCATCTGTAAAATGAGATACAGAAGGAAATGGCAAACCACTCCAGTAGCTTTACCAAGAAAATCCCTCATGGGATCACAAAGCGTCATACATGACTGAAATGACTGAACAACATTATAATTATTGTAATTATTATTAATTCCATCATGCTATCTGCTACTGGAGCTGTCCAGAAGATGTTTTCAATGAGCCTAGAGAAAATGAGTTTAAATCTGAATACTTTTATTCAAATTGCAAAAAGCAATCATTCCTCCACCTGCCCAATAATCAGTAGAAGAGTATACAGTAAAAGAGTAATAGCAGGATAGAGATTTGTCCAAGGATAATTTCAACTTGAGTTTAATAAAACAAAATGTGAAAAATGAAGCATGATGAAGATGATGATTCTGATCATTTTAACTTTCATTTTCAAGAAATCCCAGCCCTAGGGGAGGCTAGGTGGCTCAGTGAATAGAGCACCAGCCCTGGAGTCAGGAGGAGTTGAGCTGAAATCCGGCCTCAGACACTTACTAACTGTGTGACTTTGGGCAAGTCATTCAACCTCAATTACCCTGCCTTCCCCGCTTCAAAAAGGAAAAAAAAAAAAAGAAAGAAAGAAAGAAAGAAAGAAAGAAAGAAAGAAAGAAAGAAAGAAAGCTCAGCCCCAGTCAGAGCTCAAACCCTGACAGTACCACAAAATAAATGAGTCAAATGAGTCGGTACAAATCAGAATGACCTGTTAAAGTACACATGTTTCCCTCCATCTGACTCCCTGGCTTCAGCAATAAGAGCCTTGAATGATAGATTATCTTTCTCAAAGTATAACTTGCCAAGACACAGGTGCAATTTATGCTACATTTTATAGCTGTCAACATAGCCCTGGGCCTTAGAATCCCAAGGGCTTCCAAGAAAAAGAACCAAAGCTTCCATTCCATTCTTGAAGGCATATCCCTTTGCCTTTTAGTGGTTCCTAAATCCTTCCTGAATCCTCATCAATTTGACGCTCCAAGAAGTTTTGTGCTAAAAATTCTTTAATGGTACCTTAAGCAGTGAATATTATGAGCAGCATATTAAATTACTCTAGGTATTTACAACTCTTTCTTTGTTCTCATTTTTGAAAAGAGTTTGCCAAGCAAAAGAACACTGGGAACCACTACCCTATATCTACACAGGTAGTGAGACAAATTGCTAATATGGAATGATTTGAGGGGCCTGCTCTGCCCTCAGATATCCTGCACAGGTTGACCAGGGCCCCAACCTCTCCTTTTAACTTCACCCTAAATTACAACCCTGGGAGTATCACCTCGGTTTTCTCCAAAAACACAAATAAGTCGAACAAAACAAAAAACCAAGAACATTGTCTCTGGAAGGACACTATAAGAAGATATGTGCTTAGCCAGGCCCTGGTTATGAGAGCCAGCACTGTGCAACAAAGGAGTCATGGAGTTTCTCTCCACTCTAATCCATCCTCCATTTAGCCACCAAAATGATTTTCCTAAAGTGCAGGTCTGATCAGGTCACACCTTCCCCCTCCTCAATAAACTCCAGTGGTTTCCCATTGTCTCCAGGATCAATTACAAAATGTTGCGTTTGGCATTCACATTCCCACAGGCCCTGTGCCTTTCTGGTCTTCTGAAACCTTACTCCCCAATATGTGACAATGGCTTCCTAGTTCCATGAACGAGACACTCCATATCTCTGCTCCTGACATTTGTCTCCCATTCCTAGAATGCTTCTCCTGTGATTATCAACCTACCTGGCTTCCTTTAAATCCCAACTAAAATGCCAATTTCTTCCAAAAGCTTTCCCCAAGTTTTCTTAATTCTAGTACCTTACCCGCTGTTAATTATTTCCTATTTATCCTATACATAGCTTGCTTTGTATATATTTATTTGCATGTTGTCTCCTCTATTAGATTGTAAGCTCCTTGAGGGTAAGGACTATCTTTTGCCTTTTTTTGTATCCTTAGCACTTAGCACAGAGCCTGGCACATAGCAGATGTTTCATGAATGTTTACTGATGGACTGAGAAGGCCTGAATTGGAATCCTAGCTCCAACACTTGCAGGTGTATGATCTCAGCCTAAATTTTTTCATCTGTAAAGTGGGGATTAAAAATACTTACACTATGTATCTTACAGAATTGTTATGAACATTCATTAAGATGATGTCTGTGGAGTGCTTTTTATATACTGCACAGCTGTTCAGCAGTTGCACAAATGACAGCTGTTATCATTGAAATATTGGGAGGAGAAAGGATAGCCTTTCCCTGTAGGCCTCTCCTTTTTTAGCACATTAATCATGAAGTGGTTTATCAGATTAGCAAATTGTCACCTTAGAAGGTTCACAAAATGCCCTCAGGGCATTCTATAAAATACTGGCTAGTCTCACTGAGGAGAAGGGCAGAGTAACAAGCCTTTATCTTCCCTATATTCTAAAATTTGGATGCATGATAGGAGGTAGTTTAAGGAAAGTGAGGAAGAAGTCAGTTCAACATGCATTTTTTTTAAGGGCCAGCTATGTTTAGACACTATACAAGCCCTGGATATGCCAAGGAAGACAAATATTTCTGCCCAAATCTGTCCCCAAGGAGCTCACATTATAATGAGAGAGAAATGCAAATAAAGAGGCCATTCAACAGTATGGAGTCGGGAAATGGAATATCATGTGTAAAGAACAGCAAGAAAGCCAGCATAACTATTTTTTTTTTCCTTTGTGATCCTATGTAGTTCATATTATACATTTTAATTTTTTTTTTGCCTTTTTTTTGGAGGGGCAGTTGGGGTTAAGTGACTTGCCCAAGATCACACAGCCAGTAAGAGTTAAGTTTCTGAGGTTGGATTTGAATTCAGGTTCTCCTGACTCCATATTATACATTATAAAAACAATATTTTCCCCAATTACATCTTAAAGCAATTTTTAACATTTCTCTAAATTTTGAGTTCCAAATTCTATGCTTCCTCTCTCCCTACATCCCCTCCCCCCTTCCTGAGACAGTAAACAACCTGATGTAAGTTCCGTATAGTGAAATTGTAGAGAGTATTTAAGGACACTGGAAAGGTAAGAAAGGACCAGGTTGTAAAGGGACATAAATGCCAAATGGAGGATTTCTAATTTATTCCTGTAGATAATGAGGAACTACCAGATTTTATTGAATAAGGGGATGATATTGTCAGATCTAAGCTTTAGGAAAATCACTTTATCTGCTGACAAAAGGATGAATTGGAGGAATGTGGTGGGAAGATTTGAGACAGGGAGACCAACTCAAAAAGGATTGCAATAGTTCAAGTGAGAGGTAATGAAGGCCTGTGTTATGGTGGTGGATGTGTGACTGAAGAGAAGGAAATGTATACAAGAGATGTTGGGAAGGTAGAAATGACAAGATTTGCTAAGAGATTAAGAATGAAAAAAAAAATGCAAAAAAAAAACTGTGCATGAGGAATAGAGGATGACACAAAGGTCATAAATCTGGGTGACTTGGAGCAGGATGGTACCTTCAATAGCAATAGGAAACTAGGGAACAGGGAAAGTTTTGGGGGGAAATGATGAGTCCTGTTTTGAACATGTTGAGTTTGAGCTACTTACAGGCATCCAGTTCAAGGTGTCCAAAAGGCAGTGGTGATGCAAAATTGGATCTTGAGAGGTTAGAAATTAATTAACATAAAAAGAGAGAGAGGTTAGGGCTGGATATATAGAAGTAGCAATCATTTGCATAAAGATGGTCATTGAACCTATGAGAGCTGTTGAGATTGCTGAACAATTTGAGAAGTTATGATGGAGAAGAGGACCCAAGACAGAGCCTTGAGCGACCCCCCAAAGTTAAGAGTTAATGCCTTGGATCAAGATCTAGGAAAAGAGACTGAGGAGCGGTCAGACAGGTAAGAGGAGAACAGTGTAATGAAAATCTAGAGAGGAAAGAGTATCCAGGAAGAGACAGTAATCAATAGAATCAAAGGCTGCAGAGAAGTCAAAAAGGATTGAGAATAGGAGATTGGTCTGTTGTATGCCTGACTGAATTGCTTCCATCTGAATTATCTTAGGAAGATTCTGAAGATCATCTGGTCCTTACTCGAACTTAACTACCAGGCATTCAAACTCTGCTTCAGAGAGCACAGCTCCAATGGGCTAACCACATTGTTCAAATGCAAAATGTCCACTGGCCAAAAAGACTGTTTTATGGAGAACTCACAGAGCAAGCCGTCACATGGGAGTCAGAAGAAGCGATACAAGGACACTCTCAAGGTCTCTCTCAAGAACTATGGAATTGATTGTGTGACCTGGGAGACACTGGCACAGGACTGCTCAGCATGGCATGCCCACATTAGGAAGGTGTGTTCTATGAGCAAAGCAGAATTGAGATAGCTTAAAGGAAATGCAGGATGAGCAAATTTGGAGAATCACCCCAAATGTTCATATGAACTATTTGTGCCCAACCTGTGGTAGGGGCATTCCAAGCTCGTACTGATCTGAAAAGCCACAGCCCGACATAGCACATCGAAACGTAACTTTAGCATTAGTGATGTCATTTTGGTCTTCTTGGAGAATGAAGGACAACAACCATCAGTAACTTCAGACTGGATAGTTTAAGTAGACTAAGATGTTGGCAGCTGGATCAAATGAAGGAATAGGAATAAATGTGAAAGAGGAAGGAAAACACTTAGAGGAGCTAAAGAGCTGGGATGAAGAAGGCAATGGAAGAACTTGTGACTAGAGACCAGACTCCTTAGCCTTCAGGACCTCACTGCCTACTTCTCCCTGACACCAACCTTGTACTGCCCCTAACCTCAAGCCCTCCTACCTTTGTGTCTCAGCCCAGGCTACTTCCTCCGCCAGCCTTGAATGCCTGCTCTGCTCCTCTCTGCCCATTTGAATTCTACCCCACCTGACTTTCAAGAACTAATGGAGGGGCAGCTAGGTGGTGCAGTGAATAGAGCACTGGCCCTGGAGTCAGGAGGACCTGAGTTCAAATCCAGCCTCAGACACTTGACACACTTACTAGCCGTGTGACTTTGGGCAAGTCACTTAACCCCAATTGACCTCCAAAAAGCAAAAAAAAAAAAAAAAAAAAGACCTAATGGAATGGTCACCTCTTTCTGGAAGCCTTCTATGCCATCACTAGCCTGTAGTGATTGATCCTCCCCATCCATTTGTCCCCAAAAGCAACCCAGCTGTGATGCCATGATTTAACACTAACGTACAGTATTACATGCTAAGTCACTTAACATCTCTGGGTCTCAGATTACTGATCTGAAAAGTATAGGATTGGACTATCAAGCCCCTAGGGTTCCTTCCAACTCTAAATCTATAATGCTATAATGCAGAAGTGGGCTGGAACCATTTCACAATGGCTCATGAGAGCCAATGGTTAAGTTTTCATTGTGAGCAATTACACCATGATATCAGCAAACACACTAAATCAGGGCTTGATGTATTGTTTTGTTGATTGCCTAGATCTAAGAAAGTGATGAAAAAAATGTTATTAATGCAGATAACACTTAAACGTGTATCCTAAATATTTTTTTCAGACAGCTTATTGTTAAGCATTTGTCAGCACCCCCCCTGCTATGATCCCATGATTTAGAACCTTTTTCTGGGGTTCCAAATAGCAGCCTTTGTAACTCTGGTGGAAAAGGGGAAGAGTTATCACCCATAATCAGGAACTATGATCTGAACTGTGAACATATTCCTTCTTACTTATGATCATGAGAGATGACGTGGGCTCCTTCAAGGGTTCAAACCTGGACAGTAGCACAGACTTACTCAGATGCTTATCTAGTTTCTATAGCCTATATCTCTGATTCTTTCTGCAGCCTTGACTCCCAGAGGGCTGAAAAAGTGACCTGGGGATACTCTAGTCTTACTTTAGAAGACACGTGCTCCACAACCTTTCTCTTTTTCCTTATTTCTTTTTTTTTAAAATAAAAAACACACCCTCACACATCCATAGCCTTTGTAGATAAGCTGCCACTTGGACACAAAATAAAGGAAAGTTTTTATCATTTTTTGCCATTTGAAAATTATTATCAGATGGGATGATTTATATTGAAGAAGGCAGCGTGCAGTTAAGATCCTGGGGAGGGTTTACCCTAAACCTATCTAAGCTCAAACTACCTTCTCTCTTCTCATCAATCACTAATTTTGTGGAGACTGTCTAGTGCTGATCTTGACTGACTGCCTACCCTAACAAATTCAAATAAGATACCTTCTAAGTAGATTGGGCAGAGGTCAGGAAGGAAAGGGGATGGAGAATACTGAGAAATTATAAAGAAATCCTGATCTTGTAGGATCATAGATGTAGAGCTAGAAAATACCTTAGGTAGTCAAGAAGTCCAATTTTGTAGATGAGGAAACTGAGGTTGAATGATTAAGTGATTTACCCAGGGTCACACAGCTCGTAAGTGTCTGAGGCAGGATTCAAATTTAGGTCTTCCTGATTCCAAGTCCAAACATGCTATACACTATGCTACCTAGCTACCTGATAATAACTGTTCTGTTTGGTTTTGGTTTTTTAGTTGACTTGCCTTTGAGCCAGGTAGGAGAGACAGTGGATAAAGCACTAGGCTTGGCATCAAGAAGACCTAAGTTTAAATCCAACCTCAGACACTTACCAGCTATGGGATCCTGGGCAAGTCACTTAACCCTAGTTCTCACAATTATAAAATGGAGCCAGGGTTGTTGTGAGGATCAAATGAAATAATATTTATTAAAAAACACTTAGCAGAGTGCCTGACACATAATAGGTACTATATAAATGCTTATTCCCTTCCTTTAACAATAATTTTGTCCTTCACAAAGTAGAGGAAATAATAAGAAATACTAGATCTGAGTCTCACCAGCTGGGACAACTCACTACAGAGGTACCAATGATGAGAACTTTGGGGAAAAATTATAATTCCATCTTAGAATTTGTGACAGAAGAGATTGACACTTAAGCTTGGTCTGATATACATCCTACATCTTGGAATAGGAGATTCCAATTGTATACATAGGACCCCACAACCTAAAATTCTACAGGGAGCATCAGACAAAGAGGGATAGGTAGTTTTCTAGATATAGAGAGTTCTCAGAAATTTTGAAGGCATAAAGAGAAAAAAATTCCAAAGGGGAAGAAAACAGGGAGTTTTCTAGAGAGATAAATATGATGTGGATGCACAGGGAACTCACAGACGAACTTGAATTTTAAAAAAGTTAACATAGAAGCAAGGTCAAGAAACAGAAGCTGAATACAAAAGAGAAAACAATCCCATAAGGATAGATGAGTCAAGGGTTGTAAGGACTACTTAGAACAATTAAAATGGATTTTTGAAAAGCTTTGTGGGGAAAAGGGGAGGACACAGCTGAGGAGTACATGGGTGTGGAGGGAGACAATGACAATGGATGATGGGAAGCAGAACCACTGACTTTTCTATTTTCTCTGAAAAGGAGAATAATATTTAGAGAAGAAGGATAGATTTTAAAATATGGAATAGAGGAGTTGCCCAAGATAAGTAAGAAAATAATAAGAGAGCACAAAGTTGTCCTTGGTGAGCTCAAGTCACCAGAACCAGACAAACTATACCCCCGAGGAATGAAAGGACTTATAAATATGATTGTTGAGCTTTGTCAGCTATCTTGAAATCTTAGGGAAAGAACAGAGATGTCCCAAGATTAGAGAAGGATGAGTTTCCTGGCATTCATAAAAAGAAAAAAAAAAAAAGCAAATTTAGTCAACAGACTACATACCAGGGATCTTGGCTTTGGTTTCTGGTAAAAATTCTAGAATGTTATCAAAAAAGATCATTCATGAATAATAGCTAAGAAAGGAAATGACACCAGTAGGGTTTCATTATGAATAGACTGTGCCAAACTAACCTCTTTTCCTCTCTTGACAGGGTTACTAGATGAGAGAATCAGAGGAATGCTAAAAAAAAAAAAAAGGGGGGGGGGAGAAAATCACTTTGAACTGAGTATTTATCAACAAAAAGATAGAGAGATGGGCAAGATTGGATGAGTGATCCATCCCAAATAGTAATCACTAATCTCTTGGCCCTGAGCTATTTATAACTTTTATTTATCACTTGGATAATAAAGTCCTAAGCGGCATGTTTATCAAGTTTTTAGCAGGCACAAAATTGGTAGGGATATTTGCTGTCAGAATCCCAAAATATTCTCTATAGGTTAGAACTGGATCCTAGCTAACAAGCTGAATATTAATAAGGATAAATGTAAAGGCTTAACAGTGGGTTCCAAAAAAAAGGTCAATTTTGCAGGTATAAAAAGGGAGAGGTATCTCCAATGAGCTGAAATCTTGGCATGAGTCATGATGATCTTAGGGCACATTCAAAGAGTCATAGTGCCTAGAACTAGCAAGGAAACAGTCCTTGAATTCTGCCCTTGTCTGACCATATCTTAACACTACTTTGTTCACCTTTAAGTTTTGAGCACTACATTTTAGTAAGAACCTGATAACCTGGAGAATGTCCATGGAAAGCCAATTAGGATGATTTATTTGTGTGCCTTGGGAACATGCTATATACAAAGCTGTTGAAGGAATTTTAGTTCAATTGAAGAAGAGAAAATTTGGGGTTGTCTTGAAGGAAGTGTAGGATTGTCATGAAGAACAGACTTGATTTGCTTAACCTCAGAGGGAAGACCTAGGACCCATGGGATGAAGTTACAGAGAAGTAGATTTCAGCTGGTTAAGAGGAAAAATTCCATACCAGTTCATTAAAGATGTCCAAAAGTAGAATAAGCTACCTGAGAGGTAATGAGTTGTTCCTCACTAGAGATCTTGAACTGAAGATTGGATAACCATTTATTGGGGATAGGAAGTTCATCGGTCAAAAAAGTACCTCAAAGTCATGTAATTCAACTCCCCTATTTTAGAGAGATTAAGTGACTTGCCAAAGGTCACACTGTTAGTATAGTCTAAGGAACAATCTGAATTCAGTTCTCCTAAATTAGTGCTATTTCCACTGCACCACAGGTGCAGATTTAATTAAACAGCCTCTGTGGACATCTTTCCAACTCTAAGATTCTGTGATGCTGGAAGTCTTGGTTATTTCTGCTCTCTGTGAATGTGAACTCCCTAACAACTCAATAATCTTTTCTGATGTTTCGATAGCAATTTATAACCTGCAAAGTATTTTCCTCAGAGCAAGTCTGTGAAGTTGTTTGTGCACTCTTTTCCCCTTTTCACAGATGAAGAAACAAAGAGAAAGGTTAATTGCCTTGCTCGTGGTCACCCTGCTAGGAAGTGGCAGAGTTAGAACTCAAATCCAACTCTACCAACCCCAAATCCAAGGGCTTTTTCCACTGTTATGTTTCCTACTTCAACAAGATTTGTTCCTTCCAAAATGATCCATTTACTCAGCCAAAGCAGATTTCAACTGTGCAACCTAATGAATAGCTTTTTTCTTTTCTTTTTCTCCTAACAGAAAATACTTCAAAACTGGATGTGGATTTGGTTGAATTTGAGTCACATTTCTATCTGAAGTTCGCTTACTAACAATAGAATTGGCTTTCCCATTTGCCAAGATCAATGTTGACCTGTTTTCACCTAAATTTTATAGATGTCAGAAAAAGAAACCGTTCCCTGCTTGTTGGCACACACTGGCCTTTCTCAGCCACACTCCCGAGCATTCTTGAAGCTCCTTTAAATTCCCCTTGTCACAAAAACTAACAATAAGGTCAAGCATTTCAGTAAGAAGTATTGAATTATTATCCCACGTTGTCAGGCAGCCAAGAGCCTCCGAAAGCTAAACCACCAGCTTGAGAACCCAGCAACTTTACTTCACTCCCCTTCTCAACCACAAGGAAGGTGCTTGGGGCTCTGGTGAGTGGCAGGAGGAAGGTTTGGAGTGAAGGAAGAAAGTTGGAGGGGTGTAACTGGGATACAGAGGCTTCACCCTCAAGCCTAGCTCCTGAACTGTTAAAAGCTTCTCCTCGCTTTGGTTTGCTGCTGCAAGCTCCAACTTTGATTTTTCTTGGAGAGGGCTCCAGGAATCTGAAGGCCTCCGCCATGCCAACAGTGTGGCCTGCCTCCCCCCAATCCCCTTGCCATCCCCCTGTCCATCAAGGCTAATTTCTGTGACAACATAAACTTCATTGTGCAGCCAACAAATTCAAGCCTGACGCAACTTGATGTGCCAAGTTGGGGAATGACAAACGGGCAAATTATCATAGCTGGGAATAGAATTGGGGTCAGCAGCAGCTGGTTGGTTGGAGGTGGGGAGGGAATCAAGTCATTTTTTGCTTTATCCTTTTCCATTTTTTTTGTGGGTTATTTTTTTCTAGTGGGAGGGAGAAGATTTTTTATTTATTTTCTCTAATAACACCTCTAAGATTCCATTAATTAAGAATAAATTGAAATAAATATAAGGGCCCTGGAGTGAGTCTCCAGTAGGATCCAAACTTTCATTCCAGTTCACCTGGGCACACAGTGACTCTGGGCACAGAGCCCCCATTGAGCTACAAAGGATCTGCACTGGGGACGCAGGGCAAGAAAGAGGAAAGTTTAGCAGGATGGGAATTTGCCTTTAGTTGGACAGTCAGAAAAGACCACCAATTATAGATGGCCTTAATCATAAGTGGAGTAGATGGCTGCCTACAGGTTAAGATATCAACGGCTATTATTCTCTCCTCCCATTGGTCCACCACAGTGCCTTTTGGTTAAGTTCATAGTTTCAGAAAGCCCAATTACTATGTAAATACATTGCCCCAATTGGTAGTTAATTCACATTTATTTTAATCAATTGAATAACCAATCTTGAGGCACTATGGGCCAAACAGTGTGCTTAGGGCCCATTTTTTTTTCTTTTTTTTACAAAGAAAAAAGTCAAATACATCCTGCCCTCAAGGAATTTAGTCTGCCTGTCACACTTTCACTACCTGAAAGACCTCTTGGCATCATAGCAAGAATATTGACCTTAGAGAACCTGAGTTCGAGTCCCTATTTCCACCATTTAGCCTGTGACCTAAGATGGGTTACTTTCTATCCCTTCTGAGGCTCAGTTTTACCATCTGTAAAATAAGGGGATTGGACTAGACCAGAGGTTTCCAAACTTATTTGGCCTACTGCCCCCTTAAAAAAAATACGCAGCACCACCTCCCAAATCTGCTTTCTTTAACCCCTTAAACAGCTTTTTTTAAAAATTGCATTATTTCAAAAAAATATAATTTTTAAATAACACATCTTAAATTTAATAATTTATTGTAAATTTGTGTTTTTTCCCCTGCATTGAAATTTTGATGACAATATACTGCATCATATAGCCATGTAGTATCATACTGTAAAACAAGTCATTACATGCACATATTCCTGCTGATTCATGTTGGACTTCCCAACAATGTGCCAACACTTGCTTATTAAGCCCTGTCAGTAGATTTGACCTCTGATTGCTTATAACTTGCATATTGTGTGTTTATTTGAAAAATAAAGTAATCACTATGACTTTAACTCTGTTACACAACAGATGAAACATGTACAAACAGTATTCCAAAATTTTCTTATCTTCTCATCTTCCCTTATGCTTCTGTCCCCTTATTTTTATTCAGTGCCCCCCCCCCCCATTGCACCTGAGGCTACTAGCATGCCCCTCCCCTGTGGGGGTGGTTTCAACCACTTTGGGAACCTATGTGTCAGTCTCTCAAATCCCTACCAGGTCTAAATTTTTATATTCTACCTTGAGCTTCTAATGTCCCCATTCAACTTCCAATAGAGAAGCAGCCTGGATCAGTGGAAGCATATTAGATTTGTATTCAGAAGACCCAAGTTTGAATTTTGGCTCTGTTACTTATTGCCAGTGTGACTTGGGTGTATCACTTAACTTTTCAGGGCCTCGGTTCCTAATACTCAAAAGGAAAGGATTGGACTAGAATCTAGTCTGGAATGAACCCCAAATCAGATTAAAATACAGTTGGGAAATATTTAACAACAACAATACAATAGATCATAGATAATACTAATCCATGGTTTCCTACATCAATATTTGGCTGATAGGATTCTTATGAAAGGTCTAGTTTCTATTTGATTCTATTTGTTGTTCAGTCATTTCAGTTAATTCCAACTCTGTGATCCCATTTGGGGTTTTCTTGGCAAAGATACTGGAGAGGTTTGCCATTTCTTTTTCCAGCTCATTTCACAGATGAGAAAAATGAGGCAAACAGTGACTTGCCCAGGATCACACAGCCAGTAAGTGTAGGAGGCCAGACTTGAACTCAGGAAGAGCACCATCTAGGTACTCACCTTTGCACTGTCCTAGATGACCTCTAAAGCCCCCCCAGTTCCAAATCTGTGATCCTCCAATGATTAATTTCCCCCTCTTCCTAGAAGACTGGACAAGGGGAACTCATAGCCAACAAGTTTGCCCACCTTTAGGAACTGCCCCCAGAAATGTTTTCTTTTGCTTTTTAAATTCAAAGCAGTTGCTAAGTTTGATAACTTTAAAGTAGCCCCCACTCTAGGATCAGATCTGGCAGTAGGCAGGCTGGCAGTGAGGAGCAATGGTTGAGTCATGTATACTAGAAGAAGTGACTAAAAGCTTTTAACTCTCTATGGCTTCCTCCCCAATACCTCAGTGAATCCCAGAAAGGTTTTATTTGACCAGGTAAAGGTAATAAATTTTTTAAATTTCCATTTGACTTCTTTTCAGCAATTCAACAAACTTTTGTTAAATGGACTTTGTGTGACCAGTCTTGGTTTTGGAGAAGAGATGATGAAATGTCAAGATAAACTAATTAATATTTCCTTCCATCAGAAATGAGCAGTCACCAAGGAAAGGTGGCTAAAAATGGTGCAGTGTATAGAAAACTAGACACGGGGTGAGAAAGATCTGAATTCAAATCCAGACTCAGAAATTTACTCCCTGTGGGATTCAAGCATTTTACCTCTCTCCACCTCAGTTTCCTTATCTGTAAAACAGAGATAATATGTGATATTTGTAAAGTATTTTGAAAACTTTGAAGAGTTATACAAATGCTAGGTATTATTCCTACAAGAATGAGGACATATTAGAAGATTAGGGGCATGCTACCTACAGTGGAAAGAATACTGGCTCTGGGGATCTGGGTATGAATCCTAATTCTGATCCTCACTATCTATGTGACCTTGGGCAAGTTATTTAATTTTCTTGAGTTCCAGTTTCCTTATCTGTAAAATGAAGACTAGGTATCTGTGATTCTAGAAGCCTACATACCAGGAAGCACAAATCATTATTATTATTTTTTTAATTTTTCATTTTTTAAATTAATTTATTTATTTTCTTGTTTACATCATTCATTTTCACGAGATTTTGAGTCACAAATTTTGTCCCCATCTTTCCCCTACCCAATATCTCAAAACCACTATTATGCAGATAATTAAATAAGTATTAGCTTAAGTTTTATTTTATTACTATGCAGGATTCTGGTTGTGATGTTTAGCCTCTTGACTTACATAATATGGCTACCCATAGATGACTTTTTAAAATTAAAGGAAATATTCGTTAGAGGTCATTCAGGCATGCAACAGTATATGAGGTAACATCAGCTCCAAAGAAACCTCTGGATTGGCTCAGAGTAAATCAATCAATCAACAAGCATTTCTTGAGGTACCAGGCATTCTGTTTGGCACAATACAAAGAAAAAAATAATTCCAGCCCTCAAGAAGCTCACATTTTAATGGATCAGAATTCAAGTGTCTATTAGCACATGTAGTCATTCACGGAAACGAGGCCGAAATGATAGGTTCCATCCATATAGGCCCATTATCTTTTCTCTATTTTATGGTCAAGGATAGCATTGGAAGCCCTAGTCCATGGTCTGGCAAATATATGCCATGAGGTCCCAAGGGGACTAAGTAAAAAGAGTAGACCCTAGAATCGGACAATCAGTCTTTGATTGGAAAGAGACATTAGAGTTTATCCAATCCAGGACCAGACCTGAAGCACAAAACTCCTTTCCAATATTCAATAAGCACTTAGGAAATTACTACCTATGGAAGGACCATGCTAGATGCTGAGACGTGAAAGCAACGTAAAGGTAGTTCCTACCCTCAAGGAGCTTACATTCTGGGAAGTAGTAATGGTGTGAAGATAAGTAAATACAAGATAATTTGAAGATGTAAAGCACAATAAAAACCAGAGGAAGATGGAGAATAAGTGACCTTTTCAGTATCAGGGAACCAACTCGCTTCTTCATAAGGGAGGCCATTTGCATCATTGGACCATTCTAGTCAATGGGGAGTTCTTTTTCATGTTAAGTCAAAATCTGTCTTCCTGTAACTTCAACCCACTGGTACTAGCTGTGCCCTCTACAGTCAGCCTGGACGTCTAATCCCATTCCCACATGACTGCCCTTCAAACAGTTGAAGGCAGTGAACATAGCCTTTCAAAGTCTTCTCCAGGTGAAATTTCCCCAGTTCCCTCTGCAGATACTCATGTAACTCGGCTGCAGGTCTCTTCGTCATCCCATCTTGTCAGGGACCCCTCTAAAATTTGACCACAGATCAGCACAAATTCATTCCCTACTTTTGGAACTCCATTCCAAGCACATCTTTCACTGGGAGAAGGTGGGTACCTAGCTGTCTAAAAGGGAGAAGTATATTATTATCATCTTGAATAGGAACTGGATTCATTTTCTGAGGCATTCTACTACCTCCATGAACTTTTTAAAAGATAATGGAAAGTACCTGTTTTTAATGGGGTTAGTTGAAATCAAAGATATATTCTTTTTTTTTTTTTTTTTGCTTTTCTTTTTGGAGGGGGGAAGGCAGGGCAATTGACACTAGTGACTTGCCCAAGGTCACATGGCTAGTAAGTGCTAAGTGTCTGAGGTCAGATTTGAATTCAGGTCCTCCTGACTCCAGAGCCTCTGTTCACTGTGTCACCTTGCTCCCCCAAGATATATTCTTTATGATATAAGGTTGACAGAAGACTAAAGAATTCAATCAACATACAAGATCCTGAGATCATAAATTTAAAACTGGAAGGGACTTTAGGGTCTCTTCCCTCAATTTAATCCAGTCCTCCCATTTCACAGATGAGGAAATCAAGGCCCAGAGAAGTCAGGTGAGTTGCTAAAGACCACAATGGTTAAGTCAGTGTGATAATTAAAATGGTTCAAGAGACATAGTTTCTGGGTAATTTAATCATTTTATTAAGAAGGCTAGCAGGTTATTAATAAAAGGATGGTCATTTGGCTGTCTCTTTTGGACCAAAGACAATCATGGCACAGGCTCACAGTTTGTATACCCTACAAAGCAATGAGGGGATGCTAAGTGATGTTACATCATCCTTGGACTGAGAATTTATCTCTACTCAGATCACCTGCAGCTATGGTTATCTAGACAAAAGGATCTGAATCCACCCAAGCTTTAGTAGTACACAATTGGCTTCCCCACCTTAGAATAAATTCCTTGTAAATTTGGGTGGGGTCTGACCAAGAAGTAGAGAGTTAATGCAATCTCATTATCAGTAATATCTTTTAAAAAACCCAAAACTAAACTTAAAGTCAGGACTTTGGAAGAAGGAGGGATGGGGGGTGTCTGAATCTCCCAAAGATATTCATTATTAATAATAATTTCTCTCATTAGAATTTCAACCTAGGAATTATGATGCCCAATCCATCAAAGTTTTAACATTTATTTGTTTGTTCATTCATTCATTCATTCGTTTGTTTATTTATTTTAACCAAAGTTCATAAGCATTAGAAATAAGGTAAATGAGTTAAAGGAAGATGTAGAAGGGTCTAAGTGTGGCAAGGAAAGAGATGTCACTTTAAGAGTAAGAGTAAGCTCAGGTACTGATTGGGGTTGGCTTGCCACCAGTCCCCTTTGGATGCTCTACCAAGTTATCTTGACTTCTTTATCAATTTACCTTCCTCTTTTTCTGCAAAATAACAATTCCTGCTGATTCCAACCAATCTCAGAGTGCTACTAAATAAGATTCTCCCCTTCTACACAAGGCAGAGGTACACTACAAACACTCCTGGGATGCAGGCAAGTTGGGAAGCCCTTTGGTCTACACCTCTTGAATTCTCTTCCTTCCCCCTACCCTCTCCCCAAATCTCTCACTGAACGGGCATTGCTTCAATAAAACTAAGAAAAGGGACAGGGACAGGGACAGGGGTAGAGAATAGAACAAGGGGAGGGCAGGATAGGAAGGAGGGACATATAATCAGTCTCTCACAATATGCCCACTGTGGAGATGTTCTGCTCAATTACACATGTACGGCCTGTATTGAATTGCTTGTCTTTCCAGTGGGGGTGAGTGACAAGAGAGGAAGGGAAAGAATCTAGAATTTAAAGTTCTATAATGAAATGTTAAATATATTTATATGTTATTAACTATATCCAACTGGGAATTAAGATATACAGGCACTGGGGTAGGGAGATCCATCCTGCCCTACCAGAAAGTCAGAGGGGCGAGGGGGAGGACATAGGAGAGAGCAGAGTGGGGGAGGAGGTATATAGTGGGATGGCTGTTTTGGGGCGTTGGGTAGGGGAAAGATGGGGAGAAGATTTGTAACTCAAAATCTCGTGGAAATGATTGATGTAAACAAGAAAATAAATAAATTAATTAATTTTTTAAAAAATCAAACCGAGACTTGAAAAAGAACTTAACTTAAAAAGGCCATGATATCCCACAGTATCCTTGGCCTTCTCCAGTCATCTTGATCTATATCTTCTTGCCACTGGACCCAGATGGCTCTGGAGTAGAAAGGGAGGCTGGTGACTTTGCACAGCCTTCCCTCACTTAAATCCAATTCACCTGCAAGTCACGGCATCACCTCCCTGATGTCATGGACCTCTTGGAGAACAAAGAAGAGACAAGGACGAGAACAACTAGTAGTTGGAAGCATGGATGTTAAAGTTAGAAGGGGCCTTGAGATATCATCTAGTCTGGCTCTTTACTGCTTGGTGGGTAAGGTACTATCATCCCCATCTTACAGATATGGTAAGTAGGTGGCTCAGGAGACGGAGCCCTCAGCCATGGGTCAGGAAGATCTGAGTTCAAATACTACTTGCAGACATTTACAAGATGTTGCTGTTTGTCCTTCATTTCTGGAGAGGACCAGTGACATCATAGAGTGATGTCCTGACTAGTGCATGAGTTGGATTTAAGTGAGTCAGTTACACAAAGTTGTCAGCCTCATTTTCTCTTCCTGAGTCATCCTAGTCGAAAGGCTAGACCAGTGGTTCTCAACCTTCCTAATGCAGCGACCCTTTAATACTTGTATGTGGGCGTATCTGCATGTGGGCAGACCCACCTGGAGACAGAGAGAGGAGGTTCCTACGACCATTGGAAATATGTGTTTTCCGATGCTCTTAGGCAATCCCTGTGACCCCTGTGAAAGGGTCGTTTGACCCCAAAGGGGTCGCAACCCACAGGCTGAGAACCGCTGGACTAGACAAAAGTCAAGATGACTGCAGATGGCCCAGGATGTAGTGGATGACCTTGGCGTCTTCAATGTCTGACCAAACTCCAAGCCCTCCACAGCGCCTGCTTCAGCTGCCTTCATGGCCATTGGGACAAATCGTTCTTATCTGCCTGACACAACAACAGGTTTGAGGCTACGTGTATTGCTATTATATCTTTTCAGCATATTATTAGTTGTATGTACTAGCTGTGTGACCCTGGGCAAGTCACGTCACCTCTGTTTGCCTCCGATTCCTCATCTATAAAATAGGGAGAACCATCACCTACCTCTCAGGATTGTTGAGAGGATCAGATCAGATAATACTTGTAAAATGCTTTACAAACTTTAAAGCAATATATATATATATATATATATATATATATATATATATATATATATATATATACTAGCTATTATTATTATGTGGCAACTGTGGTCCAGACTTGTGACTTTTCCAAGGTAATGCACCAAGGAAGTGATAGAAAAGCCAACAGAATCCAGTGAAATAGAATCCTGTCTAATAGTACAGCGTCCTTCCCAACCACAGTCACTAGTCTCAGTGGCATGGTGGCTGTAAAAATATCTAACATTTATATAGCGCTTTAAGGTTTGCAAAATCATCATACATGTTATTTCATTAGCTTCTCACAGAAACCCTGTGAAGTAGGTGTTATTATATCCCCATTTTACAGATGCAAAAACTGAGGGTGATAGAAATTGAGATTTGTCCAGGGTCACATAGCTGGTGTCTCGGATGGGATTTGATTTTAACTCTTCCTCACTCCAAGCCTGGTATTCTTACCCACGCTACCACAAAGGAGCATGAGTTTCTTCCAGCTTTTTTCTCAGTCTGGATACAAATCATTCTCTCCCTTATATAAAGATACCCCTTCCACTCAAACTAGTGAAGGAAAAAGTCTTTTAACAATCAATTATAAATGTTAAACAATTTATTAACACGAACTAAAGTGCTTTAGGAAATGAGATTTGGGAAATGAAACTGGGTATAAACAAAAATCTAAATTCTGCAATCCATAGTCTCTCTCTAAATCAAATGGACAGTGAAAAGAAAAGTAATCCTTTTTTTTCTTTCAGTGTTAGTGATCTCGTCCAGAAAGGCATTTCCTAAGAAAGAGGATGGCCTTGCCTGGAATCTCCTCTATAAGAATCATAATACTTAAGAGTTCTTTCCCATTATCTTCTACTGAATCCCCATGTGACACTAGTGTAGCTGCTTACCAGAAATGGGTTGAATAAATGAATTAATAAAACAATTATCCAGCCACCTATTTTTACAGAGGAAGAAACAGAGTCCCAGAGAAGGGAAGGGCTCTACCCAAGGTCCCACAACTGGTCAGTGGCAGGGCAGTACTGCAATCCAGGCCCCTTTCAATATCACCCCAGCTGCCTCCCCAAGGTGCATAATTATTCTAGCCAGCAAACTGGAGTCAGTGACTTCCTGTGACAATATAAATATGTGATATTTGCAGAAAAAAAATAAAGCTTGAACTTCTGGGACTCTGATTCTTCTCTGTGGAGGCAAGTCCAAGCCTGCCACAGCCTTCCTAGTTCCTGTTCTTACTGCTATGGGAAAGGTGATGAATTTATAGCATCACAGTGTCAAGTGATCTAAGATCTGGAAGGTGCCTCCAAACTAAGACCAATCCCTATCTGAAAATTCAATTCAATAAACGTTCACGAAGCTTTTACTACGTGTTTGGTACTATGCTAAGAGCCGGGGATACAGATGAGAAAAAAGAATAATAATCCTTGCCCTCAAGGAGCTTACAATCTCATCGGGGAAGATAATGCACAAAAGGAAGCTAGAAAGGGGAAGGGGACACCAGGGGAGACTCAGCAAGGGGGTCATCCTATTCCTTGGAGTTCAGACCAAGCAAGGCTGAAAAGGAAAGTCGAGTGAGCTGCAAAGTCCAGGATCTATCTTCCATAAAGGAAGGGTTTTAGTGGAGTATAGCACTCTATCATCCTGCCCTCCATTCCGAGGCAGGAGGAGACTGAGGAAGCTGGGAATGATGACCATCCAAGGCTGAGTTCAGCAGCACGATGAGGAGATTTCTGGGGATCAGCTTTTTCTGGGGAATGACCTCTTGTTGCTATATACAGCACAAATATAAACTAAATAAATATGAATACAGAGTAGTAGTTCAATATAATAGTTTATTACATGGAAATATAATATTTATTGAATTCAATATATTGAAATATAATAATTCAGTACAAAGTAGTTCCATATAATCTAGTTTGGGAAGGAAGGTACTAGCCTTTGGGAGGAATCAATTGATCAACAGGCATTTATTCAATGTTTACTATGTGCCAGACATCATGCTAAGCGTAGTATGCATCATGCTCATCATGCTAAGCATAGTATGCATCGTGCTCAGGTACACTAAAATATACTAAGTATAGGCATAAACATAGTATGTCAAGAAAGACAAACAGAGCTTACGTTCTGATAGAAAGACAACATGCAGATACTTTTATATATTATTATATTATATATTACATGTAAACATATATAATAT
>CM053586.1:164941531-164997593 GCA_028646515.1 Pseudochirops corinnae
GCTACATATCTTATTATATATATCTTATACACTATATCTCATAACATCTCATATATATCATTTTATTATATATAAAATTATGTATGTATGTATAGGATATGTACACAGTAACTGGATATAACCTAAGAGGGAAAACACAAGGCCAGGGGTGATTCTCAGGAAGGTAGTTGTGTTAGTGGAGAGAAAGGAATACACAGGAGACATGAAGGTAAAAATGATAAAGCTTGACCACCGTGTGCATCAATCGGTAAGCCTAGTTAATTCAATTGAAATATATGTTGATCATATGCAGAAAGATTTAATATTTTAACATTGGAGAAAATTTCCTGTGGAAGCTTTGAACTGAATATTGAAGGAAGTCTTAAGGTGGAGATGAGGAAAGAGAGCATTCCAGGCATGGGAGACAACCAGTAAGAAGGTGTGAAGATGAGAAATAAAGTTTCGTACAAGGAACAGCAAGGAAGCTAATATAGCTGCGTCCCATGGCACAGGGTTCATTAAGGGTAAGAAGGATGGGACAGTAGGCAAGGACCAGGATGGGAGTGGCTTTAAATGCCAGAAGGCTTTCTATTTGATCCTGGAGGCTAATTGAGAACTCATTAAGTAGGGAGTTACATGGTCAGACTTATGCTTTGGAAAGATCACTTTGGCGGCTGAATGGAAGACAGAGTGGAGTGAGGACAGACTTGTGGCAGGAAGACCCACTCACAGGTTATTACAGTAACCCAGGTAGGACGTGATGAGGGCCTGAAGCAGGGTGGGTGCTCCTCTGGGAGGAGAGAAGGAGGTATGTATAGGAACTGTTGAAGGCACGATGTTTGGTAAGCCATTGGGTAAGCCCAGTTAATTCAGTAAAAACACATGCTGATTACACAAAGAAAAATATAATAGTTCTTTTGACTCTAATTAATAAATATTGGAAACATTTTCATAAGAATCAGGAAAATAACACAAGTGCAAGTAATTTTCACTGTTGAGCTAGAAGAAGATATAGAAGTTGTTGCTGAGGGAAGTTCATGTCACTTTGAGTGCATAACTAAACACAGACAAAGATCACATGAGCTCCTTTGGGGCAGAAACCCACTGTCAATCAACTGCCAAAATGAACTCTTTTGTTCCACAGAAAATACTTCACTAAAATAATTAATGTATTTTCATCAAATGTTAAATACATTTTCTGAAAACATTTCCTCAGTTGAGAATTAAGGTCATTTTTTTTTTGAGGGGGAAAGGCAAGGCAATTGGGGTTAAGTGACTTGCCCAAGGTCACACAGCTAGTAAGTGTGTTAAGGGTCTGAGGATGCATTTTAACTGAGGTCCTCCTGACTTCAGGGCCACTGCTTCATTCACTGTGCCAGCTAGCTGCCCACTGTTTTAAGGTCATTTTAAAGAGAAGTTGTGACTGAAAATGTTCTTTCCCTTTCACATCCAGCCACCTTAATCCCTAGTGGGCTTGAATATTTTCCCCTCCCCAGTAAAAAATAATGGCCAACATTGAAGATGCCCTTCAATGTCAAGTTTGCAAAGCACTTCGGATAGATTGTTCCTTTTGATTCTTACTACTACCCTGAGAGGGGGCAGCTAGGTGGTGAAGTGGATAGAGCGCTGGGCAAAGAGTCAAAAGAACCTCAATTCAAATTTGGTCTCAGACAACTTGCTAGCTGTGTGACCCTGGGCAAGTCACTTACCCATATTTGCTTCAGTTTCGTCACCTGTAAAAAAACAAACTGGAGAAGGAAATGGTGAATCACTCCAGAATCTTTGCCAAGAAAACCCTAAATGGGGCCATGAAGAGTCAGACATGACTAAACTAAGCAACTAACCAGCAGCAACCTCCCCAAGAGACAGGGGCTATCGTTATTCTCATCTTATAGATGACAGAACTGAGGGAAACCAAGGCTAAGGTCCTTGCTGAGAATCGCACAGCTAAGTGTAAGTAGGAGAGACAGTGGTGTTCAGAGCCCCTCACCATGGGAATGGGGAGAAAGAATTCACATAGCGTATGTACCCTTCACCCTCCTCTTTCACCCAAAGATGTTCATGCAAATGAGACCGAGTGAAAATAGACACCAAGGGCAGCTTGGAAGAATAAAGAGACGAAGAAGGGCAATTCATCCCATTCTGTTCATTGGGAAGGGGGGGAAATAGAGGGAAGGCGTGTGAATTTTTGCCAGGGGGCATATTTATAGTCTAACTAGAAATAGGTGAGGTACTCCTCACCCCACCCTGCACCAACACACACATGCTCAAGGTCCAACAGCCATTAGGGAATAGATCTGAGACAGCACCATTCAATAGACTCAGGGTGAATTCTGCAAAGACACTCCTCTTATCAGAGATTCTTTTACACATGAGGATCAATCAATCAATAAGCATCTATTTGGTGTTTACTCTGCGTCCAGGCACTTACTGGGCTAAGGACTGGAGGCAGATTATTTAGTAACACTGGACTAGGCATCGAGGTGGCACCTAGAGTACCAGGCCTGGAGTTAGGGAAACTCATTTTCCTAAGTTCAAATCCACTCTCAGACACTTCCTTGCTGTGTGACCCTGGGAAAGTCACTTCACCCTGTTTGCCTCAGTTTCTTCACCTGTAAAATGAATTGGAAGGAAATGGCAAACCACTCTTGTATCTTTGCCAAGAAAATCTCGAATCAGACACAACTCAGCAACAACAATAACAACAAAAACAGATCACTGGACCATAGGCCAAGCCCTGCAAAGGAGCTACCTCATAGGTCAATCTAATCATCTAATGCAATCCCTTCATTTTACAGAAAAGAAAACTGAGGCCCAGGTTAGCCAAGCAAAGCAGAGAAGCGGCATCAGAGAGGTATGACACCTTCAGATACAATGTCCTAATCTGAGAGATAGGAAAGACTAGGCGTGAGGGTGGTGGGAGGGAACCAGGGAGGAAGGAGGGGAAAGGCAAGAGGACAGAACAAAGATGCCATTTTAAAATTATTGGCTCACGTTCAGGATTTCACTATTTTCTATGGCAAGGAACAAGTCAAGAAAATTCCTTGTTGATGGGTATTTTTCTACAGAAAGCCAAGGGGCCCTAGGTTTCAGTCTTTCACTTTAGGGAGAATGTGAGCCAGTGCCTCTGGATGCCACAGAAAAGAGGTGGAAAGTTTGAGGTGGGGAGGGGGGAGGCTGAAGATGAGGAAGAAGAAGGGACAGAGAGGCCTGTAGAAACTCCCAGCAACCAGTTCAAACAAGGAATGGGAGCAGGAGGACAAACTGGATTTTCAGTTCTGAATCTGTGATCTCTCTGCCAAACAGGGGTTTACAAAGCAGAGACCTCCGGAGATTTCTCATACTTTTTGGCTTATTCTCGTGGTGTTCATCTTAACAGAAATCAGCTGTTCTCCTTCTCACTTAGACAGCATGTTGCCGAGTAGAATTTAGCATCTGGTCTAGCTATTATTAAAAACACGAACATCCTGCTTTGTTGGGAGAATACCATCACTGGCAGTAAAAGGACAAAGATCATTTGCATTCAGGATTCCAGAGATCTTTTCAATTCAATATTCATTCTCATTCTCATCCTCTCTGTCTTGGTCTTTCTCAACTAGGTCGCTGTCTCTGAATGTCTCTATCTCTTTCTCTCCATCTCCACCTCCTCCCTCCCACCCTGTTAGTCACAGTTTTCCTTTTGATATTTCCTGATGTTCCTATGACTTGAAATGGACCCCCCCCCCTTTTTTTTTCAGAATCAGGAGAGACAGAGCAAGAGAGAGGCAGAGATAAGAAGGGCAGAAGGATAAGTAGGAGAGATGCAGCAGATGTGTGTGTGTGTGTGTGTGTGTGTGTGTGTGTGTGTTTCTTTCCCTAAGAAAGAGAGGGGGCCTCATTGGAGTAGTCGATCTGCTTCTGCAATGTGATAAAGTTGAGCTTCCAGAGGAAATTTTTTTTTACAGCTACGGAAATGAAAAAGCAAACAAGAGTCGGGCTGTACCAATGTCTAAGCTCCAATTTTCTTTTCTTTCTTCTTTAAGCACTGGTACAGAAGCCCAGAGAAATAAAATAATATGACAAACCCTAAGAAGATCTTCCAATTTTATCCTCTGGGAGGGAAGGGGGAACAGTACAATTCTGTTAACTATCTATAATCTATTTCCTCCTTCTATAACCCTTCTTTTCCTTCACTGTACAGAAGGGAATAAAACTTGGTCACATATAACTTTCAAAGTCAAATGTGAGTTTCCTTACTCTGTTCCCCAAGCTGTCACTGAGTTTTCTGATAAGTGCATTATCCCTATATTATTCCTCTGCCAAATCAACAAAAAATTTGGACAAGGGCTTATCTTTTAATACGAGGGCAGAAATATGCAAAAAGAAGAGATTTTAAAATATTGCATTAAAGGTTTTAAGATCATTGCAAATTAGGTTATCAATGATGAAAATATTTTTGGAAATAAACTGAAGGAGAAAAAAAAATAGGATTTATAAGATGTTCTTGGAGCAATGTTGTGACCCCTAAAGCCAAAGAAAAGTATGTCTTTGAAAGAATAATTGAGGGAAACTAAGCTAGAAATAGAAAGTAAAACTAGACAGGCAAGCTAGTTCCACTGACAACACTGGATGAAATGTAAGATGGTAAAGACATCTAAGAGGTGGAGCGGCTAAGTGGTGTAGTGAATAGAGTACCAGCCCTAGAACCAGGAGGACCTGATTTCAAATTCGACCTCAGACACTTAACATTTACTAGCCGTGCGACCTTGGACAAGTCACTTAACCCCAACTGCCCTACCCTTCCCTCTCCAAAAAGAAAAAAAAAAATCTAAGAGGCATAATAGAGTACTGGGTCCCAGAGGAAGACCTGAGCTCAAATGTGACCTATGACACTTAGTAACTGTGTGACTTTGGGCAAGTCGCTTAACTTCTATCTGCCTCTGGTCCCTGTAAAACAGAGATAATATTAGCACCTCCCTTCCCCAGGGTTGTTGGGATGATAAAATGAGATTATTTCTATAAATCGTTCAGCACAGTGCCTGACACATAAACACTTAATAAATACTTATTCCTTCCATTCTGTACCCTAAGGAGATTAATATAATAACACTAATATATAATATATAATATATATAACATAATATAATATAAAATACGTTAATAATACTAAAGCAGAAAGAGCCCTGCATTCCAGGAGACCTGGGTTTTAATCCAAGCTCTAACACTAGCTGGCCATGCAAACTTGGGCAAATTATTTGATTTGGGGGAACAATTTTGCTCCCAGAAAGTTGAACTGAACCCCTTCTAAAGTTCCTTTCCAACTCTAAAACTTATCATATATACTATTGAGAGGGATAGCAGTACAATGTGAAAATACAAAGAATTTAGTAATATTCCAATAGTTATGCTTATGAGAGTCAGCACGGCTTAGTGGATAAAAGATTAGATTGTAAGCTCCTTGAGGGCAAGGACTGTCTTTTGCCTCTTTTTTGTATCCCCAGAGTTTAGCGCAATGCCTGGAACAAAGTAGGCTGAATAAATGTTGACCTATTGATTGACTGATGACTTCTTTTAGAATTAGCAAGGTCTGAGGTCAGGATCTACGGCTGACTGATGCTGTCTATGTGATCTCAGGAAAATAATTTGACCTCTCAGTGCCCTCAGGCAACTCTCTAAAATTATAGACGGGTTGTTGTACGGACCTTGAAGGAGAGAGTTCCTCATGTGAATGAAATCACAAGTATAGATCCCCACAATGACATCTGCTATCTTATGCTGTTAACTGAGAATTTGCTTATTAACTTATAACAATCCACCAATCTTAGGTATTTTGTTTCTTAGTTTTGCCTAACAGATCTCTCAAAAGTATTCTAAATTAACAGAACCCCCTTTCCAGACTCATAACAATATGACCTTTTGTTATAGTTCAAGAAGAATTTCCCTACGTTCTCTAGGCCAAGGCATCCTGAGGCTTTGGTTATAAGATCTTAGTTTAGCCTTGCTTTTTTATCCGAAATGGGGGCTCAAAAAATAATTCCTAAATTTTCTAGTGGTTATGGAATACAACAGAAAAGCATTTTTAAGTGCTCATTTGTGTGCCAGTCACAGACTGTGGTTGGCCTGAACACATAAAATGAAATGGTACCTGCTCTCAAGGAGTTTTCATTCCATCAAGGGAATTGAGGAATGAATTGTATGTAAGTGATGAGAACTTAGGCCATAGCCTCACTAAGTCACAAGAAATCTTGGTAATATCAGAAATGAAATTAAACCAGTGCAGATGGAATTGGTGTAATTATGACCATTGACACCTATCTGGAGGCATATGGAGCTCTGATACTGAGGGACCTGAGAAGAGCCAACCAAGCTAGTCTCCAACTCCAATGTTTGCTTTCCAATTGGCTGAACATGTCTGAATGGCAGGGCTGCGTACACTGCCAGACCCCCCCAGAGCCCCTGACTTTTCTGAAATAAGCCCTTTCCTGGAGATCATTTTCCTTGCATTGAGTTCAAATTTCATAGTGCTCAGTGACATCTCAGCAAGCATTCTATATGCCTGTAAATCAAGTTGATAGCATGACAGTTTTTTACCACCTGTTTCACATTCTGTAATTTTCACCATGGATGGATACAATGGCAAATAAATGCTGTGTCAGGAGACACCTGTGTGCACACCTGTGGGTAACTGTGTCCTTGGACTCCATCAAGTTTTCCCTGCACCATCACCTTGGGGTTGGGGGAAGGTAGAACTGGTCTAGTGGAAAGAACAGTGAATGTTTAATCGAGAATCTGGGCTTGGTCCTAGGTTCTGCTGGGTTACTACCTGTGTGACAAAGACACACTGAGTCACCACCTTTATTTTAGGCCTCAGGTTCCCCATTGCTAAAATGAGGGGTCAGATCAGAATGAATGCTGATGTCCTTTCGACTCTAAATTTATTATTCCTTTCACTTCCATTTAAAGAAAGCGTCCAGGCCAGCCATCTCATTTCCCACCTGGCTACATCTCTTTGGACTTCTCCCATCATGCCCCAGGAGCCTCATCATCCTACAGGATCACTTCAACCCTGAAACTCATATTTCAGGGGCTCCTCCTTCTGACTGGAGAGAACTTGTCCCAGAACCTTTATTTAAGGCACCCAGGACAGTCATCTCTTCATTTCTTATCTGGCTGCCATCATGCCCCTCCCAAGAAGCTTCAGCTTCTTTGTATATATTGACTTCCCTTGTTAGATTATAAACTTCTTAAGGATAGGGATTGTCTTTTTCTTTTCTTTCTTTTTATTCCCAGAGCTTGGCCCAGTGCCTGACACATAATAGGTGTTTATTATGTGTTTACTAACTGATCTTTAAATATGTCCATTTTGAGTGGGGGGCAGGGGAGATGGGAGGGGGAGGGAGTTGTAGCGTCAGTGTCTGTATTTCTATACCAGGTGTGTTCAGGAAATCCAAATGCCAAAACAGAAAAGTTTAGGCACCAGAGAATGAGGACTTTTTCTGCATTTGTCCCAGTCCCCATACATATAGAGGTTTGTGTAGGCACCAAAGCTTCGCAATGAGCAGGATATGAATCATGTCTCCTCTGTACTTTTTCTTAAAAACTAAGACTCTTCCAGAGCCTTCATCCAACCACCAGGTCTACAGAGCTGTTAGCTACCCAGGACCTGGTGTAGGTAAGATTTGAGATGAGACAGGGAGTGGTTGATCTAGAGAGGTGAGAGGGAACTTGTTCAGAGCAGAGCACAGGGCAAAACCATCCTGGAAAGACGATGGAGCCTAGGCATAAAGGTCTGGGCCATGGAGACAGAAGAAAAGTTAAGTAAGAGACAGAGACAGAAGGGAGACAGAAACAGAGACACAGAGAGAGAAACACAGAGGCAGAGAAAAAGACAGACAAAGAAAGGGATAGAGAGATAAGAGACAGGGCTGGGGATGGAGGAGGGAGACAGACAGATAGAAAAAGAGACAGAGAGGGACAGAAACAAAGACAGAGAAAGACAAGGAGAGAGAGAGAAACAGAGAGGGAGACAGACAAAGGGACAGATAGAGACACAGAGAGACAGGGTGGGGAATGGGGAGAGAGACAAAGGCACCGATAGAGACACAGAGAGACAGGTTGGGGAATGGGGAGAGAGAGACAAAATCAGAGGGGGGGGGAGAATGGTAAAAGAGTTATATGGAATGGGGCCACCTGGGAAGATCAGGAGAAAGGGGAGCAGCGAGTGGGATGGGAACACTGACAGTCTTAGTTTTATTTTAAATATGATTAATGACACTTCTGAAACTGAGCTACCTTGTTTCACCTTGGTTTCAAAGTCTTTGTTTCTTCTATCTTCCAAAGAATTTTCAGGAATTCCTGATCAGCTAGTCAATTCAGTTCAATTTCACATTTATTAAGTTGGAGGGCATCCCAGGAGGGAGTGGTAGAAGTCTGGGAGTGATTTGAGGACCAAATATGTAGTATCCCTAGGCAGTGAAAAAAAATTATATATAGCCTGTTCTGAAAAAAAAATCCCTTTACACCCTACAGATCAGCTGTAATAATTTTTACTATTATTAATAGCTAACATGTATATAATGCTTTCTATGTGCCAGGCGCTGTGTTAAACACTTTACAATTATTTCCGCATTTAGTCCTGGAAACCCCAGGAATTAGGTGCTATTATAATCCGAATTTTACAGATGTGGAAACTGAGGTGGAGATTTAAGTGACTAACACCTGGATATTCCAAAATTATAATTCTTTGGCAAAGAAAGAAGGCATCAGGACCTACCTAGAACCCTGTAAATCGTAGGAACTTTGTCGCCTACTTTCCAAGCTGTCAGGTCAGGTCTGTGTCTCTGGGGCAGAAGGAAAACTTGGAAAAAGGCTACATGAAGGCAACAAATCAGTGATCTTGTCACCCTTCAAGGTAGGGAGTGGTGGAGAAATTTCCCCAATTGCCTTGAATCCCCTTGACCAGCTTCTTTCTTACCACAGAACATGCCTAAAGGTTGGCTTTTTCCCATTTCAATCCCCTGGGTAAGTTATACTCTTTGAATGGAATTTGGAACCACTTTGAGATGCTGGGGAAGGAGGGGGACCAGGGACAGGGAAGAACTCTAAAGAAATGGAAAGCAAGACATTAATGGGGGGGTTGGGTTTGCTTTTAAATTTATGGAGAAAAATATTTTATTAATATTCTTTTTAAAAAATAAATGGCAATTCCTAATGACACCCCCCCAATTCTCTTTAACCCTCCCCAAAGTAACCAAAAAGCAGAGCTAACCAAGACAAGCCTGGTGAAGTCAGATAATGGATGTTCCTTTCTGAACCTGGACTCCACTATCTCTCCGTGGAGGAGCTGGTGGCGTGCCTTATGATAAGATATTCATTTTTATCACAAATCCCCTAACTGTTTAAAAATCATTGCTAGTAATCACTGTCAGGCAGACAATGGAGACATTGGTCAGGAGGCATTGGACAAAATGAAATAAAACCCAAACACCAGAGTTACCTTCATAATTAAGAAAGGAGTTGAAGGGGACAAACGGATAGCGTTTGTGGGAATTCTACAACGCAGAATTTCTATTTCCCACCTGGCTTTTGGCAAGGGACCGCTAGCTTTTAGGATACCCTTCCAAGAAGCTAAGGGAAGAGAGACTGAAATCACAAAGAATCGTGAGACCAGCATACACTGTGTCTGACTGAGGGCTTCCCCACCTCCTCCGCCTTTCCAGGCTGTTTTCAGCTCCCATAAATACAAACATGTGACTCTTCAACAGCATCTGTAGATAATAACTTCAGGGGGCTTCCTGTTTACATGCTAATACCCATTTCCCAGGCCAAATAAACTCAGAGACAGAAAGCTGAGGTGTTTATTAGCCTAAGTCTAGGCTGGGATTGAGTGCACAGGAAACACCCACTCACACAGAAATATCTGATGATTAAATATTTGGGAGGGAGGGTTGGGGGAGGGGATGGTAGGGTCAGCAACAATGATTGTATTTCTTTCTCCTCTGATCCATTATTTTTAGCAAGAAAGACAGTGGCCATGTTGGATGTAGGCAGTCTGTGCTCCCTCTTCCCATCTCAGTTTAAACCAGGCCACCCAGCTTTGTTCTTGATTTGCTGAGTGTGTAGTGAGCCTCAAAAAAAAAGGGGGGGAGAAGCAGGAGGGGAGAAGCTGGTGGTTTCTCCTCTTGACAGGCTATAGAACTCAAGGTAAACTAGCCTTGGAGATGCAGTGAATTTATGAAAATCCTTGAAAAGATAGATGATATAGCCATCACTCCAGCGCATGGAGGAAGCACAGGAGACAAGACAATATGTGTAAGCACTCAGCAAACCTGGGAGTTTTACACAAAAAATAAGCTGCTCTTATTACTGTTGCCATTATGTGAAAGTTCTCATCTTTTTGATGGAATTTAGATGATTATTTTGCAGTTATAATTCCAATTTCCTAGCTAGCCATCCTATTTCAATGCCTTAAATGGCAGGTCTATCCACTCTAATTCCATGGTCTCGTCATAGTTGTAATTAAGGTCCGGATCCCAGCCTGTCAGAGCCAGAAAGGGCCTTGTAATTTACCTATTAGGATCATAGAATATTTAGAGCTGAAAAGAACTTTAGAAGCAATCCCAATTCAGCCCCCTCTTCTTACAGATAAGGAAACTGAACATTAGGGAGATCAAGAAACTTGCCTAGAATCACACAGCTCGTAAAATGTCTGAGAGGGGATTTGAACTCGGGTCTCCCAGACGCCAAGTCTAATGGCCCATCCACTATGCCAGAGGGTGTCAAACAGGCCCACAAAACTTTTGCCACTGGAACCCTTAAATTAGATTAAAATGTAATTGGAATGTTTAACAAAATAAATAAAAATACAACACAAATAATGTTGGTTTGTGGTTTTCCAAGTCAATCCATAAGAGATCGGTTCCTATTTGAATTTGATGCTACCACCATATATCACACTATCTCTATTAAGCTATCTTCTTTTATAGATGGAGAAATTCAGGCCCAAACAAATCTGTTGCCTTGACCAAGGTCATAAAGAAGTCTCCTGGCTTGCTCACCAAAAGTCATTTGGAGAGTTAGTGATAAAACCAGGATTCATTATGCGTCTTCACCTTTCCAATACACCCTGCGGGCAGATAAGATTTGTATAATGGAAAGTAAAGGGACATATACTCTATCAGAAGACAAGTTGAGTACATGAGCAAAATCTAACCTGAAATTAGATCATTCCTTTCAAATGGAATAGCTATTGCTGAAGCAATTCTGACCAGAAGTGTAACAGAATGCTGGGCAGGTTTTGGTCTTTTTTTTTTTCTTTCTTTAAAAACCTATCCCCGTAGAGGTGGAAACCGGTGATAGGCATCAGCTCAAGTCTCAGTGGAGGTGTCCTAAAACGTTCCTACCTTTAGAAATTCCCATTCTCATAAATACTCTTCAGAACACTAGGTCCAAACCTTAAGAAGGAAGACAATCCCTTAAAAGGGGACATCTTACTTTTAGCTTGATATGTGTGAACTGGAGCAAATTCTATAGTTTGTTTGTACCACAATTTCCTGTGGCCTTCTTCATAGGAGTGTGGTAAGCCAAAAGGAACAGAAAACATAAAGAAAGGCCTCTGAAAAAGAGGAGATTAGTGGACTCAACACAGGTTGGCCTTGTTGACTATTTACTCGAGGGCATGGTCATGATAGAACAGGGACTCAACCTTTTGTGTGTCATGGACCCCTTTTCAGAATAAGGTTTTTAAATAGTTGAAAGAAATGCTAAATGTCAGAATTTAGCGAAAATAAAGATATATTTTTTTGTCATGAAAAGTTCATGGATCACCTGAAACTTATCTGTAGATTCCTTAGAAGAGACCCTGCTCTAGGAGATCCAAACTCAAGGAGGTATAATTATCAGTACAAATTTTCTGAGATGGGAGTTTGCTGACCAAACTCTATTTCATTTCTTGAATTCTGATTGATCTTCATTTTTCAGGATTAAAAAAAAAATAGATATGGGAAGGGAGGGAATCAGAAACAAACACCAAGCTTCCAATTCTTCCTCAGATCCATTTGACTTGGTGTAAGCAGGTGACTTGCTAGCATGAGTATCTTGATAAGAATTAAGGATGTTTCCTATACATGGAGCTAATTCCATAGGCAGCTAGGTGGTGCAGTAGAGAGAGTGATGGGCATGAAGTCAGGAAGACATCTTCCTGAATTCAAATCCGTCAGATATTTACTAGCTGTGTGACCCTGGGCAAGTCACTTAATCCTGTTTGCCTCAGTTTCCTCATCTGTAAAATGAGCTAGAGAAGGAAACTGCAAACCATTCTCTGCCAAGAAAACCCCAAAAGGGGTCATGAAGAGTAGAAAATGACTGAACAATAACAACAAAAATCCATAAGTAGCTCTAAGATTAGAAGCCAAAGATCATGGGAGTCAGAGCTGGAAGGATCCTTAGAAATCATCTAATACCACCCCTTCTTTTTTACAGATGAGAAAGGGGAGGCCCAAAGGTCATACAAGTAGTAGGAAACAGCCAGAACTGGAACCCAAGCCTTCTGACTCTAAATCCAGTGCTCACCCCACTTATACCATAGCAGCCTCTCCTGGTAGATGAAAAGGAAATGAAACTCATGGATAGATTCTTCTCCCATCTGTCTGCAGGCATGGGGCCAGACAGGAAGAGAGTTCCTTCCCAAATTCCTTCTCTCACTGGTTATTCAAGATTTGTACTCTCCTTTGGGCCCTGGTATGTTCTAAGGCCATGTGAAAATATTCAACCAGGTGTAGGCAGGGGTAGGGGTAAATACTTGAAAAAGACAAGAAAAGAGAAGTCTGAAACACACACGTAACAAAACAAAACAAAAAAAAGCCATTTTATTGAAAATTAAATCCAAACATCAAATTAATATTACAATCATGAGAAAAATGCCAAACAATTCAATTTACAGTTGCAACATACAATACTAATAGTCCCTTTGAAGTTAAAAGTAAACTCATCCACGATCATGATCTGTGGCACAAAGCAGAATTTGTACAATATGTGCACGGAAAGCGCAACAATTGGGGAAAAAATAAAAATAAAAAAGCATGTATTTACACATAATGCTACAAATATTTTTGTTCCATCAGCAACCAAGAATGGTAAAGCATATCCAAAAAATGGAATTTCATTCATAATACCTAAAAAAAATTACTGTAAAGTATGGTTTTGGCTGATATAATTAAACATACTGCACTAATAAGCAAACCGTTATTTGTAAACATGAAGTAAACAAACATCTAAAAATTCTCACAAAAAAAACATTAAAACGAAATGAATTATATTTAAAAATAACAAATTCAATGTTCAGAAGACTGGTCTTTTTCTTGATAGTTTCCTTGAATGTCTTCGGTGTAATTATTGCTTTTGAGAATGTTTTGTGGTCAGTCGAGTTAACCTAGATTCTGGACCAGGCCTCAACAATCGAGATGGGAATGAACTCTTGTGAAACAGCTCATACATCACCTCTCCTCACTTTTGCTGGGTCTCTGATGGCTTATATTCTCTGCACATTTTAAAGGGTGCTGGCCTAATACAGATGACTAAGGAGCAAACGAAAGTTGGTTTGTTGAAAATCTACAGGGACTAGTTCAGTGACATTCTGTTGATTTACAAGAAGAATTGCGGCACCTCTTTAGGATCTGTGACATAGGTAAGATTTGTGAGACAACTGGGACATCTGGAGATTGATGTAGGTTAAGCTTTGTTGGTCACTCTATAAACTCTGCCAACATTTCTGCTGCCTACAGGACCGTGCTGTTTTAGCCCTCAGGAAAACACATCTCCTTCAGGCCTGCTCTGTCTAAATGGTACTTGATTCCATAGGATTAAACGGATAAGACTTTTTTCTTTCCCCTTTCTCAAAACTGAAAATCAAGTACATCTCCCAATGGGAACTCATGGTCCTGTCAAAAAATGCACATGCACTAAAGCAGGGAAAAGAGACTTTTAAAAAAAAAAGGCAGAATCTTGTCTAAGAAGTGGGAACTACCCCCCCACCAAAAAAAAAAAGAAAAGAAAGAAAAAGAAAAAAAGAAACGAAGTGCTTGAATTTTACCAAAGGAAAAAAAAAATCTTTTTAAAGTGTTTCTGGGTTGCTGCCTGCAGCCACTATAACAACATTTCAACACAAAAGCATCCCTAAAAAAATCACTTAATATGTGTACAGTAATCTTTAAAAAGCCCTTTTCTGCATAAAAAATAACGTACAAATATAGTACCTTTTTTTTAATTAAATAGGCTACAGCTGGCACTGGCAGTAACATTTTCCTCTTGATTAATTAACATTGAAATGTGTAACCAGACACTGGTTTTTTTAAGTGCTGCTGAAACCAACACACATACTTTACACCTACAAATAATGGTGGTGGCATGCTTCAAGCTGCCACAAACCAATAATAAATAGTATCAATTACAGCTTCCATCTTTAAAGGAAAACTTAAGAAATAGGAAAGTAGCTTATATATCTAAGCATACTTGGTATACAACCTTTAGAAGGCAAAGATTTTTTTTTCCCCTCAATTTTCTTTAGGAGCTAGGCTGAATGGTAGGAACATAAGGTAATCACCACCCACAGGCCCCATTGCTACTCAGCCTAGGTAGGAATCAGAAGCCCACAAGGTGAGTTCTCACCCCATGTGGAAGAACAAGAATGTTTCTGGAGGCTGGGGGCAATACTGGGGGAGAAAGGAATTTTTGGACACATTTTGCTGGGGGGATGGAGGGGTTCAGAATTTAAATTTGGGTCTCTCTATGGTAATGATATTAAACTTATCCTGCAGTTTTGGCTAAGAATAGACCTGATGTCATTACATGACATGGCCTCATGTTATTATAAGGACTGACGGCTTTTTGACTGTAAGGGTGGTAAAAGTGCATCCCAAAGGGCAGGTACAGCCCGAATTCCTCTCCAGTTTAGCCCCTAAACACCTTGATTTACTCTTTACATAAAGAACTACAATTTTAAAGACAGCAGGTCCTAACATGCTGTGTTTCCTCTCAGTCCAGTTACCTGCTGAGACTTGCCCTCTATTCAAACCAACCTTCCCTTTCAGGACAAAAGATGGCCGAGATCTACTCCTATAAATGTAAATGGTGTGGCAGGTTGCCAGGAGGGCCCTGGGCAGAGTAGACTTGGTCTCCCCTGATTTCAGAATTGGTAAAGCTGATTGATTAAGAAAACCAGGTGCAATTCTGCTTCCCTGGACTGTTGTGTATCCTAATAGATAGAGGCTTTTATCCACGTTTGTGACTTTAAGGTGACTTGCATCTTCGGTATAAAGCTTGGAGATTGGAGTTTTGCTGAACTCTGAAACCACAGAACATTTTTTTCCCTGCAGTTCAATGATTTACTTGTGCTTGTCTCTTTAATGTGACAAGAATCATTTCCAGTTGAAAGAAGTTAAGAAACCACATCACTCCAGCATTTCATGCTGATGAAGGGCGACATTAGTGATAAAGCTAAAAGGTTGTTTTTTCATTCCCTAATCTTTATTGCTTAAAAAGGCAAACTGTGTTGAAGGTAACCAATGATCTAATTGAATTAAACACAACACTTCCTTCATACATCACAAAAATATGCTACATCCAAAATACTTGGGGATGAAAGCATTTTAAAAATCACATTATGCCTGGACAAACTGAAATTGCTTAGCAATGTTTCAGGCATGGCTATAGCCCACTGAAGAAATTTTGTTATTTAATAAAAAGCACTTTTAGAGACCGAAGTCAACATAGCAATACACTAAGAAATGTTTAAAGGGTCCAAATGTCATTAAATAATTATAAATATTTCTTTAAAGTTATATGACCATCCACGTCAGCAAGAAACCTCAGATTTTACACATATTCATAATTTAAAAAAAAAAGAAAAAGAAAACAAATAACACACAGCCAAACACAAACACTATCTATATCCTTATGGCTATAAGAAGGTATTGCCATTTTCTTTTTTTTTTTTTCATGAAAAATAAAGGGTTTGATTTTATGGGGGGGTATCTTTTTGGTTAACTGGAAAAAGGCCAAAAAACCCCACTAAGACTACCTATTCCAATTAGTACCATGAAGAGTAATTTATTTTTGATGTAGAAAAAAAAAATGTGAACCAAAAAATTCCATTGTTTATTTGCAGCAAGTTAAAGAGAAGTTTGCAACATCTATTAGGAACAGCCTAGAGTTGAATAGAAGCTCTCATTCTACCTATTTCCTTTATGTGCATCTATACCAACTTTGTAAGCTGGATTGGAAAATGCACTGGCCGGATCCACTGGTCCAATACCTCATATGGCCTTCACCATATATGGAGGGTTTGTGAAGTTTCAAGCACACAGAGGGAGCTGCATTGCTTTTTTCCTCCTAATACCTGGAGTCCACCTCTCTAAATTGGCACAAGAACAAATGATTCATGACAGTCCAAGCAACAACAACCAAAAAAAAACCCAACAACCACCTTTTTTGTTTGTTGGTATGATGCAAAAGTACATTTTTAAATAGAAAGAAAATAGTGTAGCTGTTTCAAAAGCAAAGAATGTGCTAGGATTCACATAATCTGAAATTCAACTGTGGAGGACACTGCTTGGCCTTTTTCCTCCTAGTATTATGGATCCTTACAACAATGATAAACAACACAACTTACAGGCACTTTGTAGATAATATATACACACACGTATATATGTACACATGTACACATATACATATAAACACACACACATATATACACATATGTTGTGCATTGTATAGATACATAAATGTGCATGTGCATTACATATACATGTATGTGTGTGGGCACAATATACGTGGTGTATGCGGGCACACACTACATATGTGCACGTCATGATACACACATGCATTTGTATATACATCACATGCGTGTACATGTATGTATGTGCACGTGTGTGTGTATATATGGTTTTCTTTTGGAATTTTGGTTTGTTTGGTTTTTTTTTGTTGGGGTGGGGGGCTCGCAGGTGCTTGGGCCACTGCCGCAGAAATTTCAGTATGGCCGCCAAACAGACTCATCCATTCTGCCACTAGAATTCAAAACAGTTGGAGAACTGCTGTGGCTTCCATCAGCGTCAACACCATCATTCTGGGTGGGCAAGTTGGGGTTTATTAGCGTGCTGCCATTCGAGGTGGTGGTGCATGGTGGAAGCATTCTGGAAGGAGAGCGGTCTCCCCCGGGCACCATGGGAAACTGGTATGATCCTGATGAAGTGCCATAGTAGAGATATGGAGTGCTGCTGGTCTGGAAGGGTCCACTTTGGTTTTGGGAGGAGCCAGGGTAGGGTGGTGGCAAGTAGGTGTGGTAGTGAGTGGTTGCTGACATACCGAGGGACATGCCTGAGGTGACGGGCGGTGTGTAAGTGAACGTGGCTGGATAGTGCATTCGTGGGTTGGAGAAGCGGCTCTCAGTGAGGGATGAAATACTTGTGAACTGCCTGGGGTCTGAAAAGGGGCCCAGTTCTGAAGCACCTAAAAATTATAACAAAAGATGGGGGAAAAATCTGTAAATATCAATTTAAATGATTCTTTAAGAAAAAAAAAAGAATGATATAAACTATAATTTTCCCCAAAAAGGAACCATGATTCACAAACACATCTTCAAAAGGACAGGTCACTTTTCAGTCTTACAGCATTTATCAATAAGCTCTTTTCATCTCCCAAAAAAGCCCAAAGCACTTTTAGAACAACAGAAAAATCCATAAGCCAAGTCACAAGGGCAAACTCCAACACGATCTTCTGGGGTTTCTTCACTCTCCTCTTTCTGGCTGCGTTTCGGAGTTTCACTGAATTCCAGAAACAGTTAAATGTTTGCTAACAAAAAGCACATCATCTCCTGCAGTACAGAAATGAATGAATAAGTCTAACATTGGTCATTTTGCTATTAAAGACGAACATGCAGCAGAGCCTCCAAACTGCACTGTGCTGAAATGAAATTTCCCAATATGATCCTGTCATTCTCAGTCAACATTTGGTAGCTGTTTTTTTTTTTAAAGTTATTCTTCTCATTTTAAAGTAAATGTAATGCTAAATAAAAATTGCACCGGATCTCGATAAACTCGTAGACTTTCTTACTTATCATGGCATGGTACAGTGCTAAGCGTCAGAGAAGACGTGGGTTGAAGTCTTGCCTCAGACACTTACTACCTTGGGTTATCATGGGCAATTCATTTAATTTCCCTGAGATTCAATTTCCTCATCTCTAAAATGGGTTCACAAAGAGCAATATAAAATGGTGTATGTAAAATGCTTTGAAAAATGTCAGCTATTATTATGACTGTCATTATTTTTGTATGGGAACTTCAAGCAAATAACTTTTCTTTAGGTCTCAGTAATAACTACCTTGGAACCTATGGTTCCTTATAACTTTCATATTCTGTGATTCTAGAGAATGTAAACCCAATGGGGGTGTCTCAGGGATCCTTCTCAGAACTTCCACCAAGAAATTCCCTTAACAAACTGGATAAATGGACTTTGGAGGATGAAGAGCTGAGTGGCTTTGATCTCAGAAATGAAACTCTGATTAAAGCATTGTATAAATTGTATAAATATTATGGTTGTTATTGTTTTTATTTGGGGACCTCGGGCAAATAATGTCTTCCCTTTAGGCCTCAGTTTCCTCACCTGTAAAATGGGGGAGCTGAATCTAATTACTGCCATGGTTCCTTCTAACTCTCATATTCTATGAATCTAGAGAATGCATACGCAATGGGGATGTCTAAGGGATCCTACTCAGAACTTCCACCAAGAAATTCCCATAGTAAATTGGATAGATCAATTTGGAGGGTAAAGAGCTGAGTGCCTTTGATCTCACAGAATTTCAGACCTCTGGTCTGTGAAAGGGGGCCTGACTTGTGCCCACTGCAACAATGTCTTTTGTGCTGTAATAGGTGGCAGATGGAAAAGCAAAGTATCCAACTTACACCTCATCTAAGAGACAAGTCAGATCCCATCCTGCAGAAATGGCTTCACTTCACAAAAACCGGGGATTTGGATTAAGTTTGTGCCCATAACCTGGAGGCAGAAGTTTCTTTTGAAAATTTAATGTCCTTTGACTTCTAAATCTACCACTCAATAGGCAGCACTGCTACCTAACAGAGGAAATCAAAGTTTTTAGGCCATTTCATTAAGAAATTAAACCTTCTGATTTGGCTAAAAATGACACTAAAAGTCTCTAGTGACAAACTTTAAAAATGCAGGCTTGTTCTTACTTGTACAGGTAACTCTAGTCCTTCAAACTTGAAAGAACTGAAGTAAGACCTCTTAAGTTACAAGTGCTTTAACTAAAGGCTCTCTTTCTTCCAATTTTTTATTTAGCCTCATGTCTGACTGCTCTGTAATTTTTAGGGACCTGGAAAAGTCTTTATTAATTCTTACAAGTAAGAATTTACCCCTTACTGACTTGTTTTTTTTCAAATTTCACTTTCCTTCTAGGATACTCTGAGAATTTCTTATTATGGGAATGAGGACTACTGCTTTGGAGCCATGTATGGGAAGCTAGGTGGAGCAGTGGATAAAGTGCCAGGCTTGAAGTCAGGAAGACTGAGTTTGAATATAAATCTCAAACACTTACTAGCTGTGTGACCCTGGGCAAGTCACTTAACTCTGTTTGCCTCAATTCCTCATCTATAAAATGAACCGGAGAAGAAGATGGCAAATCACTCCAATATTTTTGCCAAGAAAATGCCAAATGGGATCATAAAGAGCTGGACATGAATGAACAATAAGAAAAACTCACTGAAGGCAGGTATTGTTTGGTTTTCATATCCCAAGTACCAAGCTCAATGCCTTTCACATAGCAGATAGCTAATAAATATTTGCTGTATCGGACTGAATTTGTTTAAAGAGGATTGGGTTGTATGTATCACAAAATGGCAGTACCATGCTCTATAACCTGAATCTGGACTTTTGAAGCATAACCCACCTTTCTCTCTCATTAAGCAAATCAAGTAGACTAGCAGGGTCAGTAAATTAATTAACTCAGCAGTCTGCCCCTCCCTATTGATTGGTAGTAGAAGGACATAGGCAGAAGTCAAAAGCATCTGAGCTACAAAGAGCCAGGAGAAGAGGGCAGAATTGGCCATAGTGAGAGAAGTGCCCACGCTTTCCCACCCTCACTACCCACTCTAAACAAAACTACATGCTCACAGACCAAGGATAAAAAAATGGCAGGCAGTTACTGCAACCAGAAGCAAACACCTTCAGGAAGACAAACCAGGTCTGGCTCAGCTAAAACCCCCCTGAGCTGACTCCAGATTCCCTCACTGCTGGCCCTACACATGCCCCTTCCTTTAACACACAACACCATGAAAAAAGAGATTAAAAGCTGGAGGGAAAGTAGTGAATGTTCCTGGGGTGACTTGCTCAAGATGTTTAAGTGACACACAGAGGCAGTGATGGGAGCTTGGGAAGTTGAATAGGATTTTGTTCATGTTTCCCCCGCCCCTCCGCCCCTCCACCCCCACACTGATGTATAAGGTTGCACAACCCAGGTGATAAATGTAAACCATAGTTACTGTTAAGCCAAAACATTTTTGTCTCAAAGTATGTAGGTGAACTGAACTTGTAGCTGGCTCGGCCTAGAGTTTTAGGCAGACTCCTTCTGCATACATCAAGTTCAATGCTTAGATCATGTAAGAGAAGCCTGAACAGCATTAGTGATTTAAAAGAGAAATGAAATCACATTCATAATATCAATGTCTTCCCCACTGGGCCACAGAGTTCACACAAGATAGACTGTTTAAAGCACAGAATACTCCTCTTGTGTGTTTGTATTTAAAATACTGTAGTAATAATTAAAATTCCATGTGGTTTCATTTATTTCGATGCAGAAGCCTCATTAAAGCTCCATACTTGGGACTTTGCCAGGAAGTTCTAAGATGGTTTTGAATTCACATTTTTCCCCCTTCCTTTCCTCCCCCCTTTCTTTTACCTGTTACCATTTTGCTGATGTTTTTACAACCCATCACATGCCAGGGTCACTGTGCCTTTTGGTTTATGGATGCCAGCTAATGCCAGTTGACATTCATTTTTCAATTAATGAGCTCTGGTTGTGGTTTATGGAAAACAATGCAACAAATTTCCGCCAGGTTTACGGCACTTTGGCCAATCACTTCCAGTTATTACAGACCGTAATGTCCCGAGGATTAACTCCTTCTGGGCACAGCAACTTGATGTGGACTTTAAAAGGATTATGGGATAATTTTATAACTTACAAACAACGCAATTTGCTGGAATTTGCTTAGTCATTTTAACTTATTGGTACGTTACCAAAGAAATGTTTCCTAAACTTTTGCATATGTCTTCTGTGTGAGGAAGTTTTAACAACTTTCCAAAGTGCAACCTGAGATCGTTTAAAATAATCTGTTGCAGGGGGAAAAAATCCAACCCTTGAGGTGCACAATGTGCTTTAAAAAAAAATGCAAAGGCTTTCTGAGCCTTCCGTTTATGCATGATAATTACTGCAGAAGCAGATACTTTAATTACATTTTCCTTTATTGAATACGTCTGTCTCTGTACTTCCAATCACTGGGTTTTTCATCTGAACTCCCAGGCTTTAGCCCCCTTTTTAGGCTACTTGGCCACTGTATCTCGACACATTCAGTCATTCCTTATGCCCCTAACCCTTCAGAGATGTTTTGTTGTTGGTTTTGTTTGGTTTTTTAAGCCACCAGGTGCTAAAATAAATTTGCCATCATAACAGCTAAAGTGAAATAAGAATGTTTTCCATTTATTTAATAAAAGCCCCCAAAAAAGACGGTCCTGGGGGTCCTGGTGAGTGCCATGCCACCAATCCCTCTCATGGCTTCCTAACCCAGAGCTCAGATAAGCTTGAGGAATATGACCAAGAACCTCAACAGAGGCAGATAGAACTCATTAGGTTTGAAATGTGCTGCTTATCCACCAAGACATAATTCATAACAATAATTAATAATAGCTTATATTTATATAGCATTTTGAGAGGCTCCTTTGGTATAATGGATAGAAGCTGGCCACTGGAGCCAGGAAGATCTGGCTTCATGTCCTGCTTCTGATATATACAAACTGAATTACTACAGCTGCCAGGGCCTTCCCCTTTCAGACTGCCTTTCCTTCTCCTCTACCCATATTTACTTGTTGTCTCCTCCATTAAAAATTATGTTCCTTGAGGGCAGGACTGGTTTTTTGCCTTTCTTTGTATCCCCAATGCTTAGAGCAGTACCGGGCACACAGCAGGAGCTCAGTAAGTGCCTGTTGACTGACCTCACAACTGGTGCCCCAGGCAATTTTCTAAGACTTTGAAGATGAGCTGCCTGTTCCTATCAGGTGAGAGATTCTTCATGCGGAGCAAAATCATCAAACCCGAAGAAATCGGTGTTCAGTAGATAAATATAAGGCAGCCACAGTATTAGGAACTGAGCTAGGCTCCAGTTATAAAAAGATAAAAATAAAAACCAGTCCCTGCTCTCAAGGCACTTCCATCCCACCTGGAGAAGTGACTACCTTAGTGTAGGTTAAAGTTTGTTTCTGTCACGATAACACCATGAGGTAGGAAGTGCAAGTATTGTATTGGTTCTCTGGCAACACCTTCAAAGCAGCAAGAGCATCTCAAACAAGCAGATTCTGCTGTCATTGTGTTTTCCCTCAAAGGCTTTCTTCAGAACACAATCAGCAAGGCCTTTCTGGACAAGGGGAGTGGTTCAGGTGTTTCAGGGGCTACCACTGGAGAGGTATCATCTCATTTCAAAGGCTAGCTGGCAAGATTACAAAAGACAGTTGATGTTAACTACAAAGAACCTTTGGCTAGAATGCAAAGGATAGCTGATATCAATTATAAAGGAGAGTTGGTAGGGTTTTGTTCAAATGAGATTTAATTTGTTCTGTTCTCTTCCTGAATGTGTAAGCTTTTTAAAAACAAAAATCTGTTTGTTACCTTATAAAGCTATTGTTCACCTAAATGCAATTCACTGACTTGAACTTTTCCAATATCTAATAAACGCCCCAATAATAAGTTGAACAGCTTTGGGAGCTCAGGACATTCTTTCAAGCCACATCCTACACTAGCAATGAGCTAACTCTGATCTGCCTAGGCTAGTTGAGTTGTTCAGGACAGCGAGTAAATGAGAGCAAGGTGGAGGGTCTGACACTTCCCCAGGGTAGCTGGCTTCACAGATGCCTATTATTCCCAAGTCATCATAGGCCCCAGCAAACAGATGCTTTTCCAAGTGCTCCTCAGTCTAAGTGCTGTCCCTCTGAGAATATCCCTCAATTTATCCTACATATAGTTTGTTTGGATCTAGTTGTTTTAATACTGCATTCTCCATTAGAGTATGAGCAAAGAACTTTTTGTTTTTTTCTATCTGCATCATCCCCAATGCTTGGCACACAGTAAGGGCTTAATAAATGTAGTTTTTTTTTTCCCATTCTATTCTAATCCATCAGAAACAGCAGGTAGGAGGTACTACAGTGGGAGACAGAGAATAAAGAAAATTCGAGTGAAGTAATGGAGAATTTCCAGACACCAACACTATTTGCTCTCTATGCCAACCATTTTGCATTTACCAATTTTTTTTATTACAGATGTGTCCTGTGTACTTAACTAGCTTATAAACTCCTTGAGGGATAAGACTGTGTTTTGTACTTTTTTGCCTCTTCCACGGTGACCTGGACCAGGGTTAGCCACATAAGAGGTTCTCAATAAAAAAGACTTGTTGAGTGGAAAAAGGAAAAGAGAGCTCTAGGATGAAAATATTGAAAGTTTCCAATGAGTAGCAGCAGCACACAACCTTCTTGGCATTTGAACTTGGGGCTGTCAAGTGAGTACCTGTGTCACCACTTCTTGACTATCAGCACCCTACCATTCTTCTCCTCATTCCCAGCTGATGGGATACACACACACACACACACACACACACACACATACATACACACACACACGTACGCATGCACGTGGGCACTAAACTCAAATGAAGCCTGAACACTCACTATATTAACCTTTTCACAGCATTTACAGAGGCAGCATGCTATATCCAGATAGAGAACGAGGACTTAAAGCCAAAAAGACCCATGTTCACATTCTGCCTCTGACCCATCTGGCTGTGTGACTGTGGGCAAGTCACTTATTCTCTTAATGATTTAGGCACCTCTCTCTCAGTTGCAGAGAAGGTACTAACTTGTATTAGTGAAGGGCATTTCCTTATCCACGAATTCCCTCTACCAGTTGAAATCAGGTCCTATCCTTATCCTCATCAGAGTATTGACATTATTTTAGCATCAACTACAGTGAGACATACCCAGGCCTTTTCTGTCTAAAGAAGAAAAGGTAGGTCTTTTGCACCTCTGTACAGTATTGCAGGTTTTGAAACATTCCTTAATATGTTTTGTTTGGATGCAATAGACAATTCCCAAAAAATACCCCAATTCCTCTACAAAGTTTAGCATCCCCTTCCTCTAAATAATTGACCTATTGTTAACAGAAAAGAATGCAAGTCCTTTAATTCTGACAATGTGATATTGATATCAACCATAGTTTTCAGCTAGGAATTTGTTGCCTCTCGGTGTTGACTTTGTTATTTCTAAAATAATTTGGCTCTTTTTTCTTCCCGTTACAAGCCAGTCTCTTCCCACTGTTTCTCATAGAACCACCACAGAATTTTCAAAAGATGTGAGGAATCTTAGACATTATCTGGTCCAATCCTCTTGGTGAGGATTATAGCTGAGGCCCAGAAAGAGAAAGTGCTGGCCCAAGGTCACATGGCTAGTTGACTAAAAGAGCTAGAAAACATATCTTTTGACTGCCCATTTCTATTGACTCTGGCTTTGACTCTAGCAAATACTAGAATTGTATATATATATATACACATACATATATATATATATACATGTACATATACATATACATATACATATACATATATATATATAAGGGTTATTGAATAGCATCCACAGGGTTCTGTCCTGTTGGTTATTTCAGAGGCCCAGGTTGCAAAAGTACATTATGAATAGATAGGAAAATTCTTCCATTCATATGTTGTGAGGAGAGTCCTTGGTGAAACAATCATGCTAATAAATGTGATTTATCATTCTTATTCAGTCCTCTGACAACTTAAAATTAAGGCATTCCCTCCCTCCACCAGTCTGAAGGGAAACCCCAGTTTCACAAGTCAAAGTAAGGTAACAAACACTTCAATCAAGAAAGGAAGACTGAACAAAGCATTTTGGGCACATTCAGAAATCCCTTTATTAACTGGCTGTACTCCACCAGTACAAGCAAATGTGCCATTCCTGGACACCAGGAGTCCTTCACTCAAGCGAGGGAAGTCTCTTTGCGATCGATCACATATACAATGTGGAAATTCCTCACGGACATTTTGCTCATATATGTTCCCTTTGTCTAGCAAAGAAGGGAGAACATTACAAACCAGGGTAACAGACATGAACCAAGTTTGTAAGATGAGAACGAGCATGGTCTAGATTGGTCTTTTCACTCATTTTTCCTACTCTTCCCCACTATCATTAAAAAAGACATTACCAATAAGATAAACTAATCAACAAGCACTTATTAAGTGCCGACTAGGTATGTTGGGACTAGGGATGCAATTACAAACGTGAGATGACTCTTGCCCACAAGCAGCTTACTTGAATTAGATCTCCTCCTCAAACATCCTGTTTTCCCTTTTGATCCTACGTTACCATCTCTCAAGGATGTAAGGGTCTTTTATGACATACTTAATTCTAAATCATCCCATAGCACACATCTAGAAAAAGGTAGGGGATAACATTAATAATTACAGTAACTGACATTTATTTGGCACTTTAAAGTTTGCAAACTACTTGACATGTATTATCTCATTTGAGGCTCACAACAACCCAGTGAGGTTGGTGTCTAATGGTTATTTCCATTTTATAGCAAAAACCTTCCCTGATTCCTCCAGCTACTAGTTTACTCCGTATCCAAACTGCCTTGTATTTAGTGTGTACATATTCTGAATATACTTACATTTACATATGTTGTCTTCCCCAATAGAATATAACCTCCTTGAGGGCAGAGATTTTGTCATTTGTCTTTGTATCCCCAATCAAGTCACAAGCATTTATTAAGCAATTACTGTGCTAAATTTAAAGGAAATAAAAAAGGCGGGGGACCCAGACTTTGCTCTCAAGAAGCTGACAGTTTAATGGAGGAAATGACATGCAAACAACTATATACAGACAACCAGAAAATAATCTCAGAGGCAAAGTAATAAGATTAAGGAGAGAGAAACACTGCTTTTAGAAAATGAGACTTCATCACTTAGCATGGCTCCCGGCACAGAACTGGTCCTTAATAAATCTTTGTTCATTGATCCATTGATAAGAAAATTGAATCTCAAAGAGGCTAAATGATTTGCCCAAGGTCGCACAACTATTAAGTGTCAAAGTTTGGCTATACTGAGCTACACCTGAAGTTGTTCTCAACAAAAAGAGGAACCACCAAAAGGGGAGTTTTGAACCAATTACTAAAGCAAACAAAAGTAATGAAAAGTTGGATTAGCAGACCCTGCATTTTTTTCCAGAGAAAAAAAATCTGCCTCAACTATCCAGTATAAATATTTGTTTCCAGTGCCGTCATGAATTGTACTTTTCCACTGCTCACTTGCAAATTCTGAAAGACCATCTGATCCTACAGTTAAGAAAGTATGCTAGACTGGGGGAAAGGAAAAAAAAAAACCCTTGGCAATTTTCAGTAACTTCAACCTTTCCTTAAACCCACCCAAACTTTCTCTGAGGATCCTGCTGGAATAATATATTTCCTTTTCGAGGAGAAAAGGGGAGGGATAGGGTCGGTTGGGTAAGAGGGGTGTAGAGAAAGAAAGACAGGGAGGGGGGTGGTAGAAGAGAAAAGTGAGTAACCCTCTCTGGTCCTTGATTAAGAACTTTTAAAAAGCTGGGAAGGGTCGATAGTCTTTGAAACCAGATCTACTGTAGGACGGAAGCCAGCACCCAGGACACCGTGTCTTTCAGGAGAGGCCACACACGGTGCCACTGTAGTCATATGACTGCTCTGTCACATCCTGAAGTCATTTCCAGTCCATGCACAAGTTTGTCCTCCCGTTTAGAGAGGATCGGATATATTGGGAACGCACATATGGAAGCACTTTCAGGGAATCAGTTTCCATGAAATTCATAATGAGCCAAGTGGCTTCAGATGTGGTTGCGTTCCTCAGATTAGCCAAACAAAAGAAAAAAAGAAAGAAAGAAAAAAAGAAAGAAAAAGAAAAAGAAAGAGAAAAATGGGGGGGAAGAGACAAATCTACCATTTCAGACCTTATTTATGTTTCAGAAAAATTAGAAACCACTAATGACTTATAGCTACCAAAACATAGAATGAGAGAGAGGAAGAAAGGTAGAGAAAAGAGAGAGAGAGAGAGAGAGAAAGAGAAGAGGGGGGGGGAGAGAGAGAGGAGGGAGGGGGGGAGAGAGAGAGAGAGAGAGAGAAGTAAAGAGAGAGAGAAGAGGTAAATTAGAGTCTTTCCTTTGCTAAAAATAGCAGTTTTAATATCAGCAATCTTATCATAAATCAGTAGGAGGCCTTCCTGTCATAGCATCTGCCTACAGTGGCATAATTAACTCTTTCTGAAGTCCTAGTAAAAAGAAAGAAAAAAAAATGAGGGGAGGCAAAAAGTAGAACAGGGGAAATGGGAGACAGAACTAACTCTTATTTGATACCATGTGCGGTCCATTAAGATTGTTTTCAAAATTGTGACTTAATGATAAATTGTTGCTAGAGTAAATCTCTCAAGGAGGGCTGAATTCAGACAGGACAGCCTGCGATTTTCCTGTGACCTGTGTTGGTTGTAAATGGGGACTACATTAAAAGCTGAAATTTATGAGCTGATTGAGATACTACAGATGACACACCAAAGCTTGGCTGATAAGAAGGTGTGCACGGACATGAGTCCAACAGTAGTTTTTAAAGATGAGACCTAACCTGAGCACCATGTGCAGAATTGTCTTGATTCATAGAGGCATGGAGATGATTCGGGGGAGAAGGGGAAGGGGAATATGATTGGAAGTGTAACATAAAGGATAAAGAACTGGCCTCAGAGTCCCATCTCTGACACATGTTGGCTGTGCCACCTTGGGCAAGTCACTTTAATCTCTTGATGCCCCTGGTAACTCTCTATGACTAGAAGTCTCAGAACAGTTGCTGATGGGCATGGTATATGGAGTTTCTTCACTGGCTATTCTTTATACCAGTGAAATCACAGGGCAGGACCAAAACAAGAACTGTTTAATCAACAGAACTCTGAATCATAGGACCACAGAACCTTAAGTCTGGAAGAACCCTGAGTATTACTTAGTTCAACCCTTTTAATTTAATGGTGAAGGTACTGAGTTCCAGGGAAATGACTTGCCCAAGGTCACACAGATTTCCAACCTCTTAATGCTTATAACCTATTTAATCCTGCTGGAGAAAAGAATAGCTAATGAAAACAACCAGAGATAATATCTCATGCCCAGATGGTGCATAAGAGTTTCTAATTCACTTTCAGATACATCTCATCTAGTTCTTACAACATGAGGTAGACTAATGGGATGTTTTTCTTCCCCATCTACAGATCATAGCACTATAGATTTAGTGCTAGAGAGGAAACTGAAGTACCCAGAATTTAAGAGATTTGTCCAAGATCAAACAACTATTAAGAGCACAGCAGGGACTAGAATTCAACTTTTCTGACTCCTAATCAGAATTTTCCATCATAACATAATGTGGTTTCACAGGCTATACTGTGATCTCGAGCATTCAGTTGTGGAGTTTTGATCTCGGCTTTGCCATTAATTTTCTGACTCATCAAGAGTATGAGTCTGTTCCTTGGCCTGTCTCACCTTTTGAGTAATATGTATTAATACCATGGGATAATTCTAAGGGGATAATAAAATCACTTTGCTAATAGGAAATATTTCAGTAGGTTACCATTGACCCAGTTTGAACTAGCAAAGCCAATGACGGTACAGCTAGTTGGCAAAGTGGATAGGGACTCCAAGCCTGGAGTCAAGAAGACCTGAGTTCAAATCCAAGCTCAGATATTTTCTACCAGTGTGACCTCTAGGCAAGTAAGTCACTTAACCCCATTTGCTTCAGTTTCCTCATCTGTAAAATGAGCTGGAGGAGGAGATGGCAAACCATTCCAGTATCTTTGCTAAGAAAGCCCCAAACGGGGCCACAAAAAGTCAGATGTGACTGAAAGGACTGGACAATGAAGAGAGGAGTAGGAAGAGAATTAAAACCTGGTCATTTTTAGCCATCCTCTGCGCATCTATAACCTAGCTCTTCTATGGGAGAAAGTTACTATATACCCTGGCCTACAAAGAATCAAGACTTCTTGATGCCAAATAGATGTCTTGTCACGTTCGGAAGGGGAAATTTAAGGTAGGAAATAATGATAAAAATTCAGCACTGCCTTGAATTACATTTAAAACAATTCAGTTAATAAGCATTTATTTTTTTCCTCCCTCTTCTTTCCTCCCTGGAAAAAAGAGAAAAGAAAACCAAAACGCTCATAACAAATATGCACTTTTTCTTCAACTGTTTCAGTTGCATCTGACTCTTCTTTGTGACCCCATTTAGGGTTTTCTTGGCAAAGATATTGGAGTGGTTTGCTAGTTCCTCCTCTAGCCCATTTTCCAGATGAGAAAACTGAGACAAACAAGGTTAAATGACTTACGCAGGGTCACAGCACTAGATGAGTCTGCCTGACTCCAGGTCCAGCACTCTATCACCTAGTTACTTTCAAAAAAAGTTTCTGGCCTGCTTATGTGGGAATTATAATACTTATTCTCTGTTTCGGCATAACTCAATTATAGTCTAGAGCAGCAGTTCTCAACCTGTGGGTTATGTTCAATTTGTAACAATGAAAATACACCCTGCATATCAGATATTTACATTACGATTCATAACAGTAGCAAAATTACAATTATGAAGTAGCAATGAAAATAATTTTAGGGTTGGGGGTCATCACAACATGAGGAATTGTATTAAAGGGTCGTGGCATTAGGAAGATTGAGAACCACTGGTCTAGGGTAAGGCAAATCCAGTAGGGAAGCCTGTAAAAAAGAAGTTCTAGACCCAAACATAACTGGATCTAGTCTTTGCATCCCAGATTCTGCCCATTCTCTGCCCCCCTCCAAGCTGCTTGACAAAGGGCCCAGTACCTCAATGTAGTGAAGGAACTCTGGGACTATCCTGGGCTATCCTGGACCCACAGCAAAGCTATCCAGATTGCCCCAAGAGGTTTTCCAAACTCCAAGGAGACCTTAGGGACAATCTTATTCAGAATCAACAGAATTGACCTGACTCAATCCAAATTAATCTAGAATGTAAAACAAAGAGTTTAGCTAGAACTGAATCTGTGTCAATGTCAAGATCATTTCTTTTTCTCTTCTTTCCCTCTAGGGCCAGGTATACCCACTTCAGCTACTTGTCTCAAGGCCCTGTGCTTGGCTCCTGTCCCAGCAACGAGTATAAAGGAGGCTCTCTGGCTGAGCGGAAAGTTATTTCACTATTAAGACTTTCTTGCTGCTGGTGCATAGTGGTACCTTAGCCTCACTCCTGGCCTCAACTGCAACACCCTGTTTTCTGTTCTAGTTCCTGTCTTTGTCTATGGCCCTGACTTCCAGTCTAGTCTTTTACAAAGTGTTATGTCTCACCTTCTGCTACCTGCTGCTGAACAGATTCCCCAAGGAAAGAAAAAGGGAGGGGGGAGGAAATCTGGGACTCAAATCCCACTTCTGATGCTTTCTAGACATGTGTCCTTGGGCAACTCTCTTAACCTCCCTGGGCCTCAGTTCTTTCATCTGTAAAATGAGAATCAGGTGGCCTCTGAGGCCCTCCCCCCCCCCTTCACTTCTACCCCTAGATTTATGATTCTACCCTTTAGATTTCTATCTACAGCGTGGTGCCGTGGGAATAATGTTGCACAGTCAGAAATCTTGGATTCAAATTAGCAGTGTGACCTTGCACAAGTTAACTTCAGTTTCTTTATCTGTAAAATGGGGATAATATGACAACTGTACTATCTTCTTCATGGGGTTGTTGTGAGGAAACTTTTGTAAATCTAAAAGAACTACAGAAATCTGTTTTCATTGTAGGTCTATCTGTATAGTGCCTTATATAGCACAAGGATATATACACACACACACACACACATACACACACACACACATTTATTGCACCTACAGCCTTATTTTTCACCATCCCCTTTGTACACCTATATTCCAACCAAATTGTACTATTTATTATTTCCCAAATATATTCTTATGCCTCTCCTTCACTGATCTTTCTGCCTACAATGCTTCCTGCTCTCTCTCTCTCCTTAAAGGCTTAACTCAAATATCACCTTTCCTATGAAGTTTTCTTTGATATTCTTCCCCTCAGCTAGAAGAAATTTCTTCCCTCTCTGAACTTGCAAAGCATTCTGTACCTTGTTTATGGCATTTTTCTCATTCTACCTTATTTTACAATTATTTTTAAGTCCTTTTTTTTTTGGAGGCAATGGAGGTTAAGTGACTTGTGCAGGATCACACAGCTAATACACGTCGGAGGGCACATTTGAACTCAGGTCCTCCTCTCTCCAGGGTCAGTGCTCTATCCACTGTCCCACCTCGCTACTCTCACAATTATTTTTAAAAATAAAATGAAATGTCTGTAAAATTCTTTGCAAATCTGAAAGTGCTCTATAAATGTCAGTTACTACTTCTGTGCATTATACTCCCTTACTAGATTTTAAATTATTTTAGAGCAAAGCCTAAACTATTTATTTTTCTCCCTCAGTACTTAGTATAATACAGGTTATGGATAAATGATTACTCAATCAATGAGTAAGTGTGATGCCTAGTTTGATCTGCTGCCCTACCTGAAATCCCTAATCCAGAATTCCTCTGACTCCTGTTTGCTTCTCTTATTTCAGCCTTGAACCTCTGGTAGTCGTACTAGCCCTGATATCTACAAGTCTCTTCCCCATAGTCTGTTCCACTCTGACCCAGAGCCTTAACTAGGGGAGGGTGACCAGGGTGCCAGAATTATAAAGGTGCCAGAATTATAAAATTGCCAACAGGACTTGCAGTGGCATTGTGGTAGGGCAGAGACTTGTATGTCACAACTATGAAATGCCCAGTCCCCATCAGAAAACTAAATTACCCTGTGCACTAAAATTAGTAGCTATGGCTCTGTTGTGACCACTAGGTTCTGAATAAATCCTGGGCTTTGGTTCGGTCCCAAGTTATCTTCCTAGACTTCCTTCAGCTCTTCTCATCCCAGTTTTGTGCCCGGCTTCCAATACCTAATGCTATCACCATTCTTTTCACTAATGATAACAATAACTTAAGATATGAATAATAATATCTTTGCATTTTTAACCTTCCAAAGGACTTAAAAGTGTTTTGTATAGCTTTGCAACCATGTAAGGAGACTGAAGCATGGAAAAATATATGACCTGCACTAAGACACAAAGCTGGGGCTAGAATTCAAGGTTCTGGAAATCCAATACCATGTTCTTTCCACTAGATTTGACTCATCAGCTTCTTTTCTCTAGACTGATAAAGGAAAGGATCACCTTTCCTAGAAAATAAGGGATATTCAAACAAGAAAAATAAGAGGTGACCTAGGTAAATTTTCAAGCTCTAAGTTAATATTTTTAAAAGATACAATAAATCAGGAACCTGGTCCTCTTTAACATTGGGGAGCTTTCCAGTTAAATGGGCTTCAAGTTTCTTGGTTGTTGCTATTTGTTTGGTTTTCCTTTTTTTTATGTTTAAATTTGCTAGGAAAAATACTAGAAATGAAATTTGCACTCATTTGTAAAAAGTTTTCTTTTCCTTTGTTGCTAGGATTTAAGCCCAAAATATTATATAGTCCTTTAAAAATATTTAAACTTGTTAGGAAAATACTAGAAATGAAGTGTGCATTCATTTGTGAAAAGTTTTCTTTTTCTTTGTTGCTAGGATTTAGCCTAAAATCATGTTAGCAAGTCTTAATGCAACCCTGAGACAATGTTCTTTATGTAACTTCCGTCTTCTAATGCAGAGTGGTGATTCGTTCCTCTGACAGCCTGAGATTTTTTTCCACTCATGCTCAGCACGGAGAATTAACTCAAAACTTCTGCATGCAAAAAAAGATCTCTTTTTGGGGTTTGATTTGGCTTAATTTTCAAAGAGTTGTTTGTATATTTTAGAATATGTAGAATTTCCCTTTGATTGAAACCTCTCTTTTAACAATGGACAAGAGATGATTTCTCTTCTGAGTGGTTTAAACAAAAACAAACTCTTGGAGCCTTGTTCTCGAAGTGTTTTTTTTTTTGAGAGAAATCAAACCCTACAGATTGTTAAGCATTTGGCAAAAACCTTCAAACAGCCAAACCCAAATAGTGAAGTTCTCCTTGTTACAACAGATAAACAAATGGTCCAGTACGGGGTAAAAAGAAAAAAAAATCCACCACCCTCAATACACACAGACACATATTCCACCATCCTTTCTCACTCCCCCCACCCCATCCCCACTCACCATTTCTACTAAAGGGCTTAATCTTTAATGTTTATTTCTAGTGCTAAAGTAGCATACTCGCCACAAATGGACATTTTCAACATCTGTTTGTGGTTGCTTCCAGGGCCCTTGTATTTTTCTGGGACATGAAGCCCTCTGTCTCCAGAGCATAAACAGACACACCTAATTGTGTATTAAGGTGTCTGAAAACAGCTACTTGTTTTGGAGACAAAAAAAAAAAGAAGGAAGGAAGGAAGGAAGGAAGGAAGGAAGGAAGGAAAGAAGGAAGGAAGGAAGGAAGGAAGGAAGGAAGGAAGGAAGGAAGGAAGGAAGGAAGGAAGGAAGGAAAGGAAGGAAGGAAGAAAGAAAGAGAAAGAAAAAATGAAAGAGACCATAGCACTGAAGTCTGTTCTTGGCAAAAGAGGAAACATAATCTGCTGGTGTATTTTATGAACGTGGTACCAGCACCTTAAAGTAGGCTGTGAGACAAGATACACAGTGGTAGCTCTTCAAATAGTGGAAAAAAGATTCTGCCTGCCAACAAGACAAAAACTAAGCAAATGATTTTATTTCTCAATTTTTTTTTTATGAACTTCAAATGACAAAATCATAGACTCTTGGAACTGGGAGGGATCTTGGTAGCCATCTAATCCAAACCACATATGAATAAGCATCTACACTACAATATCTCCAACAAGTGAATGTCTCTTTTGCTCAAAGACCTCAAATAAGAAGCCATTAGATTGTAAGCTCCTTGAAGGCAGGGACCTTTTTTTATATCTCCAGAGCTTACCACAGTGTCTGGCACATAAGGGGCACTCAATTTTATTGACTGTTTGTTGCCTAACTCTTGGAGAAGTTTATTCTACTTTTAGATAGCTTGAAACATTGAGAAGTTTTTCCTTGTTGTTTTTTCAGTCATGCCTAACTCTGTGAACCTGTTTTGGGTTTTCTTGGCAAAGATACTGGAGCAGCTTGTCATTTTCTTCTCTAGATCATTTTACAGATGAGGAAACTGAGGCAAAAAAGGTGAAGTGCCTTTCCCAGGGTCACACAGCTAGTAAGTGTCTGAGGCCACATTTGAACTCATAAGGATGAGTCTTCTTGACTCCAAGACCAGTGCACACTATTCACTGAGCCACCTAGTTGCCCCAATTTTCTCTTACATAAGAATAAATCTCTCAGAAATTTCCAGTCATTGGGTCCTAGGAAACTTTGGAGTCAAGTAAAATAAGCTTTATCTCTTTTCCACGTGGAAACAAACAAACAACCCAAAACCTTCAATTACGCGGAGACAGCTGCCATTGCCCTCCTAAATCTTCTCTTCTCCAGACTAGATATAACTTTGAAACATGAAAACCAAAATACTTGGTGACTCCTCATTTCATTGAGAGGATTTTCAACATTCCATAGCAAAATCTATTCATTCTTTTTATGAACAATTATTTTCTGGGTCAAAGGAAGAAGAGAACGAGGAAGAAGGAGAAAATTGCTTAGGGATTACTCTTTCCCAAATTTGTAATATCCAACAACAGGAAGAGCTAGAACCGGAGTCAGAGACACCTGGGTTGAAATTTTGCCTCTAACATTTGCTAGCTGCGTCAACAAGAGCAAGTTATTTAAGCTCTCAGCCTCAGTTTCCCCTGATGTACTCATATCACATTGTGAAAAATAAAGATACAATGTATAAAAAGTGCTTTGTACACCTGAAGACACTATATAAATGACAGTTATTATTATGTAAAGCATTGAATTAAACATTTCTAAGGGGAGGAGTCCTTAAAGGATATCATGATATAGTAGAAAGAGCATTGGAACAGAATTCCAGTGAATTGGATTCTACAGCTAACTCTGTTACTATTAGCTGTATAACTAGGGCAGGTTGCTTCTGATCTTTTATGTAAAATGGTTCTATGTGTGAAATGAAAAGCAACTGCATAATTTTAAAGTCTCTTCTAGGTCTAACAGTATGTGATTCTACTACATATCTGACAACCTAGAACAGTCCAAAATATTCTCAAATGGTCAAATAGCTGGACTCCTTCCTAAACAGTAGCTGACTCCTTCATTGTATAGGAGACAGAGTCAATATCCCTACTATGCTCTGATTTGCTACAACATTTTGGAGCCATCATTTGTTCTACCATATCACATCTGTAAATAGGGTAATGTGGAGAAAATGACCACAGGCTGTGCTTAAAAGAAGACAATTTGAAAAGTACGGAAATGACCTACTATTTATTCCCCTAAAATAGCAGAAGCAAAAACCGATGTCAGCCAGAGAAAAATACAAACATTCAGTAAAACCTTAGCAAGCACTTTGTTCAATAAATTTTGCTACATTAAAAAAAAAATCTTGGGGATCAGAATTAAGATTAACTTTTGAATGTCACCATTCCATTCAACAAAGATTTATTAATTACCTACAGTATGTAAAACATTGTACACTGTACTGGGAGAGAGCCAAAACTCAGATGAGACATGATTTCTGCCCTTCTTACCCTCCAGGAGTTTACAATCTAGTCAGGAGATATGATACATACACAAATAATTATAATACAAAATTTTACCTATTAAGTGCACAAGGAAAACCCTAAGGTTTACATGAGGTCTGAGGAGGAATAAAGCAAGGTTTCCTTGAGGACGTGCTATTTGAGTTGGGCTTTAAAGGAATAGTGAGAATTCACCAGGGGATGGGAGGGATTTAAGGGTTGATTTGCTAAGAAAACATTTTAAGCATGGGGAACAACTTGAGCAAAATAATGGAGATGGGAAAGTAGGGCGTACGTATAAGAAGGAAAGTAGTTCAAAGGATGAATAATAATACTTGGAGAGGAAGTATTAATGAGATAAGACTGGGAAAGCAAAGTAGTAGTGCACCAAAGAAGTCCTTTAACACCGGACAAAGGAGTCTAAACTTTACTTGGCAGGAAATAAAGTTTTGAGCAAAGGAATAACATGATCAGATCTATGCATAAAAAATTAATCAGGCCATGAATCGAAGGATGGATTGAAGGGAGAGAAAGTTGAGCTATGAAGGTCTGCTAAGGCTATTATAGTAGCCCAGGCAGGTGGTAGTAAGAGCCCATACAAGGCTAGTGGCAGTGGAATAGAGAAGAAGGAAATGGATGCAACAGATATTGTTAGGATTGAATCGGTAAAACCTGGTAACAGACTAGACCTGACAAGTAAGGGAGAGAGAAGATTCAAACATAACCCCAATGTTCTGGACACGGGAGATTAGGCAAGCAGAAACATCTGACAAGATAAGAGTCAGAAAGAAGAGCAGGTTTGAGGTGGGAAACAGAATAGTGTTCTTTTGGACATATTGAGATTGTGGCTCTCAGAACATGTATCCAAGTGGCAACATCCTCTCAGAAAAGAGATCCTAGGACTCAGAAAGATGGGTCAGGAATAAAACCTGGTAGTTGATGTTATGGAAGTAAATAAGATTGTCAAGAAGAACAGAAAGAGAAAAGAGCAAAGGGCCCTGGAGAGAACCTTGGGAAAATTTATTTTTAAGGGGCTAGGAAGAGGATTATGAACCAACAAGTCAATTAAAAATCAATAACATTTAGAAGAATGGTCAGAGAGGTAGGAGGATTACCAGAACCAGTAGAATGTCTATAATGCTTCCACAGAAGCATTCCTAGCTATTTCTAGAATTAGACATATCAGGATGATAATTCAATCCCAGCAGCATCTGGAGCCTCTTCATCCATAATAATAAACATAGCTACAAATCTAACTAGGTGACACAGTGGATACAGCACTGGGCCTGGAGTCAGGAAGAACAGAGTTCAAATCCAGCCTCAGACATTTCCTAGCTGCGTGACCCTGGTAAGTCACTTAACCCTGTTTGCTTCAGTTTCCTCGTCTGTAAAATGAGCTGGAGAAGGAAATGACAAACCAGTCCATTATCTTTGCCAAGAAAAGAAAGCCCTAAATGGGGTCACATAGAGTTGAACGTGACTGAAATGACCAAACAACAAGAAATGACCCTAGGCAAGTTATATAAGCTTTGTCTACCTCAGTTTCTTCAACATTAAAATGTACTAATAGCACCTACTTCTCCAGGCTTTTGTGAGGATCAAATGAGATCATATTATAAAGTGCTTTAGCATCACTTTCAATAAATACTTGTTCTCTTCCTCTTTGCCCCTGGGTAAAAGAATGGACTATATACAATTCAAGGCAGGAAGGTAAAGAAGAAAGGCCGTTTGATTTGGTCTCAGAAGCACCAGATTTTAATCCTGGCTTTTCTCCTTACTCTCTGTATAACCTTGGGCAGATCAGTCTTTCTGGACCTTAGTTTTCTTACCTGTCAAGTTAGGGAGTTGGAGAGAAGATTCCTTCTTGTTCTAAATCCAATGTGGAAGAAATTTCCATTTTTCTTCTAAAACTGAGCAGTGCTAGCTTTGCTTGGTCCTCTCTTATCACACAGAGTTCAGTAGCTTTTGTTTTTCCTATTTTGCATGATTAGACTTGCATAAAATCTTGATCTTTTGCATTTAGACCCATAAAGTCTGAATCAATCAATCAACACCATTTATTAAGGGCCTACTACTTAAGCACTTGAGATGCAAAGACAAAAATGAAACTGTTCTCACCCTTAATAATAACAGTAGCTGGCATGTATACAGTGCTTTAAGGTTTAACCATGCACTTTATAAATGGGGTTTCATTCTATCTTCATAGTACCCCTAGGAGATAAGTGCTACTATCATTATCCCTCATCTTATAGATAAGGAAACTGAGGCAGACAATTTGCCCAGGGTTACACCCCTGGTATCTAAGGAAAGAACGGAACTCAGGTCTCCTGACTTCAGGCTTAGCACTCTACCCATTGAACCATCCAGCTGCCCGGCTTAGGGGGCCTGAATATCTGTAAAGGTTTGTTGAACTACAGACTATCTGTTAAAACTTCTCTGGTTGCGTGTAGTTATTTTGATGGGTATCTCAATGCTCAGGGGAGGGGAGAGGGAACCATCTCACCGATGACATGACTCACAAGTCTTCCACCCCTCAGCCTCTGCATCCTTTACTACAGGCTTATCTACTGGACTTACTGGCTGTAATCTTTCCATTGGCTCCTGTAACTTGTCTCTAAGTACTCATATTTTGTTCTTCTATCTGTGACTTTTAAGAAATTCCTAACCCACAACCCTCTCCCCGCCTCCCCCAGCAAGACCACTGATGAGCCTGTATTTCTTATCTCACATGACTAGAGTCACTTCCTACCCCACCTGGCACGTATGACACGTTGCTGTTCCTATTCCAGAATCATGGGATTATAGAAGCCTTTCTTTCAACTCAACCTAGCCACATTCATAGAGGAATATAGCATCCAGGACCTTAGGGATTATCTAGGTCAACTTCCCAAGTTCATAGATTACAACACCTTGAGGCCTGATGGCAGAAATGATTTTCCCAATGTTTTAAACGTAGTTGACAGCAGACTCAATAGAATCAAGAGAGACGTGAGTTCGAATCCCAGCTCTGAGGCTTTCTAGCTATCTGACCTTTGGCATGTTATTTAAATGCTTTAAGTCTTACTTTATTCATCTGGAAAATTGGGATAATAGTAGTTCCAATACCATCTTCATCAAGTTGCTGTGTATAAAACTCAAAGTATCTTATAAAATGTAGGCTATTAGTATATAGCAGAGCCAAAATTTAAACACAGGTAGAGCATCCTTTCCCCTCTAGTATGCTTCTACTCAGTCAAAAATTCTTTTTTTTTCCCCTCTCTAATTAACAAGTTTTTTAGTTTCCATTTATACCCCACAATTTGGCTTCTCTTGCATCTGATGTGTTCACTGTTGCCCATAGCAGCAGATTTTCCTCAAGCACAGGTGTGATCACATCACTTTCCTACTTCATAACTGTACATTAGTTAGTTGCATGAAATACCAGTCTATAATGGAGGGAACGCCTCTGAACAAACATTTTTTTAAAAGCTTCAAGCGCGTAGGAATCTGTGCTAGATGCCCAGGAAAGGGTAAAGGTTGGATAAAATATCTGGACGTTCACTAGGGGTCAATAGATGCTGAGCTGTGAAAAGGATTTCTATTTAGCTTGAGGATTAGAACCTTAGAGTTCTTAGACATTAGAACTTTTGAAACGGTTTTGGATCTCCCCACCCCATGAAATACTGAGATGCTAGATCACCATTTTATTTTAGTTTTTGCCTTTTGAGTTCTAAAAAGCTGAATGAATCCGTGTTACTGAGGAAGACACTGAATCTCTCTAGACCAGTTTCCTCTTTTCTAAAAGGAGGGACTGGAACAAGTAGTATCTAAAGCCCCTTCCAGTTCTGACATTAATTCATTCAAAAGCACAAGAGTGTGTTAGATGGCTATGGGAGACGTGTTCACTAGACCCTAATTTTGTTGTTTTCCACCTCTAAAAACAAACCACTCAAACATTTGGTTACTCTGATTTCAGCGGTTTTCCATTTTGCACATTTCTGCACTTTGAGGTTCTGATCCAAATGAGAGATCTAAAGACCAAAGTTCCAGGAGAGTGGCCATCTTCATGTTACTTTTGGCCCAACTTAGAAAAATGAAGCAAAGAAAATCAGACTGTGTTTCTGGAAGATTCAGAGACCAATTTGACTGACCCCCAAAACTGAGGATCACATCTAAAACTCTTGGAAGCCATTCCTGACTTTTAAACCTCTTTGAGGGAGAGGGGAATAAGAGATGGGCTGCCTACTTACAACTGTTATTTCAATATTTCCATAATATTTAAGGCTTTTTCCATCAGTACTGGATTACACCCATCATCTGCCTCCTCTGATTCTACTCACATGCTGCTGAGAAGAGTTAAAGAAAACCACACAACTATGCTGACAGAATCCACTATGGGTTTATGTTATCTAATGTCAACTTGGCTTCAGCTATATCAAGGCAATCCTTTTACTCCTTCACAACCAATGCCCAACCCTATTTCTCCACAAAAGCTGTTCCAAACCTCCATTCTCCACAAGCTTCCCACAGCAACCCCTCCTTCTACCCTCTCATTGAGGTCCTCAGTTCTTACTGTATCCAAGAAATCAAGGCCATTCACGAATAACTCCTTCTGTCCCCTCCAACTGTTAGTGTCCTCCCTCCCCAAACTACCTTGTATTCATCATATATGTGTGTATATGCTCATAGATGTGCATTACACTCACACATACGTGTGGACGTGTATACATATACACTCTTACAGATGTACATCATCTTCCTCCTCCTTGAGTGCTGGGACTGCTTTATTTTTGCCTTTGTATCTCCAGAGCTTAGTACTACTCCAGGTATATGGTACATGCTTAATCAACTGATTGAGGTTGAAAGTGTATGATTGGGGCAGCTAGGAGGTACAGTAGATAGAGCACCAGACCTGGAGTCAGGAGGATATGAGTTCAAATCCTACCTCAAACACTAGCTATGTGACCCTGGACAAGTCATTTAACCCTAATCACCTCCAAAAACAAAACAAAACAAAGCAAAAAACAAACCAAAGTATATGATTAGGAAATGAAGGGGATACTCCTCAATTGGAGAATGGCTGAACAAGCTGTGATATATAATTGTGATGAAGTACTACTATACTACAAGAAGTGATAGGGGAGGGGTGTGTCAGAAAAACATGGCAAGACCTAAGTGAACTGATACAAAGTGAAAATGAGAAGAACCAGGAGATGGTCATGAACAGTAACCGCAATGTTATAATGATGACATTATTTCAACTGTGAAAGACTTGGATGCTCTGCTCAATACAATGATCCAAAACAGTTCCAAAGGACTCACGATGAAAAAATTTTATCCACCTCCAGAGAAAACTAATGAACTCTGAGTGCAAACTGAAATATAATTTTCTCACTTTCTTTATTTTTCTTGCTTTTTTGAAAACATGGCTAATAAGGAAATATGCTTTGCATGATTTCAAATGTATAATTGATATCACATTGCTTGCCTTTTCAGTGGGTGTGGAAGGGAGGGAGAGAATTGAGAACTCAAAATTTAAAAAGAATGTTAAAAATAAATAATGAATTGGAATGTTTTTTTTTAAAGTATATGATTAGCATATTTAAAGCCTTCCATTTTTGTCTATTCAAATTCTGTCCAGTTCCAGACATGTTCTAGTTTTTAGCCCTCCATTCAAAAGCCTTTCTGGGGTAAATTCTTAAGAGTCCCGAAGTCATGCTATGACTGTCTCAATAACATAATTTTTCCAAAGTGTAAGACCCAGACTTGATCTCAGGATTCCTCTCCCAAGAATTTCCTTGCTCTACAGCTGTTCCATTCAACCTCCAAAATGTTGCTTTCTTAAGGTTTCCATATGCTTCTGGTCCTAGTGCCCTGATGATCATGGGCATGACCAACTGGGCTATTAATATTAAATGACAGTGATTTGACCTCACAGGACACCCTTTCATATCAACAGATTTGCAATCTCATCAATGTTGGCCCTCCCTGCCAATGGTGAAGACTGCAACCCATCCATGCCCTGTCCTACCCTTAATCCCACAGAGGGAAAGGGATGGGGTGCTTTGTTTCTGTGCTGGGAGCTTACTTTTCTCTAGTTCTTTTGACACTGTAAGGCTAACTAATAAAGAAAAAACCAACAACCCTCCCACATGAACGTCATCTTCTTTTTCAGGCACACATATCTAGTGATAGAATCATAGACTAGAGCTGGAAAGGACCTCAGAAATCACAGAGTCAATACTTCCCTCTGATAGACGGTGTAACTGAGGCCCACAGACATTAAATGATCTGCCCAAGATCCTACAGATAGTAAGTGGCAAGGCTAAGATCTTGCCTCGGGCTCCATGATACCAAGTTCAGTAGTCTTTCCACTTTTCCATGATTCTCTTGCTCCATTCTTGATTTGTAATATGTTGCTGCCACCTCCACTATCTTCCTCTCCACTGATACAGCATATAGCAATAATTTATATTTTATAGTGCTTTAAGGTTGACAAAGCATTTTCCTCACCACAACCTTATGATATAAATATTATTATTTCCATTTAATAAACAAGACTAAGGGATGGTAGCTGTGTGAGTGTAGGCAAGGGGTCATATGCAAAAGATGTGAAAGGAGAAAGACCAAGATTTGGCAACTGATTGGATATAGAGGGTGAGGAAGAGTGAGGACTAGAGAATAATACCACGGTAACAGATCTGGGTGACTAGAAGGATTGTGAGGCCTTTGGCAAATAGGAAAGTTTGGAAGGGGGAAGGGTTTAGGGGGGAAAATAATAATTTCCGTTGTGAACATATAGAATTTAAGATGTTTCTAATACATCTAGTTTTAAAAGGAGGACTATATGTGAAAATCTGGCTGTGTTATGTACAACTTGCTTTTCTCTCTCTCTTAGAATATAATAAATTCAACCTGCTACTTTCAAAGCTATCCTGTTTGTTTCCTTCTACATTTTCTTCTGTGCATTTAAAAAATATTTCAATGATGTTCTTTTCTTTCTTTGTTGGGGGGAGAGGGAAGGGGAGAGGGAGGGAAGGAGAGCAATCTTATTGCTAGCTCCTCTCCCTCCCCCTCTCCTTTTCCTTTGCCTCCCTTCCCTGCCATTAAAAAGTAAAACCACAGTTCTTGTAACAAATTAGCATCATGTTCAACCAAACCAAACCGTCTTTTTCAAAAAACCACTATCTAGGATATTATTGGTACAGGAAAAACTCCTGAGAAAGAATCCCTTTCCTCCAGTGCAAATTGGCATCTTCTGAATTTTTGGGGGGGAGGCGAGGCAATTGGGGTTAAGTGATTTGCCCAATGTCAAACAGGTAGCAAGTGACAAATGTCTGAGGCTGGATTTGAACTCAGGTCCTCCTGACTCCAGGGCCAGTGCCCATCTTCTGAAATTTAAAGATTTAGAAAGTTGTCTGGGGCAATAAGAGAGTCACATAGCCAGTATGCCCAAGGCAGAACTTGAACCCAGTTCTTCCTATGAGTCCAAATCTCCTTCCACTCTGCCAAAATGCCTCTGCCTGATTAATGTTGATGTTAAGACTAACTAGTATCACTCGAATATTATGAGATTTAATAAGCTTACAGTTATGAAGTATAATCTGAGATAATATACATATAGGACAAAAGTAACTATGTAACATATGTTAGTCCAAAGTCTCTCAGACTTTTTGGCCTTAGGCTCCTGCTATAGTTCTGAAACTGTTGGAGGTTTCTAATAACTTTTGTTTATGTAGGTAAAATTTACTGGTATTAAATACATTAAAATTTTTAAACATGTTTTAAAATATTCATTAATTCACTTGAAATAATTTTAAACTCATAATATAAATAACATATTGTTAAGGAAAAATAATTGTATTTTCCAATACCAAAAAACACTTAGTAAGAAGAGTGACATCATTTGCCTATTATCGCTTTAATGTCTGGATTAATAGAGGATAGCTAGATTCTCCTCTCTGCTTCTGCATGCAATATGTCGTTTTAATTGACATATGTGAAGAAAATCTGGCCTCACACAGATATGTAGTTGAAAAAGGGAGGAATATTTTAGTAGGTAAATAACATCTTAGTATTATTATGAAAATAATTTTAACCTCACATACTGCTAGAAAGGAAACTCCCAGGGGTCCTTGGACCACACTTTGAGGGCTGTTGGATTACACTATTGTGCTAGAATTTTAATTCAAATTCACCTTCTTGAATTATGGATTCTGATTTTCCATATCCTTCATGGACTTCCAAGTTCTGCCTGTCACACATCTAATCCCTTTCACTTTAGAGACAGTGGGTTTAAGTGGAACAAGGACCATGGGCAAATTATCCAACATCCCTTAGTCTCAACAAATACCTTCATTTTACAGGTGAAGAAACTGAGGCCCGGGGTGGCTAAGTGGCGCAGTGAATAGAGCACCAGCTCTGGAGTCAGGAGGACCTGAGTTCAAATCAGACCTCAGACAGTTAACACTTACTAGCCATGTGACCTTGGGCAAGTCACTTAACCCCAATTGCCCTGCCTTCCCCCCTCCAAAAAAAAAAGAAAAAAAAAAGAAACTGAGGCCCAAAGGTGCAGTGGGTGATATGGCTAGTTAGTGACAGGGTTGAGATGAATCTAAGTTGCTAAATCTAGTGACTTTTTTTCATCCTTCCATTGCTTTTCTGGGAAAAGATTTATCCCTAAAAACTCAAAACCCATTCAATTAGTATTCATGAGATTACTTTGTGTGTGTTTAGCCCTGTACCAGCTGTGGAGAGAATTGGGAATTTTCCTTCCAATTCTTATTTAGTATTCACATCCCAATTAGAATTCCATTATCTGCAAGATGAGAAACTATTTACGAATGGCAGGTTACCCATCTTCCAGATGGAACTCTACAAGGATGTAGCCCTACCTACTTCTGCTGATGGCTTCTAGAATCAAAGTGGAACCTTTATTTTACTGGGATAACTGGCCAGGATGTCAGACTCATTTTTTTTCATGAAGTCTCTTAGCCCAACTTTCCACCCCACCTTTAAACAACATTTAAAACTCACTGTTTCCCTAAGGTGTGGTCTAGGGATTTGTGGAATTTTTTCCTTAATAATAAATAAAATTATACTAATATTAAAACTCCCTCTTCTCTCAGCTTGTTTTTATGTCTTTTATGGGTTTCACTGGGTGGATTGTTTTAATTAGCTATCGACCACATAAAGAGAATTATTCTTGATTTCCCATGAATCACTCCTCTTCTTAGCACCGAAGAGTAGACTTATAACTGCTGCTGCTGTTGTTATGTTTGTTATTAATCTTCATTAACATTGTTGATAATTAAGTGCCTATAGGATTTGACTAGAGAGATGGAAATATAGGAATACAGAAATGGAATATGGAATATAGAAATATGGAAATATAGAAAGAAAAGGTCTTATTTCAGGTTTGCATTTACCTGGCTGTCTCCCTGCCAGTATAACAATAATAATGACTCACACTGACTTAGTCCTTTAAAGTTTGGAAAGTAATTTTCCCAAAACTGTCCTCTAACGTAAGCATTACAATCACCACTGGCCCCATTTTAGAGAGACTCAGAAAAGTAAGGGATTTGTCCAAGATCTCACAGTCGCCGAGTGTCAAAAACAGGAGCCAAAAGCAGGACTTATATGACACTGAGTCTAGTGCAACTTCCATTATACCACATCACCTCTAATAAGTCAACAAAATCAAAAATGTTAAGGGTGTAAGGGACTGTGTGAGGATCAGGCAGTTAACTCCTCCCATTTAACTTTCTTACCTTGAAAAATAGATATAATGGCAAGATTTGGTTTTTGTCTTACTACTATTAATTTTTTCTTTATGTGGCTCTCAACACTAAAATTCCCCTCTGCTGACTCACAGCATTGTAGCTGTGACCTTAGGGGCTCAGGGGCTATGCCAGTAGAGTTCATACTATCAGATTCCACAAACTGGAAAAGCCTGAGGTAGAGCAGAATGTGTATCTGTTGTCAGAGGGACAATCCATTAAAAAGCACTTAATAAAGGCCAACTATGGTTTCGGCATTGTGTTAGACAGTGGGAATGTAAAAAAAAAGAAAGAATTCTTGCCCTCAAGGAGCATAATCTCTATATGGATATACAAGCACATGCAAAGTAATTTGGTGAGAAGAATTAGTAGACACTAGCAGCCGGGGATACCTGGAAAAGATCTCAGGTAAAAGTGGTTCTTGAGCTATGACCAACATAACTAAGCCCAGAAAAGCTTATCGCCAAACAACTGGTGATGGGTTTTTGTTTTTCTTTTGAGGTTGGTGGTGTTTTTCCTTTTTTTTTGGCCATAGCAATTTATGAAACCATTTGCACTAAAGAATGAAGGACCATGGGGCGGCTAGGTGGTGAAGTGACTAGAGCACTGGCCCTGGAGTCAGGAGGACCTGAGTTCAAATCTGGCTTCAGACACTTAACACTTACTAGCCATGTGACCTTGGGCAAGTCACTTAATCCCAATTGCCCTGTCCTCCCCCCTCCAAAAAAAAAGAATGTAGGACTGTGTTCCACATCAGTAGAAGGAGTATTCAGCCTGATGACACAATGGATCCCTGAAGTGTTGAAACAGAAGTAAGTGATTTTCACCAGCACTCCTTGAAAGCTGTTTGTTTGGGGTTTTTTTTTTTAAAGACTATAGATAGCATTGTCTCATATAACAAGTTTTGGATGCATCAGAAGGCTGTAGGCCCAGTTCTGCCTCCAACTAATGAGTCAATTAACCTTCTGACCTAGTTTAATAAATAGCTGTCTCTATATTTACTTTACAGAGAAATAAAACAATGCCCATAATGTGTTTTGAACTGGTCAAGCTAAAAGAGCTAAATAAATTGCAGCGTTATTTTTTTTTTCCACTTAACTTTTTTAAAAAAGAGAGAGAGAGAGAGAGAGAGAGAGAGAGAGAGAGTGTGTGTGTGTGTGTGTGTATGTGTGTGTGTGTGTGTAGCTCTAGGCTCCCTCAGATACCTGCTTTAAGCATATTTTCCTCCCCGCACCAACAAAATGGACAATTATTTAAACCTCTAAACCTACAAGTTCCCTGTGGTCATTCTATAGCTTCTCTTTCTATGGCAATAACACTTAATGTTCATAAATAACAATTATGAAATCGTGTTAATTAATCTTAATGTTCACAATAAACAGCAGCATGTACAGAGGCGCCGAACTGGGACCTCTGCACTCCCCAGTGTAACCAGAACCAGATTAAGATATGACTAGGAAATGTTTGACAAAATAAATAAAAACACAATATAACATAGATAATGTGAATTTGTGGTTTTCTAAGTCAATATGTGACCACAGATTCCTTTGTATTTGAGTTTGACACCACTGCTGTAGTAGATGGAAAGAATGCCTCAGTCAGGGAGAAATGGGTTCAAGTCTACCTCTAACACAATACTGCACAATCCTGGGACCTCTCTGCCCCTGAGATGATAAAGTTGCAGAGCATGTGCTGACCTGTATTAGTAGAGGGAGCTTCTATATCAAGGAAAACAAAACCCTAATCCAAGGGTGGGGAACCTGTGGCTCAAGGCCACATGTGGCCCTCTCGGTCCTCAAGTGTGGTCATTTGACTAAATCCAAACTTTTAAAGGATTTGTTCTGTTACACTTGGATTCTGTCAAAAGGCCATACCCAAGGACCTAGAAGGCCACATGTGGCCTTGAGGCTGTAGGTTTTCTACCCCTGTGCCATTCTTTCACCTCTCCAAAAACAAAGGTAACAACAGTAATCCCTTATTTTTATGTGCCACACCATGATTTACCAAAAAAAAAAAAAAAAAAAAAAAAAAAGAAAGAAAAGAAAAGAAAACCTTTCAGATATATTCAGGGATTTGCTAGTAAATGTTTAATAACCTGCTCTTAGCTGGGGAACTAAGTTGTATCCATAGGCCCAACACACATTTGAGTTGAATCTGCATTACTAATATCTCTATCATTTTAGTGATAAAGAAACAAGTACTTTATGAAGTATAAGTTTATGAAGTATAAATTTCCAATTCATGAAGTCTAAATGCTCACACCAAAAATTTAATAATTGCCTCTATGGACCAGTGAGAGTTGGGTCCACTACATCACAATGCAATGTACACTTCTTATGGGCAGAGACTATTTCATTTTTGTCTTTTTATCCCAGGCACAGTGCCTGACATACGACATTATACAAAATAATAAAAACATAAATAAACACAAATATTTACCAAACCAAATGAATTATATAATTCAATACCTTTGACACCATACAAGGAAGCTATTTATTAATAGGGGTTTTTCACCTTGTCTTATAATAACTGAACACTGACTAATAGTAATTTCTATTAACAGGTCATATACTAGCTTGTATGTGTGTGTGTCTGTGTGTGTGTGTATGTGTGTGTCTGTGTGTGTGTCTGTGTATACCATTAGTAGCTTAGTGGATAAGACTGAACTAGAGTAATGAAAACCTGGATGCCAGTTCAACACCAGCCAATCCAACAAGTGTTCATTCTGTCCACTATATGCAAAGTACCACGTTAAACAACTCAAAAAGTTTTTGTTAAGTGAATACTAGATGCAGGGAACATGAGTTAAACACTAGCCATACAAAGAAAAAAGAAAAAAAGTAATTTTTCCCTTCAGGGAAAATCTGACACATCTGACATAAGATGGGTGACTGACTCCAGTTTTCTTGTCTATAAAACCAGGACAGCGATACTTACCGTTTTTTAAAGTTTTTTCAGTCATGTCTAACTCTCATGACCCCTTTTGGGGTTTAAACAAGGTTAAATGACTTGCCCAGGATCTCACAGCTAGTAAGTGTCTGAAGTTATATTTGAACTCAGGTTTCCTGACTCCGGGCTGGGTGCTCTTTCTGCTGTCTCCCTAGCTGCCCCAAGTGCCTTTTGTTCCTTTTAAATAGGCTCAGGTAAGATAACATATGTAAATGTTTTGCAAATGTAAAGCACTGTATAGGATCCATTTATGATTAGTGCAGAGACATGAGTACATACTCCAAGTTAATATTTAAGAAAAGATTTACATCTCCAGTCCATTTCCTTAAAGAAATATTGAATGGATTTTCTAATGTATCAATACTGTGAGGATCAGTATGCTATTTGGTTAAGAAATTAAGGTACTAGGCAAATATCTTATCTCCTAAAGTCCTAATGATTCACTCTCATTAAAACTAGATGGAGAAAGTAACCTGAAAGAGCTATATCTTAAGAGGTATACTATAAACTTGGAAATATTAGTATCTAAAATTGAGCTCTATATATTAGGTAACAAGCACTTTTAGGGGGATTTTCCTTGTTTTCCAGTCGTGTCTGATTCTTCTTGACCCCATTTGGAGTTTACTTGGCAAAGATACTGAAGTGATTTGCCATTTCCTTCTCCAGTTCATTTTACAGATGAGAAAATGGAGACCAAAAAGGTCAAGTGACTTGCCCAGGGTCACACAGTTGGTATCTGAGGGCAGACTGGAACTCAGGAAGATGAGCCTTCCTGACTCCAAGCCCAGCACTCTATCCACTGCACCACCTAGGTGCCCATTTTTTTGATACCTACTTTGTTTAAAGCATCAATATAGCAGGAGAGAGGGAGAAGAGGAGGGGAGACAATATCAAAGAATTAAAAGGTACAGTTCCTGTTCCTGAGAAGGTTATATCTAACTGAGAAAGACAAAGCATAAATATTAAATCACTTCTGAACAATGACAAAATAACATGTCAAAAAACATAAAATAATATATTACAAAAATGCAAGTGTTGAAGTGAAGTGATCTGGAGGAAAATAGTTGTCAGAGCAGAATGGGATTAATTCAAGAAAGCTTCTTGGAAAATATGAGTTTTGAAATGTTAACTGAAAGAAAAAAAAGATGGTAAATATGGATCGGCAGAAAACAGGAGCCACTGAATTTTTTGTAGTGGAATCCTTTATTATCTTGTTTGGGCAATAATTCATTTTTGGTTTCATTTTTGTTATACTATCCCTAGTGAGATAGTAAACTTATTTCTTCATATTCCCCATAGCACCTATTAGACTTCATGCTTAATAGATATAATGGGTTGAACTGAACCAAACTGAAGGAGGGGAAAGACACAAAGTAAAGGGCAGTTAGGAGGTACCATGGACAGAATGCTAGGCTGAGTGAGAAAGACATCTTCCTGAGTTCAAATCCAGCCTCAGACACTTACTACTTATGTGACCCTGGGCAAGTCACTTAGCTCTGTTTGCCTCAGTTTCCTCATCTGTAAAATGAGTTGGAGAAGGAAATGGCAAACCACTGCAGTATCTTTGCCAAGAAAACCCCAAATGGGGTCACGCAGGGTTGGGCGTGACTGAATTGACTATACAACAACAAAAGACAAAAGGAGGGGAATGGGGTTTGGGGAGGGGTGGGAAATGTAGGTAAAGATAAACAAATTACATAAGGAGACCATCAAATTGACCAACCTGACATCTTGATATGGACTATAGTACATAGAGATGATTTGAGAGTTAAAGTAGAAATGACTTACAGAGGGCCCTGACCGCCAGACTCAGTGTGTTTATATCTGATGTGACAGGCAATAGAAAGCCACAGTGGATGATATGATGAAAATGCTATTTGAGGAAGATGATTCTAGGAGCACCATGTAGGTCAGGGTCCATCAAGAGAACTTATGAATCCTCTGCTGTTAATTTTTTTTTTTCATATCATTCAGTCAGGGAATAGACACATGAGTTCTGAGTTCCAATCAAGATCAGAACTGCTGTCATTTGATGACATTTTCTGGGTAATTCAGACTTGGGGCAGCAGAGAGAGAGGGAAAAAGGCAAAGGGAAGGAGAACGAAGAAGGGGTAAAGCAAAAAGGGAGGAGAGAGAAGTGGAAGGATAAAGAGACACATAGAGAGAGAGACAGAGACAGAGAGAGCAAACAAATATCCTTTTACTTGAATTGCTTGAATAATTGTCTTAACCCCCTAAAAGACTTTAGATTTAGAAGTCTGAGTTCAGTTATATGAATTTGAACAATTAAATACTCTTTGACTTATGTCACCTCTTCCTAGAAATTTTCTAAATCCATCACTGTCAAATATTTTCTCCAATTCATCCTTGACATCAGTGGTATCAAACACACACAAATGGATCCTGCATATTGATTTAGAAAAAACCACAAATTAATATTATCTATGTTGTTCTGCATTTTAATCTATTTTGTTAAACATTTTACATTTTCTGACTAGAGGGCTGCATTTGGAGTTTTGCAGGCCAGGTGCTAGACACCTCTGCTTTAAACATCTGCCAAACAATCTGTCCATAATCAGGACATTTAGTCATCTCCCTCTTCAGTTCAAAACCTTTGAGGGCTCCCTATTACCTATTAAGTGAGATTCAAATTCTTTAATTTGTCATTCATTGTTATCGTTGTTGTTGTTGATCCTTTGTTTTTGAAGAAGACCAAAGACATCACAGGTGATGTCTCTCTTTGCAGTGAATTGTATTTAAGTGAGGCAAAGTCCTCAGCCTCACAGCAGCAGCAAGACAAAAGTCAAAATACTGGTGATGGCCCAGGATGCAGTGGATGACCTGGTGTCTTCAATGGCTGACCAAGCTCGAAGCCCTCCACGGTGCCTGCTTTAGCCACTTTCAGAGCCATTGGAACCAACCGTTCTCATCGCCCAACTCACTAACGGGTTTGAGGCTACAAGGCAGAGCTACTCTACCTTTTCAGCATTATCTCCTATTATATCCCCTTCAGCATATTCCATGCTTCAGTCACACACATCTCCTGTTTTTCTGCTTCAAGCTGTTTGCTAGCCTGTTGAAATCCTAGATATCTTTTAAAGTCTCAATCAAAAGTCATTTCCTCCAAGGAGACTTTGCTGATCCTCCCTCCTTTTTAATGACTTTTGCAGCTGTGGATCTCAGGTATCACTTTATTTACACTTGTTATTTTATAGTATGTTTATTTGGACATGTGCCATATCCCTACCTATAATACAAGCTATGTGAGGGCAGGGGCATTGTCCTATCTTCCTAATTCACCATTTCTTGAATGGAATAGAATTTAATTATTTATATTTCAGAGTGAAAGAAAAATCAATAGATACCATCCATAGCATATCACTTAAATAACATTGATGTCTTCTAAACTGGCTCCCAGAGCCATTTATGAACTGCAAATAATGAATCAACAAAGGTTAGGGCCCATGGTATCATGAACTCACATTGCTTTCCTTCTGAGAACTGGGGAATCTCTGTGGAGAGAATCTCTGTATAGCTACTCTTCACATTCATCAGTACCACTAGCTTGCTACATAGGCTTAGCATACCAGTCTCACATGCTCAAGAGACTATATGATTACTAGAATTGACTTAGACAATCGTGTTCAATATAGTACTATCTCTGGAGTCAGAAGAACTGGGCTGTAATTCTACCTTAGATATTTACTACCTGTGGGAAGTCACTTAGCCTTCCCAGGTCTCAATTTTCCCAGTTGTAATATGAAGACACTGGATAAATGACTTTTGGAGTCCATTATGGTTCTGGGTCTATGACTCTATGATATTATAACTGTCCTGTCTCCAAACAGGGCATAGTGATAAATAAGAAAGAAAATTATTCAGGTAAATATTAATCCCAAAGGGAATTCAAGTACATCCTCTCAAGACAGTGCTGAGAAAGTTCATATTCCCTTATTGTATCACTTACTAATTACTATTAATTCTCCCCAAAACTAAGACATTGAGAATGTTCACAAGAGAGAAGGCTTTCATTGTTTTGTCCTTAAAGGAAAATTTTGTTTCAAAACTCTTGCTGGGGTACTAGGGAGGGAAGAATAGAGGGAGAGGGTAGACTCACGATTTCTCCAGTATGGGGAACTCTCAGTAAGGAAACTGACTCCCCAGTGTAGAGCCATACTGTTCTTTGATGTATAGTTTTAGAGAGTTTCATGGACAGAGAGACTGAGTAACTTGCTAAGGGTTTGTAGCCAGTATCTGTCAGTCAGGAGACTTCAACCTAGGCCTTTTCTCACTCCCATGCCATCTTTCTATTCAGTAAGCCATGCTAAAGGATTAAACTGGTACAATTTCAATTAGCTCCTCAAAAGGGACTCTGACACTTCAAGAAGATACTCATAATTAGCTTCAGACCAGAAATTAATAACAAAAAATTTTATATTATCATTTGGTTTCGAGCTGTAACTAAAGTATGTTTTGGCATTATTACTAACTGTTAGCAGCAAGTTCTGGAAACAGATGCAATCTTGATATGTGTCCTAAATATGAAACACATTGCAGAAAGACTTGGAGATAAAAATACATACTGCTTATGCACAGATCTAACTGGGCTATTTCCTGTCCTTATCAGCAACAAACGTTCCACTTGTTTTGCCTTTTCTTTGTTGTCTTTTTCACATCCCAGGTGTGTTATAACAGTACTTTACTTCTGTAAAAAGAGAAGTACTTCTCTTCCTTCTCCACTTCTCTTTTCCCTTCTATTCTTCCTCCTCTGACATCTCTTTCCCATTTTAAGTGTATCATCTCAAGACAGTCCATTTTCTCCTTTTTTCCTCTCTAGTCTCTCATTTTCTCTTTCTGGAACTTCCAGATAAACTGAAGAGTTGAAATTAACAATGTAATTTAGAACAATACCAGGAAACCCAAGAACCAAAGCATTCATCTTTCTAGTCTCTCTGGAAACTAGGAGTTTCATTCTCCAGAATCAAAGTTTCCTCTCAAGAGAACTTCTTGGATCAGATTTAGGTATTCATTTCAGGGTTAAAAGGTGCTTAGGTCACCAGAAAAGGATCAAAAGTGAAAACCTTGCCATTTTGAAATATATCATTTAAATTGTGTCTAACGTATAATTTGAAATGATCAAAACATTCAGCCAGTTAACTTCCCTCCTTTCTCTGTACTACTCAACTACCTCTTCCCCATTATCCACTGCCAAACAAGTGGTTGACTCATCTCCCTGTGCTCATATAGACGGGTGACAGTGGTGCAATGCTCTCATGATTTTTCTATAACCTTTTGTCCTGTTTTTCCCCATCTTCTCCTCTTCTTTCTTTCCCAAAATGGTGGTTTCTGATCTATTTTATAACTTAGTTCTCCAGAGTTTAAAAGAAAAAAGGAACCTTTGTACCAGTAGAACACAAGGACCTTGAAGGCTAGTAACTAAGTTTTTGGTTTTATTTTGTTTTGTTTTGTCATTGCATCCCTAAAACCTAGCACAGTGCTTTAAGGACACATGGTACAGGGCACTGGATTTGGATTCAATATGAAATAGTTTAAACTTCTGCTCTGTTAAAAAGTTGCTGTGTGAACCTGAGCAAATGACAACCTCTCTGGGCCTCAGTTTCCTCAAACAGAAAATAAAGAGGTTAGACTAGATGGCTTTTAAGGTCCCTTCTAGCTCTGAAGCTATGATTTTCATCAGTCACTTAAATACTTGTTAGACTGGATGGAAACTGGAGGAGGTATTTTTTTTTTGTCATTGTTGTTCACCTACATGAAGGGGAATGTTTAATTCATCTGACTCTTGCAGCTGATGAGGTGGAAATGAATGTCTTTTTGCAACCCCAAAGAACCACTAATTAAATTAAAAAATGTTTTATACTAGCTAAGGAGGGAAGAGACGACCATCTGGGCTATCTGCTGAAAATTTCTATAACAGAAGAAATATTCCTAACAAGGAATTCCTGAGGTTTTTCTAACATGGAATGTCACTGACAAAGTCTATGACAGAAGAAAATGGGGATTTGGGACTCCAGGGTGGAATGAGCAAATATTTGATGATTTTTTAAAAATATAACAATGGGTTTACCACAAACTATCTTTTTCAGTGTCTTGTAAGTGAGCAGCATAACCTGGCTTTTTTATACTTTCCTGTTCCCTGTAATTGTTTATGACATGTACATAGCACCTACCAGTTTACAAAGTACTTTAACATACAATATCTCATTTGATCTTATGATCAAGAGCATGAGTTCTGGGAATTTTCAGAATCCTGGTTAAGCATCGTCTCACTTTTTATACCATTTCTGAGACAAATGTAAAAGGACAACTCCGATTAACCTATTTTACACCTAAAATAGCCATCACACAGCAAGGTTATTTAACTCATCTAAGTGTTAAGTCAGATTCATAGAATCTTTGAAGGGGAGCTTAGAATTTAAGTCAAATTAAATTATGTTTACCCTATTCCCTAGTTCCCCTTTTCTCCCATTGAAAACCATTGTGAGAATACAGAGAATCTTTCATGTTACAATAATCTTGAAAAATTTGCCTGAATTGAAACTTAAAATCCTCAAATTTTCTCTGGGATGACTTTCCACGAAATGAATAGAAATATACCCCCACATCTAATAGGTTTGACTCTTTTCATGACTAAATCTTTCTCCTATGCATGGGTGGTTTTATATATGACAGAAATGAAACCTCATACAAACCACTGAAGAGAAACACGTATGAAACCAAAATCATATATTGCACACTGGTTTCATTCTGAGCCTTAGAAACTCCACACAAACACTCACTGATCAGTCAGCCATGACAATTGAGCCTGTCCAAGTTAACTGGACATCCCTGAACTGTTCCCAACTCATGCTGCAAAGGTAGAGGGTCTCTTTTGCTTCTTCTTCCCCAGTACAATCCAATACAAAGCTGCACATCAAGGCCCTTGAGAGCAAGCTGCAAACATGTCCACAGTCTGGGCCAGCAGGTCAGCCTGCACCACACCCCGCCTCCCTCCCCACCCTTACCCCCCCCCCCCCCACCAAGTGAAATCAAGGAACTTTTAAGAATGCAGAGATACTGAAGCAATCACAAGTCAATATAAAAGAGGAAAAAAAAATGTTGAACACTCAAGTTGTTAACATCTTGAATGCTTTTGTTTAGGGTCCATTAAGTTTAACGACTTCCCCCAGTGGCTTTAAATGAGGGCTGCTTCAAAATAAGAGTGGCTCTTATTAAACTTAATTACTTGCCCTGTGGCTTTCATGGCAAAGGTGTGTCTACCAAGCAGGTGGCTGCTAAAAACCAAGGCTAAAAACCACCCCCCCCCCCAACACACACACACACACACACACACACACACACACACACACACACACACA
>CM053586.1:164998093-165085157 GCA_028646515.1 Pseudochirops corinnae
GATATGGTCTTCCCAAGTTTAGCACTAGATACATTAGATTTTCTTAAGGATATCCTTAAGGAAATACATAACTTATCATATTTGCAGATGAGTCCCTATAAGAAATGGTTCTAATGGACATGGTGTTTTCCAGATGGTTACAAAGAGCAGGAAGATTGCAAAGGGATAAATTTTGAGAGAATTCAAAATGGCGACTATACCAGTCACTTTGCCCAGTGTAACTCTCTGTTAGCACTCCGCTGTCCTGGCATAGCTCCCCACCTGGAAACAAGGCTGGATGTAGCAGGGTTCCTCCAGCTTCCTGACAGCTTAAGTCCAGTTGTTTCTTCATTTTACACTATATGCTGACAAGAGGGATTTTCTGTTCTATTTTATTAAATGTTTATACAGCACCTCTCACCTGGGCATTAAGGTATTTCCCTTGCAATGATTCAAGGAAATGTTAGAGAAAGTGGGAAGAAACTGGACTAAATTCAGTTCAAAACTAGTTTAAAGCAGAAACTTGTTCTCTACTCTTGCCCTGGGTCAATATGAGGCTGGCTAATGAGTCAATTTCTGGCACCACCTTCCTTCCCAGTAGAATGGGAATGTGTATGTGTAACTATTTCTTGATGCTTTAAGCAATGATTCATTTTAAGGGGTTTAAAAACAATCTAACTAATATAAGTGCCAAGTAGTCTTAACTATCACATATATGAATTATTTTCATTACTGGCTTTCTCTTAGTAGTGGGTATTTGGGTTTTTCTTTACTATCTTCTTGCACTTTTTCATATAAGCAATACTCCTCATAAGCAAACCCCTCAGGTAGTTAACTTTTCAGTTACTCTGTTCCCAGCTAGAGATTCTCCTTCTAGGTCCTTCTGGGAGCCACGTGGACAAACCTAACTGTTTTTAGCTACAACGGGCTGGGCAGACTGATGGAAACAGGGGACCCAAACAGAAGCAAGTCTTCACAAGTCAAGCCAATATGGCGCTGTTCAAAACAAACTAGTCTTTCAGAAAGAAGAGAAAGAAAAAAAAGTCAGTACAGACTCAATGTTATCATACACTCAGTCTTCAGACCCAACCAAGCACTCATCTTCCCTCTATGTCTTCTATCTGCTTAAATAAAATGGAGATCCTGATAAACAGAAAATGTCTTATGTCTTTATTTTGTATAATTCCTCAGAAATGTCATAATACCAACTATAACAATGAAAAAAATATAATATGTTGCTTTCCAAAGAACCCTGTCCCTCTCCACCCCAAACCCCACTTCCCTCCCTACTCACCCCCGTGAGAATCCATCTGCCGCAGAAAATATGGTGTGCACTAGGACCAGAGAGAACTTTTCCTGCTATTTGCTTGAGAAACAAAGCTTTCCCTCCTCCCAAGTTGAAAGAAATAAAGGAGTCTGAACTAATCAAAACCTGCAAGCCTGCTGGCGGATGTTCAACTTGTCAGTGATGCAACTCAGCGGAGTGAATAACGGCTGCGAGCTTTGCAGAAAATGAGAGAGAGACAGACAGACAGAGAGAGAAACAGAGACAGGGACACAAAGAGAAAGAAAGAAAGAAATTAACCTGGCCAGGAGTCAAACAGGTGTATGGGGCCCACATACTTGGATGGGGAACAGTGTCTGGCAAACACAGGAAGTCAGACACAAGATCCAATTCTTTCTGGCCTGTTTTGTTGTTTGTTGTTGTTTTAGAAAACTGAGACTTGCTTGATTCATATGATACATGCGGTCGGTCGTTTAGCCAGAGGCTCTTCAACCTTTCTCTTACTGCCTGTCAGTAGTCTTCGTGGGACCCTTCCTGGTGATTTAAAAAATGGATTATCCGAGATAAAGAGGACCACCAGATTGTTTAAAATAGGCAACTTTACCGTGTCCCAAGAGTCTTTGCAGTGCCTTTCAGACTATGGAACCTTGAGCACTTCTCCATATGATGCATCAGGCAGAAGTGCCAGCATGATATGTTTTGTATGGACTCCTGAGAAAAAGCTGCCTCTCTACTTTGATCAGTCTGAGGCCACATAACTTTTTTCAATGTCTGCAGGGTAACTGCACCCTGAAGTGACTAGACCAGTTTCTGATAAGAATCTTAAGCACACATGAGTTCTCAGGGAACTGGCTTCCTTGAACTCCTGGGTTTTTAAAAGAGGAAGAGTTTAGGACCTAAAGAAGAAATAAATAGAAGGTTATGTCATCAATCTGTAATTCTGTATTTAGCTGAATTTAGGTGGGGAAAGCAAAGACAGTAACACAAGCAAAAGGAGGCTTGGGGTAAGAGAGACTTTCAAGGGGGAAAGCCCTACTTATTTGATGGGGTTTCCCATAGTGAATACTATTCAGCAAGATAATAAAATAAGTGCTAAGAAAGTACCATGTTAAGAAAATGACACTAATGTTTGATAAGTTTTCATTTCTTGCTAACTTAAAATTTAAAGGTTCCTGGCACTCACATTTTGGAGGCTAACTTCTACATTGCCATACCTTTCCCCACGCTTCTTCAAAACAGATAATTACTCTATGTTTATACAAGGTCATTTCAGCCCACCTTGTTCCCATCTTCACTATGTCACTATGTGTTCTTGGGTTTTAGTTGAAATATGATCTTTACCTGAAATTCGTCTGGGCACATCGGTGATGGCAGGAAGCCCCGTACCCCGAGTGGAGGACAGAGGGGTGGTAGAATGAATGGATGGTGATGTCATCTGGCTCAGGTAGGATGGGTATGACTGGTCATATGACCATGGAGGGGATGACTGTGCCTGCCTAGGGTCTAGGAGGGGAAAGAGAAAAGAAACAGAAAAAAAAACAAGATTTATGATACCAAAAACTACAATCTTGGTGAATATAGATGTCATCACAAAATTTAGGAAAAATCAAGTAGGAAAAATGAGAATAATAAGGAATGACTACTCCATACCCCCTAACTCAACCCAAACCAGAGACTCTTATTCACAATGAGAACAGTATACTGTAACCCATCTCAAGACTATTCTTAGTCCTTCACTGGCATAACTCAATTGACAAAACCCTTTATAGGCATTTCTGAATTAACCTGCTTAAGTATGTAAAATGTACTGTATAGCACTTCATATTTGACCCATATATTTATTGATTCTCCTTTGTTCTAAAATTAAAGAAAATCACAATTTCACTTATTCTACAGTTCAGTAACAGGGCCCAGGGCTTCTTGGGGGTAAAGGAATGAGAGGAAATGCAAGAAGGCAGAGGTACAGGGTAAATTTTTCTTACACTATTGTTGAACTTTAAAACTGTCTTTAAGGAAATAGACATAATTGAATTTTGAAGCCTGCTACCATGAAGAGAGCTATGGAACCCTTTCATCATTTGGCCTCAACATAAAGCACTTCGGTGTCTGACTTGGAGAAAATGACCCAAAGGAGGAGGATGGGAGAATTGTTTTTAATCCCATTAGCATTTGCCCCAAAGATGTCATGTGTTTGGAATGCAGCCTACTGTTACCTACAATCACTGCAATAATAATAGTAGTAATGGGCCGCCAACTGGTGAGGGTTAGCCCATGAAAGCTGACAATGTCTTTTGATGTGCTACAACAGATTCTTTAAAGGGAACATCTTAAAGCTGAGTAGATTGAAGAAAGTGGTAGTATACTACCCAAAAGACAAAGTACACTAATGATTCCAAAATGAAGTTTTTCAAATAGCTTTGCTTTTAGGTGAGGGTTAGTGTTTCAAGACTAAGACCAAAGTTCTGTAATAGACATTTTTTAGTGCTGATGAAAAAATAATAATAATAAAAAGAAGCCAAGCATGTCCTAACTTATCACAAGTTAATTTGTTAGAGTTCCTGCATACAGCAGGAATATTTTCCAGAGTTAGACTACATCTGAATCAGATTTTATGTATCGGGAAATTTTTTAATTATTTTCCTTTTATTCCCCCTCACCCTAACTTACACACACACACACACACACACACACACACCAGTATCTGAAAGGGAATAACTTCGGTTACTGCTTTATAAAATACCACCACAGTAGAACTCAGGCTTGAAGAAATGAGTGTCTACATGAAGATGAGTTTTCTGAAAGAGGTACATGTAGCCTTGAATCATCCCACTCCTTGCTTTTTCCACACATACAGCCAAAATACTTCCAGCTACTTAATGTTTATTTGCTCAGTTAGGACATAATTTATTTGAAGAGCTGTCTAAATGGAACATGCTTCCTTGAATAAAAAAAAATCTGTATATGGATATTTACAAATATAAGGCATGTATGAAAATCCCACCTAGTCTATCTTTAAGGCAATTAACCCCTTAAGTTTTCAGTTTACATTAAGGTTCAGCACAGTAAATGGTTAATATAAACTCTCTTTTTAGAAATCTGGGAATATCTGACCCCTAGATGTAATGAACTTCTGTGCTCTAACAATTCCAAGGCTAGAACTGTATAGACTGGAAGTGTTTCAAATATGAGTGACTGGTAATTGTTACATCTGATATTGACATACTTCCCTGCCGTGCATCATAAATGAAATTCACTATTCAGAGAAAAGGTAAATGATCTTCAGCTGGGAAGAGAATGATGCCTAACTGCACTGGAAAGCAGTCTTATAAAACAAAAGATTTTACTCAAGCAAAATTCTCAATAGATGAAAGGAACTAGAGACAGTTAAGTTAGACACTGAGTTAGGCACTTGTTGGGCCCCAAGAAGCCCTGGGCCCTGTTACTGAACTGTAGAATAAGTGGGATTGTGTGATTTTCTTTAATTTTAGAACAAAGAAGAATCAATAAATATATTGGTCAAATATGAAGTGCTATACAGTACATTTTACATACTTAAGCAGGTTAATTCATCCTCCTCCTAATTACTATAAAGTAATTAGATATGAGAAGAAGGATGGCGAAACAGAAAAACACTGCCTTTCACTTACTTCCTGAGTGACATAAAGCAAATTGTTTCACTAGCGAAGTGGCACCGTAGACTCAGGAAGTCCTGAGTTCAAATTCGACCTCAGAGACTTAGTAGATGTATGACTCCTGGGCAAATCATATAACTTCTACTAGCCACAATTTGTTTATCCACAAAATGGGGGTGATAACAGTACTTGTCTTGCAGGGTTATTGTGAAGATCGAATGAGAAAACATTTGTGCTTTGCAAACCTTAAAGTACTACATAAATACCATTATTAACTTTTGTATGATACAGTTTCCTCATCTGTAAAATGAATGAATTGGACTAGATGGCCTCAAGGAAGCAAGCTCAATTTATGATCCTTGATTATCTATGATCTCAAGTAAGTGAATTTAATAATTGTTCCACAGAATCCTGGAACTGGAAGGACCTCTGAGAAATCATATGAATAAGTCCCAACCTTCAAACAAATGTATAAATCATCCAGGACAACTATGGTTGTCTATCGGGTTTTATGAAGATCTCCAAGGACAGAGATACTACAACTTATAGACCTCAAGTATATGAAAAAAAAAAAAGATTGTAATAAGGAGTACAGTGCCCTTTTATTTATACTTGCCATGGAAGCTATAAAGACTTAAATCGGAAGCATAAGGTTTTAGGTTAGACACAAGGAAGAGTTTCCTTATTGGAAGAGTTATTATAACTAGTAAAATTTATTAAAGGAGATGGTATGTTCTTCTCTAAAGATCTTAGAAAACAAAGGAAACCTGTGCATTCAGTTTAACCAGGTTTCAATTCAATGTTGCTGTCTTAAGATTATATGATTTTTACCTCCCTTGCAAAAGAATTATCTGCTGGGTCAGATCAATAGTTCATATCCAACCCATTGTTCCATATGTGACAATCACACCAAGGGAACTGTTTTTAAGTCTTTTAAAAATTAATATCTTTGAGGGTTATTTTTTTAGAATATTTTTATTTTATTTTTCTCAATTACACATAAAAATAATTTTGACATTAATTTTTTTATAATTTTTGAATTCCAAATCCCTTCCCTCTCTCCTCTCCCCCCTCCTTGAGAAGGCAAGCACTTTGATATAGATTATACATGTGCAGTCATGCAAAACTTATTTCCATATTAGTCATGTTGCAAAAGAGGAAAAAGACCAAAAAAAAAAAAAAAAACCAAGAAAAATTTAAAAAGTAAAAAAAGTATGCTTTGATCTGCATTCAGAGTCCATCAATTCTTTCTGGAGATAGACAGCATTTTTTCATCCTAAGTACTTCAAATATTTTGATTATTATATCGCTAAGAACAGCTAAGTTGTTCACAGCTGATCATCATACAATATTGCTATTACCGTATACAATGTTCTCCTGGTTCTGTTCACTTCACTTTGCTTCAGTTCATATGAGTCTTCCCTAGTTTTTCTGAAACCATCCTGCTCATCATGTCTTATAGTAAAATAATATTCCATCACAATCATATCTCACAACTTGTTTAGCCATTAAAGGAATGTTTTATGGAAAGAAGCATAGTTGCCCTCCATGATATTTGACACAAAGGGTCAGTGATATCTATCCTCCCCAACAACCCTAACTTTCCCTAATGACCTTTTATGGCACTTTCATCCACTAACTTACCTAACCCCTTCTTTCAGCCTTCCACACATAGTACAACAGCTTGTCTTGCTTCTCAAGATAACGGGCTCTCTAAGTCTGACAGCTATTTTAGTGTTAGAAAGAACTTTGCCTGGTACTTCAGAAACTCACAAGACAATAGATTTAGAATTGACTAAAAATCATTGATTGAACTGATTGGACTAGGAGCATCTAGCCCAATCTTCTCATTCTATAGTTTAAAGGTTCAAAAAAGTATGAAATGATTTTCCAAAGGGCTTGAACCCAAGTGTTCCGACTCCAAATCCAGGACTCGTATGATTGAGCCAATCTATCTTCCTATTCTGATAATCACTGAAAAAGTCCATATTGTCTCTCTTTATACATACCATGAATTTTTAAAATTAATATCCATGCCATGTTTTTCTTCTTTGCCCCTGTTCTGATCTCAGATAAAAGTCAAGTCATTAAAAATTTACTAAGGGTTTACTATGTTCCAGGCACCAAGCTAAGTGCTGATGATACAAAGAAAGTGTGTGTGGGGGGGGGAAGCAATCTCTGCCCTCAAGAACCTCATAATCTGGGGTAGGGGGGAGGGAACAACATTTAAACAAGTATAGACAAACAAGATACATGCAAGATAAGTTGGAGATGACCTCAGAGGGAAGGTACTAATTTAAGGAAGATTGGAAAAGGATTAGAATTAGAAGAAATTAATGCCAGATAAAGGCCACATAACTCTTTCAAGATTTTAAAAGCTGGCATATTGCCTTTGCTCATTCAATACTACCTAATAGTATTAAATAATATTAATGATCTCCAAGCAACATTGACGCCCTATTATATGGCATCCTCCTGCTATATATAAGTATAGTGTAGTTGCTATTTAAGAAGACTAGTTTTGAAAGTAGGAAAAAGTCATCTTAACCTGAACTCTCAAAAGCTTTGTGGTCTCAGTTTCCTCAAGAACTGAGGAAACCAAAAAATTTCTTAGAAGAATTGGCATGAGTCAAGACAGGTGATAAAGATGCTTTTTCAAATTTTCTCTAATCAGTTGAGGTCACTGACAGGGACAGGGTGGAGAACTAAGATCTGTGGCATATTGGCATTGAATTCTGTTGATAGACTATTAACAAACAGGAAACTGAAGTTTCAGTCTCCATCTCATTGTCTAATGTTCTAGGCAGCAAGGGTAATCCCTCCTTTAATTAGACTGATTGATTTGTTTCTGGGTGTGCCTAGATGTCCTTACCTCTCCCTAAAATCCCTTCCCCTTCCTTCCTCTTAAGTGGAAAGGTTCTTCTTTGGGTTCTATCTCTCAGAGGAAAGAGGTACAAATCATATATAATGTGTGTGTGTGTGTGTGTGTGTGTGTGTGTGTGTGTGTCCTGGTCCAATTGGGCTTGGGGATATATGCTGAAGTAACCATGACACCTTTCAGTCACAGAGTTTCCTTGTAAGCACCTTCTACCTTTAAGAGAGAGGGACTAAACTGGAGAACATAGAAAGACTCAGAAGGACAGAGAACTGATGATGAACTTCTAAAGAATTTGTTAAGAATTTTAAAATGCATTTGATAATGGAAAGGATCATAGCCTTGGATTTAAGAAATCTGGGTCCTAGACCCACTCATCAACTCTTCTAATCTCAGAAAGCCACTTCCCCACTTTTGGCCTCAAATGTCCTCACCTGTAAAATACATTATGCATTGTTCAAAACTGTCACAATTTTATATTTTCACTGATATGCAGTGAAATAATACATGAATAACTATAGCTCAGTTCCAGTAAGGGCAGCTAGGTGGTACAGTGATAAAGTACCTACTTGGAGTCAGGAAGATCTGAGTTCAAATCCAGCCTTAGATACTTACTAACTATGTGACCTTGGGCAAGTCACTTAACCCTTATTTTCCTCAATTCCTCATCTGTAAAATGGGAACACAATGAAGAAGAAAATGGAAAACCACTCAAATATCTTTGCCAAGAAAATCCTATGGACAAAGGTCCATGGGGACAAGTATAGTTGGATACAACTGAATAACTCAACAACAACAACAACAACAATTCCACCAACATTTATTAAGCACCAATTATGGGTGAGCTAGGCACTGAGCTATGACACTGAGCCAGGCACTAATGATTCAAGGGGTTATTAAGTTATAAGATTATTGGTCACTGTTCACATCCCCTTCCACCCACCTCCTTACCCTAGTTTCTCTTCCCTTCTCAAAAGCAAACACAAAGGTCTTTGGCCTCAAGGAATCTGCATTCTTCTGAGAGTTATAACATCAACAGAGACAAATAAGTAAGAAACATATGCAAAGTGATTTTGTAAAGAAGAGATCATCATGACCCGGGATGACTGGGAAAGGCTTCTTGTAAGAGGTGGTACTTTGGTTGTGATTTGAAAAAATCTGGGAAGTCAAAAAGCCTACTTATATTAATTATGTAGTTTAAGGATACCCATTACACGTGCACTTTAAAGGGTTGGTTTTTGGCACAAACTCCTAGGAGCCCTGAAGAACTAGATGTTATATATAAAAGCATTGAAAAAGGATGGGAAACTATAGAGAGCAATAGAGGACCCTAGATATGATGATGATGATGATGATGATGATGATGATGATGATGATGATGGTGATGATGGTGGTGGTGGTGACGGTCATGGTGATGATGATGATGGTGGTGGTGGTGATGGTGGTGGTGGTGGTGGTCATGGTGATGATGATGGTGATGGTGGTCATGGTGATGATGATGATGGTGGTGGTGGTGATGGTGGTGGTGATGGTGGTGGTGGTGGTGGTGGTGGTGGTGGTCATAGTGATGATGCTAATGATAATGGTGATAATGCCAAAGATGATGGTGATGATAGATTACATTTATATAGGTCTTTAAAGTTTGCAAAATATTTTACATATCTTTTCTCATTTGATCTGGAGATCAATCCTGGGAGACAGGTGCTATTATTAATCTCATTTTACAGAGGAGGAAACTGAGGCAGAGAGGTGTTAAGTGATTTTCAAAGAGTCATATAGCTAGTAAGTATCTGGGGCAGGATTTGAACTCAGCACTGTGTCACTTAGCTATCTTATTTTTTTCTTTTTGGAGGGGGGAAGGTAGGGCTTCCTTGTGTTAAGGTGTTAAGTGACTTGCCCAAGGTCACATGGCTAGTTTTTTTGTATTACGTGTCTGAGGCTGAATTTGAATTCAGGTCCTCCTCACTCCAGGGCCCCTGCTCTATTCACTGAGCTACCTAGTGGCTCCAGCTATCTAATTTTTTAATCACTTAATTTATCAAATGAGGAACCTGGGATCTGCTCCCAAAGCAGAATGGAAGGAGGTGAGCCTTTTTTAATACAGAACACAAACCTGAGAGAAGATAGCCAGGTCTTCAAGAGAAAACACTAGTATAGATAGAAGGGGAGGAACTATATGATAAATAGTGTTAGAGCCACTTTTTTCTTGCAGTGTATGTAACACATGGAGGCAAACTTAAACTTTTTTTTAACAGAGTCTGAGGCAGGATGTTGTTGATTAAAAAATGACTAAAGGAATAAAGTGATGCCATGTTCCTCAGTGCTCCTTATCGGTAACAAGCACAGAACAAATTAGAACATAGTGACCCAAATAAGCATTTAAGCTACCATTCTAACCAGAGACTCACAGCAATGGTTCTAATGGAGAAGGCCCTGGATTTGGAGGTAAGAGATCTCAGTCTAAATCCCAGCTCTGCTACCTATCAGCTGTTATAGCTTTAGGCAAGTCCCCTCCCCACTTTGGGTCTCACTTCCTTCCCCTGTAAAAGGCAAGGGTTGGACTGTATGGCCTTTGAAGTTCTTTCTCAACTCTAGACCTATAATCCTATTATCCTACTTCGGACAGCCATGCTTTCATCTGTAAAATGAGTAGGTAGGACTAACTGATCCATAAGATCTCTTCCAGCTCTAATACTCTCTAACATCTCTGATGCCCAGTGTAAGTCACCTGCTGGGCCCTTGAGTTTTACTAGTGTCCCTTTACAGAAGAAATCAGCAGCCTCTCTTTACAGCAGAAAAAGAAGATAGTTCCTAGGAATTCAAGTTAATTTCCTCTTCTTTCTACGAGAAAGAAGTTTTTTGAAAGCCATAGAGAGGGAACATAATTAGCTCTTTAACGAATCCTTCTGACATCAATTCTACTCTTGTAGTTTTCTACAGACCCAGCTACCAAAGACAGCTGTGATTGTCGGAATGATGATGATTATCGGAACTCAAGAAACTTCCACTCCTCTCCAGGCCCTCTCCTCAGTGACTAGATCAACCTAGGGGTTCTTAAATTTTTTGGTGCCTTGTACCCCTCTTGCAGTCTGGTGAAGTCTGTGGACAACTCAGAATAAAATTTTGAAATGCATCAAATAAAATAAATTCTACTGAACTACAACTACGAAATATCAAAACTGTCAATTTCATGGACCCCTTGAAATCTGTCTGTGAACCCAGGTTAAAAACTCCTGGCTAAAACCTCTCTTTCCCAGCTCCTTAACATATTTCAAAGAGGTCCTACAAAGAATGAGTTTTTCATATGCCATGTTTGTGAGTCAATCAATTACTATGTATTTTGAACAACTATATGCCTAGCACTGTTCTAGGTGCTATGGAAAAAAATAAAAGAAGTAAGAGACATTGGCCCTAGACCTCAGAGAGTTTACAATCTGCTTGGGGAGATCGGACAAACATCCATGAAACAATTTAACACAAAGCAATATGTAATGATGCATTGTTAAATCTTCTTAAGTAAGAATCTTCAAAGAATACACTTGTGCTTTTAAAAAAAAATCTGTGAGGAAAGGGTTTCTTGAAAGAAACCACAGGAGCACAAACATGAGTCTCTTTAAAAAGTCAGTCTTTTTGTGTGTGCCTGCCACCAGGCCTTCATGAAGGCAATGACTGCATCTGCTTCCCACTCTATAAAATCCCATAGCTCACACTACACAGCAATGTACCCAGGGGGGCTCAGTAAATGTTAATGAGATGGAGGGGGAGGAGGATTTCAGTACGTTTGAGGATTACTTACCCGTCAGAGCTCACCTTTAAGTGGAAGCAAGCATTTCTTTGGATGAAATCTACATGTAAGAAAACAAAACTTTCCCCTTCAGGTGGGCTGCAAATCTCATGAAGTTCCACCCCTTGGTAAGAAATCATAAAGCCTGCAAAGCGTCATAAGAAGTATCATGGCCCACTATGGCTTTCCATGACTAAAAGGCCAAAGTGCACGAGCAACCTCCCAGAGCATAGTGTTGTCTGCACAATAATCTCCCCAGTACATTTTCTTAAAACTGTCTCACATCAAGAGAAAAGCCAGCAGAGCAGAAGTCAGAAATTTAGGGGGGAGAACACCCTAGCAGAATAGGTTGGTTATGCTTAAGGAGATGGAGAAAGAGGAGGAAGAAAAAGAGGAAAAATTTGAGGAAAAGAAGGAAGAAAAGATGAAGAGAGGATGAGGAAGATGAAATGCAGAAAAAAGAAGAGGAGGAAAACTTTCATATCATAATAATACTAAAACAATAATAGGTGTAGGGGAGGGGTAAGTAGTAAAGCTGCCAGAAAGCTTTACAAAGGCTGGGTTTTTTTTAAAGGCTATACTTGAAAATTCAGTGATTACTAATAGCAGTCCTCCTTTTGCAAACATTTTTGTTATGCATGTGTGGGTGTGAAGAAAGGGCTGCTTTCGTAAGACTCACAACAGGGCATATCATGCACATGGTGCTGAGCTCCATGCAGAGATGGGCTGAAACAAGTCAGCAGGGGCACGGCCTAAACTAACACACAAACAGCTCCTTCCTGTTCACACTGCCAGGTAAGCTTCTGTGGAACACAAAATTTCAAGAGCTCTTGTTTTCCTCCTCAGCCTGGTGCCGTTGCTGTGAGGGGCTATCACATTTTGGGCAATCAGAACTAGCTGGATCCTCATGTTCCCTCTTCGGATCCCAGCACCATCTATGCACCTCAAAGTAGAAACCACTAAGCAGGCCTCAGAGGTTTCTTAGGTCTATTAAAGTGACTGGAACTTAACACAGAGTCCACAGTGTTGAGGGCAACTATCTTAAATTTCACCAGGATCAGAGAAAGCCAGTGACCTCAATTGAGAGAAGTGGTTTCACAATTTCCTATCTTAGAAATCTCCATCATATTGTTACACACACACATCCATCAATTCTCACTTGAAAGCAATCTCCATTTGAAAGCAGAGGGAGTTTTGACCATGCATTTCACCACAAAAACTCTATCAGGTTAAATTCTATTCCTCCCACTCGGTCTTCTTAGCTACTACCAAATGTCCATATGTCAATATTTCAAAATGAATTTTCACAAAGATCTTCAGCTATCATAAAACACTATCTTCAAACACACAGATGGCTCCAACAGGGTGATAAAATGGAAATGATATTAGCTTAAGAATTAGGAGGCTGAGAGTCTAGTCATTTTTCTCTTCACATTTCTCATGAAGGTTCTCTTCTCTCCACTCACACAAATAACACCCTGATACAGGTTCTTGTCACTTCTAACCTGGACTGTTACAACAGCCTTCTAGCTGGTCTCCCTTCTCAAGCTTCTCCCCACTCCAATCCATCATCTACATAGCTGACAAAGTGATTTTAATAAATGCAGGTCTGACATTGCCATCTCCACACCCCTCAATAAATTCCAATAGCTCCCCATTACCCGGGATCAAATAGAAGAGCTTATACACAGGTCCCTATATAGAGACATGTTATCCATCCTATTATAAGTAAGCTCCTTTGTTGTTTTTACTCTTCATCTGTATCCCCAGGACTTTATTGTTGTTCTTCAGTTGTTTAGTTATGTCTGACTCTGTAAGACCCCATATGGGGTTTTCTTGGCAAAAATATTGCAATGGCTTGCCATTTCCTTCTTCAGTGGATTAAGGCAAACTGAAGTTTAAGTGACTTGTCTAGGGTCACACAGCTAGTGAGTATCTGAGGTCTAACCACTGAGTAACCTAGTTGCCTCCACTTAGCACTGAGCACACTGACTATAATCGTATTTAATGTAGTCCTAGCTCGGCCACTAACTGGCTGTTTGACTTTTAGGGAAGTCATTTAACTCCTTTGGCATACTTTCTCAGCAATAAATCAAGAAGATTAAGTAATCTCTAAAACTGCTTCTAGCACTAACGCTCTAGAATTTTAACATTTGAGAGAAGCAGGAGAGAGATGATATTTTAAAAGAATTGGCAATAGAGATGATCCAAGAAATACCTCTTGAAGAAATCCTTAAAATGAATCAGAATGTCCTAGCCAAAAGCATTTTGTAAACTGCCCAGTTACAACATATAACGTAAAGGATGACAATAAGGTTACTTTTTAAAGAGTGCCAGAAAGAACTTCATTTTCCTTGGCTGATGAATAGGTATTTCCCAGAGCTCATAAATACATTTCACAGACTTGCCAACCTAATCAAGATGACTTTAGATTGAAATCGACAGGAGGAGAAAAATGCCTGAATAAAACTAGTAAACTTGACACTATTGAGGACAACAAGTCATCACATCAAAAGAATAATGGTGGAAGAGATGCCCAGTAGTTCACAAGAGAAAATAACTGGAAAGTGATCAGGAAGAATGTCTAAGGCTTAAAGTAAACAAATACCAACACAAAGACTGTGAATAAAGAATCAAATGAACTTGAAATCTTAGCACAAGCAAAAAAATATGGGCATATAGTCTTCAAGGACATTTGGTGAGGTAAATTCATAATTAAAATAAAATAGTGGAAAGGTATGTCTTTTTTAAGAGAGACAACAAAACTAATAGAATATGATCAAGCAATAGCAATCCATATTTTTTAAAAGACATATCCATGTATATGTGTGTGTGTGTGTGTATTGAAATGCTCAAATATGACAATGAGAACATGGTAGGACCATTTTGGTTAGGCTAAAAGGAGAAAGAGCAATGAGACTGTTATCAGTACTATACAGACAACCCAGTCAGAAGAAGGCTATGGATTATGCTTTCCTAATACAGATTACAAAAATGACAAAAGAACATGATATGATCATTATGGGAACTTCAACTGTCAAAATATTTGCTATGAGTCAACATGACCTAGTTCATAGAACCTTGACCCTGAAGTCACAAATACTTGGGTTCAAAATCACATCTCTAACATTTACAGAGACTATGAATAAATTTCTTAAACTCTGCAAAGCTTAGTTTCCCCATTGGTAAAAATAAGGATAATAATAATAATAATATATAGTACCTACCTCACAAAGTATGTATGTAAAGTACTTTTTAAAACTTAAAGTCCTATATAAAGCTCAAGTACTCTTATGCTAAAAGCAGAGCATCTGATAAATTCTTTGCCCATAATTTCATTTCTCTGAAAGCTGAAGAAGTAAGAAAGGGAACTGCTACTCTGGACTTAATTTTGAACAACAAAGCTACTGGGAATAGAATTGAGCCCTTAGAATTTGATGAAGGATTGAATAACACATTGTGAACATAACCTTAATTTGAAACCAATACTCATGTTTAGTTCATACCACGTAAAATGTTGTTATTGGTTAGCCAGCTGTGCAAGATATATTTTGACAGTCAAACATAACTTATACTCTGTTAAAGACTTCAGAGGCAAAGTTAGAGATGAAAGAATTAATGTTATTATTTAACACTGAATCAATAGAGGCAGTCACACAGATACATGGTGTGACCACAGCTAACCACAGAGAAGAGGATCAGGAGAACATGTTAGCTCTCAACAGAAAAGAGTCAGAGTAGAAAAATGAAAATAGTAGCTCTGTGTTTAGAGAATAAAGCTGATTCCATAATCCTTATTCCCTCCTTCTGTATTCTGAAGACTCCAAAGCTCCATATGCAAAATAGACTCCTAAGAGACCATGTAGGAGGAATTAATTGTTGTTTAAGATGGATGGCTCTGAAACTCCCTAGGAAACCTCACATTGATTTAATCTACTACTATAGCTTTCTAGCTCATGAGAAACTTAACCAAAGGACGAGAATTTTCTTTGGAAAATTTAGGCTTATACACAGAAAACCTTCCTATCAACTGAGCTATCTCAAAGTGGAAGATCCTGCCCTGGGAGATAACACGTTCCTTCTCCCTGGAGCTATTTAAGCAAAGGTCAGAACACTATTTGTCAGATATGTCATAACGGAGATTTCTTTTGGAGTATAACTTAGACTAAGTGGCTACTAAAGTCTCTTCCAACTCTGAAATTCTATGATTCCATGAAATACTAGTTGGAAAAATGGTAGTAGTGGGAACAATGGAAGAAAGTAACTAGGTTATCTTAGAGTTAAGAGAAGAGAATGATGGGCTTGATAAAGAAAATGGAGGCAATGTCATGTGAAAAGAGTGCTGGCTTTAGAGTAACAGAGTGTGCTCAAATCTCATCTCTCATGTAGAATATGTATGTCCTTGGGCAAAATCACTTAATCACTTTGAGCCTCAGTTTCTTCTTCTGCAAAACAAAGGGGCTGGTCTATAAAATTTCCTAGAATATCACCCAGCTCTAACAATCCTATGGTACTATGTACCCTCGATATTTTAGGGAAGCATTTTTCAAATTTCAGAGAAAAGTTAGTTATGACACCATAGCTTGAGACTTTAAAAAAGGGAAGAGGAATGAGACTCTCCCCCCCCCAAAAATTACCAACACAGTAACAAATTATCTCTATGAGGAAGAAAGAGAAGAGGCTCTAAAGCAGTGGTTCTCAACCTTCCTAATGCTGCGACCCTTTAATTCAGTTCCTCATGTTGTGGTGACCCCCAACCATAAAATTATTTTCGTTGCTACTTCATAACTGTAATTTTGCTACTGTTATGAATCATATTGTAAATATCTGATATGCAGGATGTATTTTCATTGTTACAAACTGAACATAACCCACAGCTTGAGAACCACTGCTCTAAAGAAATGAATGCAGCTACACTGAGAGTTGTGACAAGGTCAGGTTTAAAGTAGGCCTAATTATATTCTGAATAGAGGGGTACACAAACAAGGAGTAATAATGAGCTAGGAGGAGAGAGAGAAAGAGACTAGCTCTGACTGGGAGCCATAAGGCATACTTTGTGGAAGAGATGACCCCTCAGCTAGACCTTGAAGCACAAATCAATTTTTATAGATAGATAGACATCCAGACAGACAGACAAACAGATAGCTACAGGGAAATGGAATGAAGAAAGGAAAAGAGGTGAGGAGTGGAGGGGGGAAGAAGACTTGCAAGGATGGCAAGTAGTATAGTTTGGCTGGAACAACACAACAATGAGTAGCAAGAAATAAGGCTGCAGTGGTAATATGGAGCCATATTTTGAAGGGCTTTCAATGAAGAGCTTAAGAATTTGGAGTTATTTTCAGTGGGTGGTAGAGTCATTACTTTGTTTTTTCAGTAAAGCAGTGATATTAACAGAGTTCTTCATAAGGAAGATGACAGCAGTCACGTCACTTGAGTCTACACCCACAACATCATTTTCTCTTGTCCCTTCTTCTCTATTCTCACTGCCCCCACCTTACTATACTTACTATACTCTCTCATTCTGACCAAGCTGGATTGTTTCAATGACCTCCTTACATGTATGTCTTCCAAATAAGCACCACTTTCCCCCAATCTAATCCATTCTTCGTACTCCTGTTGACAACCACATTTTACTTAAACTGTGTTATCTCCTCTAACATGAAGTACTATCCTCTGCATGCAGTGGCCTGCTAATATTTGTTAAATTTCTTGTTAAAGATTAAGAAATATCTCAACTGTCTATAAGAACAGGCTCAAATCAATAAGAAAAGGAGAAATGGACTCAGAGTCCAAAATTAAAATGAACCAATTTTGATCTCAGAGAATAGATGGTCAAACAAATTTCTCTTATTTTGGCAAACAGATTGGGGTCTATGGGTGCAGAATTTGGCATAGATAGTCATTTTGTTGGTCAGGTTTTATTAAACCACTTTGCTTTGTTAAAAGAGGTTTCAAGAAAGGGCAAAAATAACTATGATTTTTAAAGAGGCATCAATAATTTTAAAAAATTAAACTGCAAAAATATAGGATGAAAAAAAGCAAAAGTTAACAATAATTCATATGAGATCCAGGGGTTTCTTCTGATATCATTATAACTTAATTGCCAAAAAAAATAGCCTAGTGCAATCTTACTTTGCGTTAACAAAAAAATATAACAAGTTAAGTAAAAAATGAAGTGGTTCCACTGCTCTCTGTCCAGGACAACCCACATCTAGGATTCTTTGTCCAATTCTGGATATCACATTTTAGGAAAGACATAAACAAGAATGCCATAGATACTGCAGAATGGCAAAGAGTTTGAAAACCATATCATATGAGGAATAGTTGACAGAACAGGAAATATTCAACCAGGAAAAGAGAAGTCATTGTGGGGTATTGGCAGGAGGGAGGTAGATGATTAAGAGGGTAATGAAGTTACATTTAAATATTCATTATTGATCTTTGCGTCTCTCTAAGTATCTTCCATAATTCTATAGACATAGCAGGTACTTCACAAAAGTTTATTGAACTGAATATCTAAAGTACTAGCAGAGTAATCAATCAATCTGCATTTATTAGATACCTACAGTATGCCAGGCACATGGGAATAGAAAGACAAAAATGGAATCAAACTTGTTCTCAAAGAGTTAACATTCTACTGTCAGAGACAAGACATACACATATAGATGTATATGGGAAAAATGTAAAATAAATATGAAGTATTGTTGGAGGGGAGGGCACTAGCAGCTAGGGGCTCTAAGGAAAATCTTCATATTGAAGGAAGATGAGCTGAGTTTTGAAAGAAGTAAGGGATTCTACATGGCAAAATGTGTGTGTGTGTGTGTGTGTGTGTGTGTGTGTGCGTGTGTGTGTGTGTAGTCCATTCCAGGTATAAGGGACAGCTAGTATGAAGCCACAAGACAGAAGAAGGTATGAGGAGATGCGCAGAGGGATTAGATTATGTAGTTCCAAAGAGTAAAATTAGAACAAGTGGGTAGAAATTATAAGGAAGTAGAATTAGGCCCAACATATATAAGGAAGAACTGTATAATAATTGCAGCTATTAAAAATGGAATGAGCTACATTGTGATATAGTGAGATCTCCACCACCTGAAGCATTGGAGCAAAACCTGGATGACCATCTGCCTAGGATAGCCTCTAAGCTTCCTTCTAATTGATTGATTCTATGATTCATCTCAGAACCTCCTGGCATGTCTCCTCCCTTGTGAATATACATCCTTAATGGCTATTATCCAACATTCTTTCATGTTTTCCTTTCTGAAGGCAGGACAGGTGGATGGCTGAGATCACTCCTGAACCAAAGAATACATAGATGAAAACTCATCAGTCCCTTGGCCTTAAGCCTAGACACTCCTTTGAATGTTTCTCAGATTCCCACCACTGCTCTTCCACAGTTATCCCAGGAGACAGCTTTAAGATCAGCTAGGTGGCACAGTGGATAGAGCACAGGACTTGAAATGTAGAAAACCTGAGTTCAAATCTCACCTAAGATACATTTTCTTCAGTTTCCTCATCTGTAAAATGGGTATAATAATAGTACCTATCTCCTAGGGTTCAAGGATCAAACGAGATAATATTTATAAAGCATCATGCAATCCTTAAAACACTATATAAATGCTTTTTCTTATTGTTATTGTTATTATTGTCATTATATCAAAGGCTTATCAAATTTTTTATTTCATGGAAAAGGATTTCTGAGTTTTTTTGCTGTTGTTTTCTTTGGTCACGCCACCTCCCCAAGTCAAAGGACTCCCCTCCCCTTTTCCCAAACTCTGCTTAATGAAATTCAACTGAATTCACAGTATATATAGTAAGCCCCTACTACATGTAGAACCCTAATCACTATCATTACAAACACATACACACACACACACACACACACACCCCAGTTCCTGCTCCTAAGAACCTCACATTTATTGGAAGTAGACAATACATAAACAGATTAACACAAAGTAATCTCAAAAGAGAGAGAACATTAACAAATTGGAAGGGAGGGGGACACAAATAAAAAGGCTCCATGTTAGAAGTGACACCTAAGCTAAACCTTGAAGAAAGATGAAGATTCCAAAAGGATGAGGGCTGGGGCAGAGAAATACATTCCAGGCAAACAGGACCCCCTATGTAGAGGTAGGGAGATGAGAGCTGTCAGGTTCAGGAAACAGCTAACAGCTTTGTTTGGACAGAATGTAAAGTACGTAGAAAAGTAGTCACATGAAATTAGTTTGTAAAGTACATGAAGGCCAGATTGTGGAGGGTTTTGAATGCCAGTGCAAGGAGTTTGCATTTTATCTTGCCGGCAATAGACATCCATTGAGGATCTTTGAGCTGGGGAATGACATGGTGAGCCTTTTACTTCAAGACCCAGTTCTGGTTCCATCTTGGTTCCCAATACCTAGCCCTTCCTCTCCCACCTTAGATGTCAATGATTTCTCTTGAATTTCTTCTAGCGGTCTTCTTTCAATTTACTGCTTAATTAATATTATGCTTATCTCTGTACATATCTTCTCTCTCCTATTAAACTATATATAAGCCCCTTCAGGGAAAGGATTGGGTCTTGTTTCAGTATCTAGTACACAGCTTTATATGCAGGAGGCATTTAAATATTTGTTGAATTAACCTGCTACCAATTTACAGGGGCTCCCAAAGATCTCCAAGTGATCCCTGAAATTTGAATTATACTATTAATATATGAAACTGACAGGTACTTAGTAAAATATAATGTCCTATATACAAACAAATAGATATAACTGGTAATGGTCATCTTATCTTTTTGAAATCCTTTTTTATGCATTTTTATATTCCTGATTCACATTCATTCAACAAAAATGGGAAAACATGAGATGAGTATAGTTTAGAAAGATCCTCAACGGACAACCCTATGATTATGTATCAGTAAACCTTGGAAAAATTAGGACACTATACTGGGATGATATGCCACATTTTCCCATCTCAGATGAAGTCCTTTACACAGTACACTTCATTTATTCTCCCCTTCTAAGCTTTCTGATCACTGGCCAGTTCTCTTAGTGACATAGGAAAGGGACCAGAGGTGGGGGAGAGGGGGACTAGGAAAGGGGCAAAAATATGACATGAGGAAAGGCAAAAATAAAGAAAAAAATGGGATAGGGATATAAAGGACTGCTAGAGAGAGATTAAGAGGCTCTTTTAAAAAAATAATCTCTTCTCTGTACCTGGTGAAGACTAATAAATAGATATTAATATGAGATGTTTCTTCTTATCATAAATTAATATTAACCACATGACCTAAATATGTGTAGGCACTATAATTGATTACAGAATACAAAAGACATGATTTCTGCCTTTAAGAAATTTATTTTTCTTAGCATATTGCCTTACTTACTTTTCTTAAATATATTCTGTTTTAATAAGAAGGAAATTAGTTCCTGGAAATGAGAGAAGCCAAAAATGAGACTCCTTTAGGAGACAAACTTGTGGATGTTACTAAAAGGTTAAACTAAGAAAGGCATATTTTACTATCGGCAGCTCCATAAATCTTCACACAGTGTCCTGCAGGGAGTGTAATTCTTCAGAATGTTAGCACTGAATTTCCATTTTCCACATGGCTACAAACTGATATTCCTTTTAAAACTCAAGTCTGATCATATCACTTCCCTCCTAAAAAAAGTTTCAGTTGTTCTCTATCACCCATAAGAAAAAGCCTAACCTCCTCTGTTTTCTTTTTGCTTTCTTGTGGAGGGCAATTGAGGTTAAGTGACTTGCCCAAAGTCACAGGGCTAGTAAGTGTGTCAAGTGTCTGAGGCTAGATTTAAACTCAGGTCTTCCTGACTCCAGGGCCGCTGCTCTATTCACTGTGCCACCTAGCCACCCCACCTCCTCTGTTTTCTAAGTGTATGTATGTTCCTCCCCTTCATTCACCTTCCATTTCAGACATACTGACCCATCTGTTCTCCTTCCTCGTGGAAATGCATCTCTAGGATCTTTGCCCAGGCTGGGCCCCAGTGCTAGACTGCTACTCCTCTTCATGCTGGCCTCTGGGAATCCTTAGCTGCTTTCAGGGCCTCTCCTGATAACCTTTCCTTGTTTATACTCTCCTGCCAAAATGACTTTGCATGTTTGTGTACATGCTGTATCCTGTTCCTTGCTCCCTAGTAGAAAGTAAGCTCTTTGAGGGTATGGCCAGGTTGCAATCTTGTTTTGGTCTTTGTATCTCCAGGGCCTAGCAGTGTCTGGCACTTAATAAATGCTTTCTTAATTGCCTTAACATTTCACATCCCGTGTTGCAACATAAATGTGAAATATTTCCTATCCTCTTGATTATTTTGCCTCTCTGTACAGAGGGCAACAATAGGAACTTCCCCTAGAAAAGGGATTCTTAACCATGAACTTGCAGAGTGTATATGTGTGAGTACATGCATGTCTGTATGTGTATGTATGCACACACATACATATATGCTTATTTTACAGAGCAGTATGTATGTGTGCGTGCATGTGCATTATATATATGTAAAATTTTATTTCAATGTAATTGGTCCCTTTGAAGCGCAATGTATTTTATTGTACGCATCTAAAAACATTATTCTGAGAAGGAGTCCATAGGCTTCACCAGACAGATCCACAGCACAAAAAACCCTTAAGAATCCCTACCCTAGGAAGATTACGCTCTAGCTATCAACACATTTACCCCTCAGTCTTCCCCCTCCCACAGACAGCAGCAAATTAACCTGACTATACTCTTCTGGGATCTAAACAAAGGAAAGTCAAGTTTCCTCTTTAAGCTTCGGAGATGTAAATTCAGCAATTGCAAGAAAGAGGAGAGAACAGAGTTTCAAACTGCCTTTGAATACTGTGATTTCAGCACCTAAAGTCATAGGTTGTCTATAGATGGCCGGCACACAGCCGGGCAGGGCATAAAACCCCACTCAACTCCCCCAGTTCTGCTTCTTCTAGCAGCAGAGCTGAGATTCTCCTATCTCTCCCCTTGACCACGCTAGTCACTTCTGGCTCTTCCAGAGACACTAATCCTCTTACTGGATTCATTTATTTTCTCCCTTTGTTTCCCATTAAAGAATCGTGTGATCACTCCTCACATGAACAGGACAGTAATTTGAGACACAAGCAACCCAGCTGGGCTTTCCCATTTCTGAAAAGATTAAGCTCGTAAATGTTTCAGTGCAAGCCCAGCACGTCCAGTTTAACACATACAGGGCCTAATCCAGTGCTCTCCCTGGGACAATCCTTACTGTTCCTTGCACAGGACACTATCTCCCAACTCCAAACATTTTCACTGGCTGTCTTCCAAGCCTGGAATGCTCTCCCTCTTCATTGCTGTCTCCTGGTTTCCTTCAAGTCCCAGCTCAAGTTATATCTTCTGCAAGGAGTCTTTCCTGATCCCCCTTAATGCTAGAGTCTTCTCCCCAAGTATAGTGGCAATTTATTCTGCCCATGTCTTGTTTGTATATACCTCTTTAAGGCATGTTGTCTCCCCCATGAGACTGTGAGTTTCCCGAGAGTATATTTTCTTTTCTTTCTATTCCCTGTACTTAGTACAATGTCTGGAACATAGTAGGTGTATAACGCATGCTTGCTGACAATTTGCTTTGACAAAAGCCCTCTGAACCTTGACAGGAGCCATGCTTGCCCAGAAACTTTGGAATCAGTTCAAGAGCACACAGATGTGGATGCTACTACCCCTTAAGTCGGTGTCTGCTTATAAAGGGACTTAGCTTAGAGGATGCCTAGGAGGTTGTTTTGGAAAAGCTTCTTTGAAAGTGTCACATTAAATATTACCTTTGTGTTAATACATTTAACCTCTTACAAACAAAAAGTTATACTGTATTTTAAAATTCATTCAGATACTCCATTGCAACCCCACTGAATCAGAGCAGGAACCCTGAGGAGCAAAAAAATCTTAAAAGTCTCCCATGTGAGAGAGTAAAGAGAAGTAGGCCCTCAAATACATGTTACTTGGAGTGTGCCTGGAAGGAAGTCCCCCTGGTGATGGTGAAGATGGCTGGGCCATTGAAGAACTTGCCATTGACATGGAGTAATTTGCCTGTGTGCTTAATGAGTGGCTCTCCAGGTCCTGGAAAACAGGGGAGTATACTTTTGGAGCAAGTGATGCCTGATCCCATTCCAGAAGCAATAGAAGGGCTCTTCAGGCTCCTGCTGAGGAAGGATTCCTTAGACTCAGGACAGTGGGTAAAACTCAAAAGGAAAAGGAGGGGTGCATCATGAAAAAGAGGCTCAAAAAGCAGTGCTCATGGCTGCAAGGTCATTCCTTCCATAGGATTGAGGCCCAGGACAAATCACTGCACACCATGTCTCTCAGCACAAATATTTCCAAACATTTTTATATAGTTTCCATCATATTAAAATAAACATCAAGGGAAGCCTTCGTGGAAACATGTAAATGGACTGACAGAGACAGAGAGATAGGGAGATGACAGGTAGACAGACATATATACACACAATATAATCATGGATATATTTATATATCTGGATATCTATATCCATCATAAAGTAAGTGTATATATTTATGTGTGCATATCTAGTTATATTATATATTATTATATGGATAGGGACTGGATGTGAGATTTAATTAATCCCTGGATGCGGACAGGCTGGCACTTTTTTCTGCAACTTACAGCCTTATAGAACCGCCTAGAGCACTGACCTGCCCAGGTCACATCACTAATGTGGGGACTTGAACACAGGTCTTCCTGCTTCTCTCTATACTATGTCACCTCTATATTTATATAAACTCACGAGTCTTTTGGCACCAGATGGTAAAGCGACCTCCTTCACCAGCATCTTTATCCACCTAACTATAAAACAGGCAGGATAGCTTCAAGGAAGAGAGACTACCAATGTGGCAAACATATCCCAAGAGTTAACATTGAAATGGAACAAACATATGTTAAGCACCTAGAGAGAGATGTTGGGAGAGATTTTTTAAAAATTAGATGAGACATGGTCTTTGCCCTAGTGGGAGTCACAGTCTAATGGGATATATGAATGACACCTACAAATAGTTATTGTATAAAATAATACATGTGAAGCTCAGAACAGGTCTTCACTCCCATTCTTCCAGTTTTTTGTATCCTCTCACAATATTACTTTGCTTCAACCAATCCTTAAGTGCCCTCCACGTGCCAGGCACTGCATGAGATGTTGTCTATACAAAGCCAAAAATCAAACAGTCCGTGACCTTGTCCGTGGTACGTGATGTCTTCAAAACTCAAAGAGAATATAGGCTGCTCTAGGGTAGAGACTGTTTTGTTTTTGTCTTTGTGCTGATAGTGTCTAGAACACTGCCTAGAACAATGTGGCTTCTTAATAAACAAGGGCATAGTTGACTGACTGATAGACTTAGCTCTTCTCTGAAATGTAAGGATCTAAGACAACCCCAAAAGACTCACGATAGAAAATGCTGTCCACATCCAGAAAAAGAACTCTGGAGTCTGAATGCAGATGGAAACACACTGTTTGTTCTCCTTTTCTTTTGTTGTTTTGTTTCATTTCTTCATTCTCACTGTTCCTCCCATTTGTTCTAATTCTTCTTTACATCATGACTAATGTGAAAAATTAATATTAATGTATAAATAGAGCCTATATCAGATTGCATGCCATCTGTGGAGGAGGTAGGAAAAGAAGGGGGAGAAAAAACTTAAAATGTTATGGAAGTGAAAGTTTAAAACTAAAGATAAATAAATTAATTATATTTTAAAAATAAATAAAGTTGAGCTTTCGTGTTGGAGCACAGGCTACAAATAAAAATTAAAAATGTAGAAATAAGCAAAGGCATACTGAATAAATGAATGAGTGATAGGAGCTTGGGGGAAAGTCTTCTTGGTGAGGAAATATTGCCTAAGTATTCTCATTACTGGATGGTGTAATGGAAACATAACTTGAACTAGAAGTGAAATCAGATTTGTGTGCCACTCCTGCCTTGACATTAATTAACTGGTCAGTGGTGGGATCCCAGGCAAGTCATTTAATTTTCCAGCCTCAATTTCCTCCTCTCTAAAGTGAAGAGAGTAGGGTAGCTAAGAGTTTCCTCAACCATACATTTTGAAGTGAGTCCTGGTAGATGTTAAGCTTAGTTTCTATTGTCATGCCCTTTTTTTCTCCACGGATTGCTAAGATCCCCAGCATGGAGGGGAATGTAGCTTGCAGTGACTTCAAGGATTTTCATCATTTTCATTATCCTTGTCCCCCAAATTCTACTCTATTTCCATCCCAGGAAAATTAAAAGGAACTCTTCTTCACAAACAGGTCTTTGATGTGTTAAAAAAGTCTATGATTCTTTAGGACTTCTAATTCTGAAGACAAAATTTTCCTAACCCAACACAAAACAGGCTTGAAGACTTAGGTTTGAATCCTTCCTCAGATTCTGATTTACTAGTTGTGTGACCTTGGGTAAGTCACTGTTCCTCATTTTCCTCGTGCGTAAAATGAGGATAATAAATCACATAGGATTATTGTGAGGGTCAAATGAAATAATGTGTATTAAATGCTTTTTAACCTTTAAAGTACCATATAATATGTAAGACAGAGCTACTATGAGTTGGTAACAACTCTGTTTCTAATTATTATATTTAGCCACATATGGGGGTTTATTTGGGTGTTGGTTGACAAGTGTCTGATGTGTCAAAAATCATGATGATAACAGTGATAATGATGATGATGATGATGATGATACAGAGAAAAAGCAGAAGAAATTAAAATAATGTAGAAAAAGGATAAGGTATATGTCATCCCTGCTATTCTGTCTACAAATGCATCTGTCCTGAGAACAGTTTCAACAAGCCTAGAGAAGATAAGCTTACATCTAACCACTTTAATAAACTACAGATATCAGTAACTTTATTCACCTATGCTATAGCCTACAAAATTCTAAATATAAAAGAATAATAGCAGGATAGGAACTTGCCTCAGTACCATTTGTATCTGAACACCATCGAACAAATGAAAACAGCAATTTTTAACAATAATTGATAATGAAAATAAAAGACATCAAGCAATTATTACTTAAAGCACAAAATCCCTTGGATAATTCAATGTACTATCTGTAATCTATATTGACATAAGTTGTATATATCTTTCTTCATGACTAAAGGACAAACTATGTAGTAATAAGGGAGGACCAATTAGCAACCTAATTAAGCAGGATCCTATTTATTTTTATTGATATCTTATTGCCAATGTTTAGACTAAAAGTCTTCTACTTCCCTCAAAATCCACATTGCCTATTACTGAAAATATTTGAATTTCACAAAAAACCAAGAATTTTGTCCTTAAAATTTTTCAGGGATTCTAGGGAAAACTATATGATGTAAAAAAAAAAAAAAAAAAAAATCAATAAAAACATTTCAAAAATTTTCATCAAGAACAGTTGTTTAGTCAATAAAACAGTCTGACATAGTAATAGCTTTACAGAGGTCTGTGGGTTTTCCTAAATTAACATTTAAGTATATAATTTGTTAATAGTAGCAATTTGTGAATTTTCAGATTGCTTTCCCCCTCTCCAAGCTTCAACCTCTCTATTATTTAGCTAGTATGTATGCATATACAAGTATACTTAATATATGAGTGCTTGATATATACATACATACATATCCACATGCATGGACAGAATTCATGTCATATATTTTACTAGATTAAATCTACAAGTGAGACTTTTGAAACACCCTGCATATGACTACATGGATATGGAACTTAGAAATAAATTTAATGTAAATAAAAATCTAAAAAACATCAGAAGATATTTACCTAACCAGAGGTAAGAAAGACATCATTTACAGATGAAGAAAAACAATTATATTTGACACCTTTAAATAACTTTATGGTCAGAGAACTAGCTCCTAGAAATGGTACTTACTTTAGGTTTATTATGATTATTATTATTAGAGGGTTCTATTTAGGTTGTTTTATACCCTATAAAAGTATATAATATATAAAGTATATAGAAATATAATACAACATAATATATATGTGCCTATATGTGTGTGTGTACACACGCACACACACGCACACACACGCACACACACTCACATATAAAAACGAGGTGATCACTATGAGCCCTTCCATCCTTTCAGCTCTCAAGTTCGGTTATCTATGAATTCTAGGCACAAAATTTCCATGTTCATTAGCACATGCTCTTGTTGACAGATTAAGTCTAGAAAAGAGATTTGGCACTGAAAAAAGGGAGGGGGGGAGAGGATGTGAAAAAAGTTGGAGATCATAATGTGCCAAACGATAAATGTTAATCTCTAGCGTAGTGCTGTTACTCATTCTTTTTAAAGCAAGCAGAATAATGGAATGTTATAAACAGAAGGGTAGCGTGCAGACCTCAAACTAAATATGAATCAGTGGCTAATTCTATCTGCCCAATCAACCAGGCAATAACCTTGCATTAAAGCTACCAAAGAAAGGTTCCTGTTAGCCCTTAGGCAATTTTACAAGCAGACTTCATCGAATGGTTAAATATTTGCATGAAATGTAAGTTGAAACCTGAACTAGTAAAACCGATTTCCTAAGGGCGAGTGTATGATACCACCCCCTGCATTCCCTGGACAAAATGACGACATTTATGGAATAAATATTCTCCCCAAGCACGTATTTACTGTCATTCTACCACACTGTGAAGATTTTATGTTACTATAGAATAAGGTGTCATTTGGTATTTCATCAAATTTCGAAAACAAATCAAATATATATGTTTCCTTAAAACACACATACACACACACATACACACGCACACACCAAGAAGTAAAATTTACCAAGCCTTAGTATTAATCTCCAGAATAATGATCTATTTAATAGCTCCGGGAACTTTGATTTGTGAATTCATCTCATTTGGTAGACCCATTACCCCAAGTCTGCCGTTTGCTGCCCCACGCCTACCATCTTCTAAGCAAGTCAAACCTCTGGTTCTTTCTTACCTGTAATCTGACTCTGTCCTTGTGGATTAAAAGGACTTGGTGTAGAGTTCAGGGAGGGCCGTGGGTTCTGAGTCGGGACACCTACTCTCATACTGGGATGAGGAATGCGCCCTAAATCACTGAGGCGTTCAGAGAACAAACTAGGTTTAGAGTCATCAAGCTTCTGTCTGTGCCCTGGAAACAGCAAATCATAAAATAAAAGCATTATTAATATAGCTGAACAATTGGCAATACCAAATATATGTGTGTATATATAAATATGAATGTTTAAGAACTACAAATAATGATATTTTATATTTGTGTGATTATAAGGCCTCCAATATAAAATCAGTTTATAAGCATTATTTCAAATATCACTATTCCCATTCTATAGATGAAGAAAAAGATCTTCATGAAGAGAAACTGATTTCCCCGAGTTACACAGTTTATTCAGCAGTACAAATGCCAATGATAAACTTCTTGCTTAAGTTCTCTGTGAATGAGACCACACTCTCCCCTCACTGAAAGGTCCAGAAATAAGATTTGTATGTGTTAGGGTTCTCCTCGACAAAATGTGTTTTTCTCTGTTTCTTCTTGTAGCTATTGCTTTTATAGAAGACAGGAAATGAAAGTGAAGTCCCAGACGTCCTCTGGATATGAAAAACCGTATCCACAGTAGGGACAAGAATAGATGTATGAAGGAGACCGGGAAGGCGTTGTGGTGACCACAGTATCAAAGAACAATTTTTCAGGAGAAAGGTCACATTAATTTTTTTATGTTACCTTTCCCATCACCACTAGAAATTTTTTCCAGAAGACTGAAACATAAAACTGGAGCCTTTTCATGGGGAAAAAAGGACATTTCATCAGACCATGAATTTAGAGCTTGAAGGGACCTTTAAAATCATAAAAATCCAACATTCTCATTCTACAGATGAGGAAACAGAGACCCAGAGGGGTTAAGTGATTTGCCCAAGACCACACAGAGAGTTAGTGGCAGAGCTAGGACGAAAGTCCAGGTCTTCTGATTCACTATCTAGCGTTCTTTCCGTCATACCCTCAAGCAAGGAACCCCGGAGTTCTCAAGAGGAATCTACATTCTCTGATATGTTTCAGGCTAAAATCAGGTGCTATCTTACAAAATATGTGAAAAGGGGTGTTGTTGTTTTTTGCTTTCTTTAAATCCCAGCTAAAATTCCACTTTCTACAAGAAGACTTTCTCAGTTCCCCTTAATGCTAGTGCCTTCCTTCTATTGATTATCTCTAACTTGTCCTTAATATATCTTGCTTGTCCTTAATATATCTTGTATGTACATAATTGTTTGTATGTTGTCTCCACCATTAGACTGTGAGCTCCTTAAAGTAGGGACTGTGTTTTTTCACCTTTCTTTGTATCCGCAGCACTTAGTACAGTGCCTGGGACCTAGCAGGTGGTGAATAAATGTTTATTGACTCGATTTCACATACAATATCCTCTCTGTGTTCTGACATATCTAAGGAAAAATGGGTAGCAAATATATTATGGGTAGCTTACAAAGGAGAAAATCTGCATGTGTGTGCTTCTACTTCTCTTAGTAGTCCACCTAAGCTTTGGAAGACCCAAGAGAATTTTGGTGGCATACAAATTAACATGTCCTTGTGTCACCAAACCTGAAAAAGAATGCAGATAAGGCTTAGAGAAGGCTCCAAGGATGAGCTCTGGATGACTGTAGTATAGAAAAACAGCAAGGAGTCCTAGTAAGCCACAAGCTAAATGTGAGTCTATAGTATGGTGCTATTGTTTGAATAACAAGTAGGATGTTTGGATATATAAATAGAAGTATGTCGTGCAATCCTCCCACAGGAGTCTGCACTGGGGAGACCTGTACTAGGAAATAATGTCCAGTCCAAACTGGACGGGGGCCCTGACAATGTTTTCAGTAAGATATGAAGAATTTGAAAAGGGTTCAAAAGAGAGCAACCAAATGAATTAAAGGATTAGGAATTTATTCTATGAAGTAAAGCTGAAGAAGTTTAGATAATTTGCCTTTAGGCACAGACAGAAATATTGTCCAGGAGATGGTAGCTAGCAGAAACTGCATTCCACTGACACTGAGCACAGCACGAGAGAGATGGCTAAGACCCTATTAAGACAGAGTTAAGTTGAACATTTGAATTTCCCAACTATAAGTTGTCTCCAGAAGACAAATTCCTTATTTTATTTGCCCCAAAATGTCTTTTCCTGTCTCCTTATTCATTGACTACACAGCCCAAAGAAAACAGACAGGAAGCCAAGACACAGTAACATGAGTGTAGCTGTCTCCACAGTCAAGCTTGTTCCAACGAGGTCCATTAGCTGAAATGTGCCCCGCCACCCACTTCCTGTCAGTACAAGCTTGAATCGTCTGGTACAGCACCGGGATTGAACCTGAAAAAATCAAGGACCCAGGGAAAGGCTAATTCAAACAGGTGAGAGTTCCTTCCTGACTTTTCTTACCCCTTCCTCCAACTTACTTACAGATCTCAGACCCAAAAATGATTGTCAAGAAACTATCTAGACAAATTGCCTTATTTTTTAATATAGGATACCTCGGCTCCAAGAGGTTATCTGAGTTGTTTGAGGTTAGGACTAATGACTTTAGTCTACTCTTCCTGGTGCAGTTCCATTCCATTATGCCTTTTTTTAATTTGGGCATCATATCTCCTACCAGTTTCCTCTCATATCCTTTCTAGAAGACCGAAACCATTTATGACAATACAACAGAAGTAGTTACCCCAAGTCCTAGGTATACCGGAGTATGCAAGACAAGTTTTCATTGCAAAGTGAAACTATAGCAAGTATTTGTTACAAGGTTAAATGTATCCTTGTTTTCCTAAAATAACTTCCTTGTAATTGAGTTGACCAAGTGTCTTCAAAATCCTTAATCAAAATGTCTTGTTGGGCTCATTTGTACTGTTCAACCATTATAATACTGTCATAGTATTATACATTATTTCTTGAGTGCATAGGCCATATCTTATTTATCTTTGAATCTTCCTTAGCCCCCAGGATGTTTTGTTACATATAGTAGATAAATAAATAGTTCTTGAATGTTTATGTTCCTCCAAAATCAGTATTGTTGATAAGGTGTTGACACAGCTTAAGTACTGCAGCTCATGAACAAAAACAAGAAAAAAAGTTTGTGGATGCTCTTCAGGAATTACTATGTATACATGGGGAATAATTGAAGGGACAATTCCTACTCAACTGTAAATTCCATGAAGGGTCGGGACTCTAACTTAATTATCTTTGTTATCTCCAACAGTATCTGGAACAGTGTGGAAAGTACATGGTGACAACTTAATAAAGGTCAAAATGAAATAAGGACTGATTAGAGGCAGAGGAAAAAGTTGATCTCTCAGAGTCTCTTTTTCTGCCTCATGACTTTATATGAAAAATAAAATCAGGAGTCTATGAGAAACATAATAAACTTTGTCTTTGCTTTCTATAGCTGTTTCATTGATTTACCCTGGTAGCTCTGTAAGTAGTGAATTCAATGCACTGGCCTGGAAACATATTTAAGTTTTCTCTTAACCTAATGCTGTAGGGAACAGTACAAGAAAGACTGAAGGACTGGGCGAGGCACAGTGGAAATTTTGAGAACAGGTGATATTTTAAAAACCTAAAAGATCTTTTAGAAATTATTTTTCCAGGCTTTGTTACCAAATCTTTCCGGACACTACTGAGCAGCTGCAAGAACATACATTTCTTTTTTTAGAGACCAGAAAAAAAAATAAAAATAAAAAACAAGCAGCCTGTCCCCTTCCTAACCCTGTGTAATTGTTGCGTTACAAGGAGGAGCCAAAGCAGGATAGGTGCCTCATCTTTCATCTATGACAAAATAAAACCTCTAACACCAAACCACATTAGAGTAACACTTGAGTGATGAGCCAGGAGGATAAGATGTGCTTATGTCTTAGGCGGCCAACAAGCTTCCCTGGAGAACTGGAACCAAGACTACAAAAGGCTTATTTACTTGAATCTAGAGACAGTGCACTTCGCAGTGTAGGGAAACCTAAAGAACACGTTCAGACACTAACAGAGAATAAATTTCAAACAGAAGTGAAAGAAGAATGGAAAAAATCTGTGCTATATATCTGAAGCTCTTAATATCCAAATTGTCTTTCATCTTGATATTGATACACATCTCAAAAGGAACAGACAAAAGTCATCAATCTGTCTCAAACATTCTATTATCTTTTTTAAACCTTGCTTTCCTCCTCCTTCCGAGCTTCAGTATTTTTAGGAGAAGGAAATCTTCTTTATAGACAGGCCTATTTGGGAATGCAAGTGCTTCCTAGTAAAGAAACAGTACTAGTGAAATTTTACTAATGCGAAACTTTCCCTGAGCTCAAAAGTCAAAAGAGTTCATCACAATTCTGAAGTATTACTGAAAGCCATGTAGAGCTATCCAGGGATCTGTTGCCTAGGCCTCTGACTCCCACATCAGTGCTCCTGCCACTAGGTCATCCTGCAACCTTCAAAATGTGGCTCATGGTTCATGAGGCTCCTGAAACTCTCAACATGTGTCTCATGTGGTTCATGGTTCATGGTTCATTGGTTCATGACAGAGCAGCATGAGTCCTACTGGATGAAATCATGTTCAATAGCACATTTAAAATAAGGGATAACTGGCCTGGGGGGAAGTTGAGAGTTTTCAGAAAAAGATTTTTTTTCCTTCAAAAGTTGAATATGCTTGACTGAATGTGACTTTTGTTACTTGCCAGGCCCAAAAGAATAAAGCGTTATCAAAAGGTCACTGCAGTCACACATTCACAAGAATGAGAGCAGAGGCTCATAAGTAGCTATTAAGTCCATTTCAGGGACACTGAGTATTTGGTCAATTATCAAAGTCTGCCCTGCCCAGCTCCTTCCTTTATTCCTAAAGCAACGCTGAGAACTAAAGGTTTTGAAAATAGCTTGGCCAATCTGCTACAGGAGGGGGCAATACAGGTTGCTAGCCACTTCTCTTCAAGCTCTCAAGGCATGGCATCTAATTTAATTACATATTTTTATATAAATACATCAGTAATACAATAATGCTAGTAGTGGTTGAACAAAGAATCCAACCGGTCCAACTCAATTTAACCCAAGAAGCATGTATGAAGTGTCTACTATATGCAAGGCACTATACTCAATGCTTGAAATGCATTTAGAGAATTTAGAGCAATTCTTGTACTCAAGGAGGTTATATTCTATTGAAGAATACAACACTAACAGATAAATAAGTGCAAATTTATTGGAAGAGTGAGAGAGCTAACACGTATTAAGTAGTTCTTAATCTGGGATATGTGAATTATATTTTATCTCAGGATTATTAAAAAAGTAGCAGCTGTAATACCTATGGCAAGGGTTCTTAATCTAGGATCGGTGAAATACACACACATATATACACTGACACACACACACACACACACATACCTATACACATACACATACATACTTATTTGTGCCTATTGCCTTCTTGTGATAAAATTAACTTCAAGATCATAAAAAAGGAGCAGCACTGGGTGGTACCATGTATATGCACACATATAATATACACGTATATGTATATACACACGTGTGTTCATACGTATACCTATTTGCACATAAAAAAATATATATAACTGCATTTCAATATAATTGGATTCTTTGTAATCCTCTGTATTTGGTTTTCTATATTTAGAAATATTCTGAGAAAAGGTCCATATGGTTCACCAGACTGCCAAAGGGATCTGTGACACAAAAAAGTTGGGCTTTTTCTAGTCCAGGATCCTCAGATTAGCAAGCTGCCTGTAGACTTGTAGAAAACTCACAAGAGCTGTAACCCAAAGGCAGCTAAGGAAGGGTTCTAAGGACCAGGAGTGAGGAGGGAATGAATGAAGAAAAACCAGGTGCCTTGATTAGCATGATAAACTGATGAGAGTCTCAGCAATATACCTCATGGCCTTGGTGAGTCTCTCACTACAAGTACAAAGAAGAAATAGCAAGAAAATATTAGTCAGGGCCCCTCTAACTGTACTTACAAGAAACTGAAAGCAAGCTATCTTTCCTAAAGTACACTCAGTGGAATTCTCAGCTCACTCTGGTACAAGAGGATTCCATTCTGCTGATTTTAAAGGCATTGTTGTTCAAGAAATTTCTTTTTACACTGGTATTTTAGAAATGCTTTTAATATATACTAGTCACTACTGCTAGTCTTTTATAATCCTGAGGTAAATTTTTATCACAAGAAGCAATTCCATAAAAATCAAACACATGAACAAATATCTTAATGAGGAAAACAAATCAGTAACTTAGTGACATAAATCATAAATCACTAATCTTAGTGACATAAACAAGATAACAAAATTCAATTCAGTATTCATTAGTCCTGGACCATGTGTGAGGCACCATGCAAGGCACAAAGGAAGGATACAAAAGGGGAGAAAGCTCTGACCCTGTGCTCAAGGAGCTTAGAATCTAATTGGGAAAAGAGGAGAGAGATAATGCTGCAGAGGTCAGAGGAGAGGGGAAGAAAAAGGGAGAGAGAGACAAAGACAGATAGGAGGTAGGGGGAGAAAGAAAGAAAGAAGGAGGGAAGAAAGAGATGGGTAAAATTTAATCCAGGCGGTGAGGAGAAATCTGGGGAGAGGACAATCACTTTTCTTTGGCAAGGTCAAGGGGCATCAATTCAAGGTTCTTACAAGACAAGTTGGTGTTAGTTAGATGGTTAAGTAATGGCATCATTCTTCAAATCATTTGGCATTTCCTGTTTTAAAATCGCATATCGCCCCCACCAGACTAAGCCAAGCTGGACATATCGATGTCTGTCCTATTGAGACCCTTTTTTCTTCCTCTTAACTAGTGTTCTCTGTAAGCCTTGCTCTTGGCAGCCAACAAGAACCTCCCTAAACCAAACCTTCAGCTTGCCCATGAGGGGGTTGGTGTAACCTGAAGATATTAGCAAATTTCACTGCTACCAATGAAACCACAGTCTATAGATGGGAGTACAGTTTGAGGCCAAACTACAATGAAAAAGCACATAGTCGTACATGAGTTGTTGCTGCTTTTATTTTTCACTTTAATGGGCAATGTGAGTACAGAAAAGAAATAGGAACTTGTATACAATTTATAGTGTGAAGGTTATAGGTGAGTAAATACACCACTCCATAGTGAAAGTGAAAAAAGGGATGAGTTAGCATAGCACAGTGAAAACTTGCATTTTGTTTAGTTTTCGTAAAATTCTCAGCAGTTAGCACAGTGCCTGATACTTAGTAGGTACTTTATAAAATTTTTTTGAATTAACAGGGTTAGGTTTGGTGAGAGGACATGGTTTGGGGTCCTACCTCTTCTACTTAGTAGCTGTGAGACTGTGGGCAAGTCACTTACCCTGTCTGTTTCAGTTTCCTCATCTATAATATAGGTATGGTTTGGTCTACATGGCCTTTGAAATCTCTCCCACTTCTAGGTTAATGTATATATGTATACACACATCTATATGTACATGTATGCATGTTAAAGACATAGAAAGGGGATGACTGATTTTAATCTACATCAAACATACTCTCAAATTGAATCAGATTATGAGTTTTGGTATATCTTAAAGGGATTCCTTTTGTATTGATTTTAGGAAAGAGAATTCAACAGTCTGGAATATATACAGAGTAACTATTTAGAACAAGACATGCATAGTTCAGATCCAAAAACTTTAGAGGAGTGTAAGCATTTGGGCTCCCACTTAAAAATTCTGACAGCTTACTATACATTCCTAGAAATGTGCCATGCCCTTTAGGAAAGAGAGAGGAAACTATTACTGAGGGGGGAAGTGAAACTCTTTATCTGCTTAAGCACTGTAATGGGCAAGGAGGTGACTACATTCTAGTACTGTTAAAGTGAAGGTCTGGAAATTACAGATCTGTAAATCTAGCTTCCAAAAATGAGAAATACTTGGAGTGGGAGGCGATCTTACAAAAAAAAAGATCAATTTTCAAACATCTTGAAGAGAAAAAGATAGCAAATGGTCTAAGCTGTACAACTATCTCATGGGTACTTCATAATTATTGGTACTTAATCCCTTTTATGATTTTATAGCCTCATAAGCAGCAAGCCTGGGCAATTAGCATATATTTTAGTAATCATTCTTCTTCCAGGCTGTTAGATTTTTTGGTTTTGGTTTTGTTCTGGTCCTGTGATTTCATCAATGTAGAGAAACCCTAGTGTGGAAACTCTTTCCAGCCATACAGATCAGAAATCAATATGCAACTTGGAGTCTTAGAGAGTTGCCCAGACATTGTTAAGTGATTTACTTAAGGTCACACAACCAGTATGTGTCAAGGAGGACATGAACCTAAATCTTCTTGACTATATGGACAGTCTTTTATCATAGAGGCAATCCATGAGAACCCATACTGTTTCTCATAACTATGGCACGGCTATTAAAATTTTATGCTTATATATGACCTTTTCTTGGAGGCAATCAGAGTTAAGTGACTTGACCAGGGTCACAATGCTAGTAAGTGTATGAGGCCAGATTTGAACTCAGGACCTGACTCCAGGACCAGTGTTCCATCTACTTCACCACGTAGCTGCCTCCATATATGACTTTCAGTTTACTGGTTGGCACAAAACCAATCAATAAGTACTTATTAAGGCCATAAATTCTACCTAGCACTGTGCTAGATGCTACATGATATAAAAGAAGTATGATTTGTCCTTTGCATATGAAGAAATACTATAATTAGTGAGACAAATAAGATGTACACACATGATACTATCAAGAACAAGACAAAATTTTATGTAATAGCATTGCATACTGATGAAATAAAGTGTCAAATTATCTGGTACAAAAAATTTTGCCCATGAACAGAAAATAATATAGGAAGGGTGGCTTCTTCCATTTAAAATTATTATTTGAGAGGTTATCCTAATATGATTTTATAGCCACATATACTGAATCTGTTGCTTCCAAAAAGACTTTCAATCATGTTTCTTAAATGCTGTACATTATATACATCAAGTAAAACCAAATGAAGAAAGAAGAAAGGGAAACATAACCACAGCAAGTATACTGGTAGAGAAAATCAAAAATAGGAGCAAAACTTTATCCCTGAAAACTGTCTCATCTTTTATTACAGAAATACACAGATTAAACATAGACTGTAAACTTCTTGAGGGCAGGAACAAGGTTGAATTTATTTCTATGGTCCTCACACCTAACATACTGTCTTGAACTGTTCCAATGAAGTTTTGTCAAATTAGTTGACTAACTAAACACGAGTTGCTTTCTTAAAACAACATTACAACATTTGCAGTAAAATTCACATTATCTTAGCTCATGGGAGAACTTGGTATTTTCCCTGCTTTGTCCATTAAAAGATGAAAAGTTTCTCCCCGCAAAAAATGTCATTAGAAAACAATTTCCCACCATGAGATTGATGAGTCTGCAATGTTCACTGGGAAGGCTGCTGACTCACAATTCTCCTTCAGACTATACTGCTTAGTTTAGAACAAAATCTATTTGTGGAGTAGGTCAACAAAAAATGGACTCAGAAACTCTTATCTTTTTTCTGGATCCTAAGATCTTTGATCCTTTGGAAACCAGCAGACACACTAAATGATTAGCTTACTTGATACCAAAAAGACACACCACTATTAGTCTCAAGAGCTTAGATAAGGGAAGAAATGAAAAAAAAAGGATAGTTCTAGGTCTAGCTTGCTTTTTGCTCTAGATAGAGATACAGGAATATAAATCAATCTCCAACCTTGAACAGTAGCAAGCTGCCTCTTCTCAAGCAACATCCCAAAAGGAGTACTATATTAATAAAAGCATTGATTTCTAAATATTGAGAGAGGCAGACAGAGAATAACAGAGACAGAAACTACAAATCTTCAAAAGTTCCTCTTCAGCCCTATTTAACTGTTGAGCACAAGTCTCAAAGTTCATCAAGGAATGGGAGGGGAAACAATTTTCATCCAAGACAGCAGGTTTGGAGACTTTCCAGTCTCTTGGGTAAATATGTAATTATGGGAAGAAAAATATAATCTTACCCAAGAGACATAATTACATAATTAGTCCAAGAATTTTGTAGAAAAAGTTTTTTTAAAAAAATAATAATTCATGTAGTGGAGTACTACATTATTCAATAACTGCTTCTAATAATTTCCTTGGAAATTTAAAAAAAATTACTGGGGTTTTTTATCACGAAACATACTATTTTATGGAAGTGACTGAAGAATTCATTATCCTCAATTCACCAGTAGCTGCTCCATTAATATTACCTGTTACATGTATTGGTAATGAGATATTACTAAAGACCCCAAGGAAAACATAAGGCTTTTTAAGGATAAACAATCCAAAAACCAGCAATCAATAAATTAATATAAGTGGAGGGGTTGGGAAACTTTCATCTGCTGTAACTAGAAACAAGTTTCATTAATTTTAGCCCTTGAATAGGAGAAGAAGGAACAACAGGCCTATTCACATCTGGGGCTGACAACTTCCATGTCAGATTTTAGGCTGTGTCAAATCATAAACATCTAAGAAGAAAACTTCTGGAAAAAAGGACAGGGTTATGAAGCCATGCCAATATCAGTCACGCCTCAGGAATAACATTCTGATGATCAGATGCTTGGGTTATATGTACTTTTCCTGAATTAAGTGACTCAAAAACTTGTTTTGTTTCACTCTAAAGAAAGAGGAAGTACTTATGGGAATTGAGAAGAACAGAAGAAAACAATGGAAAGAGAAAAGCAGAGGTGTAACAAGCAAATTGTATGCTCAGGATGAAATGAATTAAATGCCATCTACCCAGATGAATATATATGGCACCCTTTTTTTTGTTTCACTTCACTTCACTCTCCTTACCCAGAACTGTACTTCTCCAACTGCAAAATGTTCTCTCTGTCCTGTACCTATCCTGGTACCAAAGTGTGTGGTGTTGTATTTTCCTGCCAACTGTTCCAAAATCCAACGTGTCTGCTCAAGGTTAAACTCCTATTCAGGAAGGCAACTTTCCACTTCCCACCATTAAAATGCTTTCAAGCTAAGAGCAACTTTCACAATCTTTCAGTCTAGGGACTCTCAAATTTTTTTGATCTTAAGACCCCTCTATACTCTTCAAAATTATTGAAGACTGCAAAACTTTTTTTTTATGTGGGTTATATCCATTGATATTTAACATTAGATATCAATACTGATAAATTTTTAAAATACACATTAATTAAAAATAGCAATAAAACATTACATGTTAACATAAATAGCATATTTTTACGAAAAAATAACCATTCCAAAACAAAAAAAAATGGTGAGAATGGAATTGTTTTACATATTTTTGTAAGTCTCTTTAATGTCTAGTTTAATAGAAGACAGCTGGATTCTCATATCTGCTTCTGCATTCAATCTCCTATAATATCTTGTTTTGGTTGAAGAATATGAAGAAAATCTATTCTCACAGAGATATGTAGTTGGAAAAAGGAAGAGTATTTTAGTAAGCAAACAGTGTCCTAGAAAAAGTTTTTTTGGATTCAAGGACCCCCTAAAAGTTCTCAGGGACCCCTCGAGGTCCTCAGACCACACTTTGAGAACCACTGTTCAATCAATGTTGTTCAACCAATGCACTTTATAGAGGGAAACTGATATCCAGAGAGCAAACTAACTTGTTCTAGCTCTCAAAGCAAAGTAGAGTTAGCATGAAAACTGAGGTTTCCTGACTCCTGGTTCAATCTTCTTTCTATTATACCAAGTTGCATCAGAAATAAAAGAAATTGTCCCCCAGTAAAAGTTAAAGGGAAGAGAAGAAAAAAAAATGGACATTTAGTTTACAACTCTTGTTAAATCCAGTCAGTACCATTTACTTTGATCATTCACTCTCAGAACTATGGAAATCTCACAATTGGAAGGGGACCTAGAATCATCTGGTCCAACCTTTACCTGAACAGGAAACCCCTCCACAACCTTCCCAGCATAAGGTCATCCAACTTTTGTTGGGAAACATCTTTTGAGGGGGATTTCTCTGCTTCTGGGACCAGCCTTCTCTACTCTAATTGTTAGGAAGTTTTTCTTTATGTTAAGCATAAATTTGTTTCTACAATTTCCATCCACTGCTCCTAGTTTTTGTCCTGTGGGGTCAACCCAACTAGGTCTAATCCTTCTCATATCTGATGGCCCCTTACATCTTTGGAGACAGCTACTACCTCTCTCTCCCCTGGCAATCCCAATCTAATCATGTCCTTTGCTTTCCTAGGTAACCATCCCTAGTTCATTCATCTGATCTTCATATGATGTGAATCTTGACACTATGCATAACCATCCTGGGTGCCCTCTTCTGAATGCTCAGCAATTTATCAATACTAATGAGGCTAGGTTTGCAGTAAGGAGTTCAAATCCTGCCTCAGCTACTTAATAGCTGTTTGACTCTGGGTAAATCACTTAATCTCTATTTGCCTCAGTTTTCTCAATTGTAAAATGGGGGTGATAAAATAGCACCTGCCTCCTAGGGTTGATGTGAGGATCAAATAAAGTAATATTTGTAAAACTCTTAGCACAGTGCCTGTTATTATATAATGCATGCTATTAGGCATGTAATAAATACCTATTCCCTTTCTCCTTCCTCCCTAAAATGCTGCACTCAGAACTAATTGCAATATTTCAGCTGTAGTCTGACCTAGAATGAAGTACAGCAGTGGCATCATCTCCCTTGTCCTGAATTCCAGACCTTTCTGAATTGCAGTCAAAGATCACATTAGCTTTCTTTGCTTCCAAAGAATTAACATACACATATTGCAAATGGCCCAAAATGGTTCTTTTCATCTCTTCTCCCATCCATGGCCTCCTTTCAAATGCGCTCAAGTTCTATATCAAACTAAGACCTCTCTTTCCCTCTTCACTTTCTGTTCCCTAAACACCTTGGTACAATGTCACTAAAACATGCATACAGAGTTCCTTGTAGGTTCATACACAGATACTAGTGTGAAGCATAAAGAGAATAAAAAAACAAATGGTAACTTTTGTTCACTTTATTTTTCAAGAAGGAATATAAACCATCACTGTGCCTGGGCCAATAAACCACCTAAATAGGGCTGGTGCGAATTTCTCTTCAAAGATTCTAAAGACAACCAGCACACAAAAAAGGCTGTAATGCAGATGCTTGATCTTGGGTTTAATTCCCTCAGCATGCTATCTATGGACTCTGCTCCTTTTTTCTCAGTATGGCTGCATGTGTATGTGAAGGTGCTTTAAGTAAAGAGAAAATACTACAGGGAGGCACCTGAAACTTACAGAAAAAAAAAAAAACCTTTCCTGGCACTTCCAGCAAGGGCATCATCGTTTCCATTTCGCTGTCAGTCGAAACAATAGGAAGAAAAAATTAAAAGATAATGACGAAGGAAAGAGCCAGTTAGCTCTCAAAGCTTGGTCTTATTGCAGTGAATGGCAGGAAAGATCATGAAGGAAGGGAAAAGAAAAAGAAAGAAAAAATGGGGGCTGGAAGAATGGGGGGGAGCCTTTCTTGCTTAAACTGGACCCATTCCAGCTGGCAAGATGAGGTGGTTTTCTTAACGCTTGCGAAACCTGATTACTTTAAAGGAATGAAGAGAAGGAGATGTAAACACAACCATTAAAACAGATTTAAGGTACTTAGTTTTAATCTATTCTAAGACCTCTCCAATTGTATGCTGCTTTGCAATTCTCTGCTTGCTAGACATCAATAAGGTGCATTTTGGTTTCTTCTAACTGAGGAATATTATCAGCTGAGGCTGCGGTTACCATCTAAGTTCAGGCATGGAAGAAACAGCAGTTTTAGCAATAATGGATGGATGTCTGTGGTGTGCTGTATCTTTCAGACGTGAGTTTCCTCCATTAAAGGACTATTGTGTTTATATCTACACAACAGGTCTTAAACAGATTGTTTAAACATGATTAAACAAGAGATGTTTCTGAACACCACCCCCCCCCCAAAATTTCTAAATTGAAAAATGTCGACAATAAAAAAAAAAAGAGGTGGGGAGGGGGAGAGTCACTCTGATCTAAGCCAGCAAAGGTAACATGATATAAACGCCAAAAGAAAACAGTTTTTACAAGTTAAATTCAAAGGATTATCTCATATATCAGCACCCTTTCCCCCTACATTTATCCACCTATCCACCCTTCCTTAATGCTGTTGCACAATTTACTACAGTCTTGATAGACAGATAATTGCTTTATCCACCCATGTGTAATAAATGGAGTCTATTGTGTTAATCCTGGTATTCTTATCTTCTGTGAACTCAGAATAAGGAACTGAAAAGCCTACCCCCTTCATTCCACAACTACTGGAGTTTACTTGCTTTCAGCTCTGCTAAAGTGTTCTTACATTCCACTCTGTCTCTTAAGGTGCCAAGTATTTTGAGTAGTATCAAGTTATTGTTATATAAAAGGGCACCTAAAAATAATGTTAAGTGGAGCTGGAAGACAGCATGTCCTACCCTTTTTTTCAAATCACAGGCAGAATGGAAAAGAGGATTTTCTGCTCAAGCAAAATACAACAGAGCAGACAGAGTGTCCAAACTGGACTTCTCTCCAAACTGAGTAGAAGTCATCATTATTCCCAAGAGGTATGAAACACCACAGAGTTACGAGCCCAGGGCCACTTTCTTAAATGAAAAACCTGCAAATGATTTCCCTCCTCTCCCTTCCCCTCTCTCCAAATGTCAAAAGCAGGTGTAGTCTTTAAAAGTTTTATAGATTCCTGGCTACAAGCTTCATCCTGAAGCATCTAATCATTAATGACAATTTGACAGATGCTTCTTTTTCTTTCTTCTGAAAAGTATAATGAATGAGTGATTTCCCCAGATATGTAACATACTGAGTCTAGTGGAAAAGACAAAAAGGCAACCAGATACTGTTAACATGTATTTATTGGCTTTCTCCCCATTCAGGACCTCCAAAGGGGTCTTTTGAGAATCCTTCCCCAATGACAAACCCAAGATGCTAATGCATATCAAAGAGTCCTTCTAATCCATGGGGAGGGGGAAGGAAACAGGAAGAGGTAACCCCATTGGAGGCAGCAGGATGAAGTGGGAAGAGAACTCGATTTTGAGAGGACCTAAGTTTGAGAATTCAGAATTCTGAAGAACTCTGCTACTTGGTACCTGTTTGAATTGGAACCAGTCACCTAACCTCTCTAAGTCTTGGTTTTCTCATTTTAAAACAAAGGAGTTAGACTAAATGACTGTCTAAGGTCCCTTCCAACTTTAATTCTAGGATACCTCGATCCTTTGAATGAAATTCTGTTGTCTTCTGACTTAGATAGATACCACAATGTCTCAGCATGTAAGTCTCAATGCTAGCAAAGAGATGCTGCAGCCTGACAAATATCACAACTACTAGAATAATGTCACCTTCCTGGGTGGCCCTTCTTACTGTTTGAAGAACTTTAAAAAATCCCCATTGTCCAGCACTGTGATGATTTTTCTTAAAACATAAAAATCAGAAGTTAGTTTTTGAAAATTGTGACATTTTTACCTAGAGGGTTGGGGAGAAGAGGGATCATTTATGGCTCATAAGGGCTAAATGTGTAATACTGGGTAAAGAAGGAAACCAAGTTAAACTTCAAGTGAACAATGGGCATCCCTGAATTTGAACTGGTTATCAATCCCACTTAAGAGGAACTCAAAACAGCAGAGGAGACATGGCACAAGCCACATTCTCCTGCAATAAGACAGTGAAAATAGCCTCGGATTCTGTGCACCCTAAAACCTTAGTCCTGTGCAAGTCAGTTTACTTTGCTGAGGCTTGGTTTCCTCACCTGTATAAAATGAGAGGGTTGGATGAACTGATCTCTAAGGTTTCTTCCATCTCTAAATCCCATATGATCCAATGAAGGAGAATCCAGTGTCTGACCTTGTTGAGACATGAATTACTCTCGCTAAGTTTTAGCCCTGAGGTTAAAACATACAGTGAATTTAGCAGATGTGTGATTTTTTGACAAGTCTGTCTATAGACATTAATTGTTTATCAGTGTAAGCTGATAAACTTTACTGACTTTCCCCTTGATAAGATGGTACAGAAGGACTCTTTATCCTTCCCAGAGAAGAAGCTCTTTCCAGAGCCATCTTCCCTCTATAATTCAAGCATGGCCAGTGTCCTATATAAACAAGTATATCATAATACATGACTTATGTTATGTTATATTACATTCCACTAGATTGTGAGCTGCTTTGGGGCAGAGACTGTGTTCTGTCTCTTTTTGTATCCCTAGTGCTCAACACAGTGCCTGGCTTAAAACTTAAAAACTTGACAAATGTTTATCTACTAACTGGTGTCTTGCAGAATTCTAAACTGAGTGAGGAGAACTGGGTTTTTGCCATGGCTCTGCTACTAACCAGTTCTGTGGCTTCAATCAGGTTATGTGAGAAGTTATTGTAATGGAAAAAATAAAGGAAAAATAAAATACAACAAGTCATGACACAAGGGTACAACTTTATATTCTTAGCTTTGATACAAAATTATCTAATTGTGTTGCTAAAACAGGAGACCTGGCTTCCTACTCTGCCCCAACTAATTATGTGACCGTGAGCAAAGCATCTGATCTCTGAACCTCAGTTTCATCTGTAAAATGGGGATAATAATATTTGCACTGTCAATCTCACTGGTTGACAGTGAGGAAGTCCTGTGAGGAAGAAAGTGTTTGGTAAATTTTAAGAAGGGGTAGTAAGTTCAGGGTCAGCTCCAAAGGAGGCCGGTTCCTTGACATGGTATGACTTCAGGTGTGGACAGACCTCTCTGGCTTTGAACCAAATATCGCTCCTACCTTTTCCCTGCCACAAGACATACTTTTCTTTACCAAGTAAAGAGTCTAGGTAAAGAGTCAATGTGTCATTTTGAGAAAGGTACTAGATATGAAGGTAGAAGATCTGGATTTGAATTCTTACTCTACACCTTACTGAGGATGCATCACTTACAGTTGGGACACTTAACCTGTGAGGGCCTCAGTTTGCACATCTGTAGTTAAGTCAGCAAGAATTGATTAAGTGGCGCTATGTGCCAGGGATTGCACTATAAAATGAAGGAGTTTAAACATCTGATTTCTAATGACCTTCCCAGTTCAGCTGTGTAAGACAGAAAGATACCAAATCTGGAGTCCAGGAACCCACATTCCTGGTTCATTGCATGACCCTAGGCAAGTCATTTTTCCTATCTTGGTCTGTTTTCTCATCTGTAAAATGATGAGGTTGTTCTAGACGACTTCCAAGGTTCCATTCAACTCCAAATCTGTGATCCTAATGAGCTAAATGAGGAAACGTAATTGCCCCCAACCTGTACGCTCAACTTAAAAGGCCATGACTAGAAGCAGCACCACCCAGGGGGAGAGCATCAGAGATGAAGGAGGAGCAGCAGAAGGGGGTGGGATGACAATAAAGAGCCTGAAGTGAACCGTCTATCATCATTCACTCCAGCAGGCTTTCTGTACAAAGACTCTCCTGGGGGCTCCCTGAAGCCACATGGTCACAACATGTGTTTAGCTGCCCCCTGTCCTCCCCTGCAAGCTCAAATACAAAAGGACCACAAAGTTCAATGAAATCAATCTTTCTTCTCCCCTACTCTTTCCTGTCCCTTTCTATAACTTCTCTCAGCATGGTTTACCAGGAGGTAACCAAACTTGAACAATGTGCATGGGAGGAGGAAAAAAAAAAAAGAAAATGTGTATGTAGAGGAATAAGCTGGGGGTGAGTGGGAGGATGAGGACAAAAGGTTAGCAATGATTCAATGCAAGCAGCATGAGTGAAGTCATTTACAAGGCTGCAAGATGAACTGCTAATAATAAGGGATCATAGGTTTAGAGTTTGGAGAGACCATGGAGGTCTGCTCACTTAACAGATGAGGAAACTGAGGCCCAGATAGGGAAAATTATTGGTCTAAAGTTCTGTGGATAATAAAGGGACAGGATGAGAACCCAGGTCATCCTCCTTCAAATCCCATATTCTGTCCTTTACCTCTTTAGAGGGAAGGGTCCAATAGACCATATGGGCTATGGGTTTCCTTTTCTTCTTTCAAGTATCATCAATATGAATGGACAGTATGACCTATGATATGGGAGCCAAAAAAAAATTAATGCACTATTAGGTTGCAGCCTTAATGTCCCAAATGAGGGACATGATAGCCCTACTGAGATCACATGGAGTACTGTGTTCATTTCTGGATATCATATTTTAGCAAGGACATTGATGAACTAGAAACCATTGAAGGTTAAGTAACTAAGGATGGCATGGAGATTGGAGATCAAGCCATTGGAGAATTTGCTGGGTGAAGTGAAGATTTTTAGTCTGGAGATGAGAAGACCTAGGGGAAGACTTGAGGGACATGATACAGTTTTCAAAAGCTTGATGGGATGTCACATGAAAGATTTATTCCATTTGGCCCTAGAGAAAAGAACTAGGAGAGATAGGCAGAAGTGGCTGAGAGGCAGATCAAGGGTCAGTGAAAGGAAGAGCTGCTCCAAAATGCAATGGGCTGACCCAGGAACTAGTGGGTTCACCTCTAGGATGCCTTCAAGTAAAAGCTGAATGATAACTCACTAGGGATAAAGGGAAAAGGATTCTTTTTTAGTTGCAGGTTATATTCCATTGCCTTTGGTTCATTTCGACTCTGAGATGCAGATGATTCTTTGACACATTTTCCCCTGTGCTAAAACTGATCTCCAGATCATCTGAAACCTTCCGTGGTTTGACATGGCCAAAGAGATCCTTTTCTTTTTAAAGTAACTGAAGTCTAGGACCAGGTCAAAAATTTTAGTAGCATCCTATGCTGGCTGGTCTATGGTTTGAGATTCTCCATCCAGAATGATGAATTGGCAATAGATCCTCATGCTTTTTATTAAGGGGTAATTGAATACTCCAACTATGTAAATGAGATCTGTTGACAGGGTGGTCTCTCATCATCAGAAAGTGCTGGGCAATGTCCAACACTTGCCTTCACCAAATATTTGCCCAGGGACTGATCTCGCCAAATTCTTGCTCTTGGTTCTGCAATATCCCATGTGAGTCAGAATGATCACTTTCTAGTTTTGTAGCAAGGATGAAAAATGAATTGTAAATATGCTTATAAAAAGTGAAGATATTTAACTTGGAGCAGAGAAAACTTAGGGGGGATATGACAACTATCTTCAAAAACTTGAAGGGCTATCATGTGAAAGGGACATTAGCACTATGACTCTAAGCAAGCCACTTAAACTAAGATTGCCTCATTTTCCTCATCTGTAGAAGCATAATAATGAACCTGCCTCCCAGGGTTGCTGTAAGGATCAAATGAGAGAATAATTGTGAAGCACTTAGCATAGTGCCTAGGAATAGTAAGCACTGCAAAAATGTTAGCTGTTATTATTCTAATAAATCTGTTTGGACCTGGAGGGAAGAACTAGGAGTAGCAGGTGGTTGTCCCCAAAAGGAAGAATGAAGATCAATAAAAGGAAAAAGTTCGTAACAGCTAAAGCTGCTCCAAAGTATAATGAGCTGCTTCAGGAGCTAGTGGTATGACTACTCACTCTGGGAATATCATAAAGGAGATTCCTGCTGCGTGCGTCAGAAGTGAAGGTGACTTCCCAAGATGCAAACAGAAAGGAAGACCAAGTCAAGTCAAGAAACATTTATTAAGCATCTATTATGTGCCAAAAGCTGTGCTAAGCACTGGGGATATTAAAAAAGGCAAAAACAAAGCAAAAATATTTCTGTTTTCAAGGAATCTAATGGGAGAGACAACATGCAAACAAATGTGTATAAATGGGGGGGGGGGGATAACGAACAGTTAGGTGGTGCCGTGGATAGAGCATTGGAGTTGGAATCTGAAAGACTCTTCTTCATGATTTCAAATTCAACCTCAGATACCTATTATCTGTGTGACCCTGGGCAAGTCACTTAACCCTATTTGCCTCATTTCCTCATCTGTAAAGTGAGCTGGAGAAGAAAATGGCAAATCACTCCAGTATCTTCACCAAGCAAACCTGAAAACGGGGTCACAAAGAGTTGGACATGACTGAAACAACTGAACAACAATAAAAGAGAAATTGGGAATGGTCTCAGGAGGAGATACTAAAATTAAGGAGCACTGAGAAGGCTTCTTACAGAAGGTAGGACAATAACTGAGACTTGAAGGAAGCCCAGGAAGCCAAGAGACAGATATGAAGAGGGAGAGAGTTCCAAGAATGAAGGACAGTCAGTGACAATGCAGTCAGGAGACGTTCTAGGAAAGGAGGCCAGCATCACTGGATCAAAGAGTATGTGCTTTTTTAAGAGTAAGGTATAAGAAGACTCAAAAGGTAGAAAGAGAGTAGGCTAGGAAAGGCTTTAAAAGTGAAACAGAAGATTTTATATTTGATCTTAGAGGTCATAGGGAGTCACCAGAGTCTATCGAATACAAAACCCAAAAACTGTTGGTTTCCAAATAACGATTGAATTTACATTCACAACAAGTTAAATTGATGATACCTAAGAAAAAACAAGTGGCAAGATGTAGGAGCCCATCAGATGTGAGGCTATATTATAGAAAGATAACTTAATTAAACCCATCCACAAAATGAAATTTGCAAACATTCAACAAAGAGAAGTCTTAGGGGTGGCTAGGTGATGCAGTGAATAGAACACCGGCCCTGGAGTCAGGAGGACCTCAGTTCAAATCCAGCCTCAGGCACTTAACACTTAGTAGCCCTGTGGTCTTGGGCAAGTCACTTAACCCCAATTGCCCTGGTATTCCCCCTCCAAAAAGAAAAAAAAAAAAAAAAGGGAAATCTTAGTTTGAATTCCATTCTATCAAACATATGCTATAGTAGGTATCTGATTAACATTTATTTGGAAACACTATTTCATCCTATAATATTTCTATACCCAACACCCATCTACAGGGTTTCTACACCTAATTTCAATCTATACAACAGTTCAAGATTATGTCTGTAAGGTTTGCAAAGTTCTTTACATACATTATCTCATTTGATCTTCACAACAATCTTGTGAAACAGGTGCTATTATTACCGTCATTTAAAGTTGAGGAAACTGAGGCTGTGCAAGATTAAGCGACTTGCCCTGGGTCAGTAATTACCAGAAGCAATAATTGTCTGAAACAGGATTCAGGCATCATTCTCCCAAGCCCAAGTACAGAGTTCTGTCCACTATGCTAGCTGCCTCATTACAGTGCTCTCATTTGGAAATATTTTCTCTAATGCTTTCTTACTTAATTCTCTGCTACAGCCCTTTAAATCTGAACTCTTACAGTGCTCTGAATTCCCTTCACAAATAGAAGGGAAACGGGGTTCCCTTTAGGTCCCTTCTTTGCAGAATATATGAAAGCAAACATTCCGTATGTCTGAACTCACAGCATTTTCAGCAGCAGCCATAGCACGTTCACCTACAACTAAGGACCCTAAGCAACCTCACTCTGGGGTGTAGCAGAACAGAAATCTGCCATGTTTATGTAAGAAACTCCAAGGTTGTAAGTTGGGAAAAAAGGGAAGAGTGACTGATTCCCAACTCTACCCTTTAAATCTCTCCATCCTATATTCAGTGCACATGGCTACAACATCCATGTGAAACCTAGGAGGGAACACGGTCCTTCAGAAGAGGCACAGTCTGGGCACAGACTCTTAAGGGAGGAGACCCATTTAGAATACTTTGGAGTGCACATGTTGGCTCACCTGTGCTCCCCAGGAGGAAGCAGAACAGCCAAACTCCTTAGCCAGGCTGTTTGTTGCTGGCAGCCAAGGAACAATTCAATCTCCTTTGGTGTACACCTTGACAAAAAGGGCAATTCAGGAGAGGAATTGAGAAAGATTTTTTCTCGTACCAATATTCAGAAGGATTTCTTGTTATCTTTCTCTTGGATGTAAAAAGAAGGAGAAAGCTTCAGTATTTATTAAGCACCCACTGTGTATCTGGCATGGAAATAGATGTTTTAGCCTAATGGCATTAGTGCCAGCCAGACTGGGCACTAGAAATTCTGACGGGATTCCAGATTTAATAATAGAGGTGAATACAAATCAATGGTTCATTTGTTTTCTTTCCATAGCAGAGACTAAACAGGAACCCTATCCTCAAAGCTAAGATCAACTCTGCAGCGATAAAGACAAACATCATTTGGTACATGAGGTTAAATGTGTAACACTGCCACTACTAAATGAAAACATGTAGCAAAAATCAAGACCAAGAATTAATCGGTCTTAAATTCTTACAGACAAAGCTTAATTATGAACCAATTCTTAATCTTGTTCCTTTTTTTCACTAACAATATATTTGTGATCTATTACATACATATGTATAAATATATTACATATGTGCACATGACAAAGGAAGCATGACAGAGTGTATGGAGAGTTGGGCTTGGAAGTTCAGAGGCCTGTTACTAGTTGTATGACTTTGGGCAAGTAAGAGCTGGGTCAGTTGTGATCTATGTAAGTAGAAAGAATTCCCATACTAGGAATTTTCCATCTTGTTAAAAAGTCAAAAATCCTCTGGGTATTTGAATCATAAATCCTTAGAGTTCAAAGAGACCTTAGACATTATGGACTCAAGAGACCTGGGTTCAAGTAACAGCTCTCACTCCTACTAGCTCTGTGATATTGAGGCAAGTTTCTGAACCTCCGTTTTCTCATCTGGAAACTGAGACCATATTGCTCAAAAGCTCCTCTTTGGAAGATAGGTAAACCAATACATGCAGTCCAGGCTGATCTATCACCAGGTGTAGGTCCTCTCTAGCTTCTTCCCTAATGGGCCCTACTTTGGTCACATGTTTTAAAGAACCACATACCTAGGTTTCACAGAGATGCTATGGTGATAAGGAATTACCTGAGACAATTACTAAAGTCCTTTCTTTCAACTTTAAATCTTACGATCTACTCTACCCAAACCCGGCCCATTTTACAGGTGAGTAAACTGACTTTGCCAAGAGAAAAGGAAGTACCTTGCCACAATGCTAATTAACGGCAAATCTAGAACTCAGAAACTAGATGAATAGGCTTATTTATTAAGCAGACATGGGTTGGTTCTTTGCCAAAAGATCCAACTGTCATACAAATTCCTAAGGATCAGTAATCACTTTACCCTTCCCTCAAAGGAAACTCGGTATGTACCTAATGAGTTAAGTGGCTCAGAAAGCAACCTTACAGACAATTAGGCTGGGTAGTGAAGGGGGAGAAAATACATGGCAGAACCAACTAAATCTGCATAAGGAGTTGACAGACAGGATGTAGTTACTCTGACCTTAAAATGTGTTTGTAGTTTTGACAAATTACATGTTTCTTATTGGTTTGGAGGATAGTTTTTTTTTCTTTTAAGAAAAAAAAAACATACCTCCACCCACCTAGAAAAGCAGAAAAGTCTCTGTACCTTAGATGGGTGTGTCATCACTCAGTACTTCTTCCCACCCACATAAAGGACTTGGGTGACATTTATGCAAAGGACAGAAGAACGTCAGACTTTCACACTACTCCCAGAAAGGAAAACTTCATATTCATTTTTGCCCATATGTGACTCCTTTCAAGAATTCTTGACTCAAGATTTCAGAGGGAAGTGGCCCTGTAATAACATCTCTTCTGAGAATAGTGCCATATGGTTTTAACAGAGGTTTATTTCCTGAACCAAGAGAGGACTGCTGATTCTCAATCCAATGAAAATAATTATGCAGACAATTTCACTCTATTGCTTTCAGTGGAATCCATTCTGTGTGGTCTGCACATGCCTGGTGACACCTTCAAAGAGACAATAAGCCATTTTTAAGCACCATACCCTTAATGGGTGGTATATCAGGTGAATTTCCTCCAAGATTAGCACCTGTCACACTGTATAAGGCATTTCATTGGTTACCACATGTTAATTTTCCTGAAGGGGTCAGTCAAAAAGGAGAAAGAAGCCCAGCAGATTTCGGGATAGGTATCACCTAAATATCAGTCACACATCATGGCAAACTTAAAACAAAAAACCTACCAACTACTAAAAAGTCATTATCTCCCCAAACCCTGCAACAGTGCTGGCAAATGAGATCCTCAGCCTTCACATCCTGGTTTCAGAACTTGAGCGTAATCCACCCACAAAAAAGGGGGTGGGGGTGGGGGTGGGGGTGGGAATGGATTTAAAACCACTCCCTTGTGTGAAATCTAGGCAACATTCAATGGCTAACCTTGAAATAATCAAGAGAATAGAAAAATAAAGTCCTTTTCAGTTCAGGAGCTCAGCAATATGAATGCTATGATAATAAAGTTTTAAACCAAGGAATACAGAGATTAAAAAACATTTTCGAGGGAGATCGCCCTTCAAGCTAGAGAATATTCTCTTAAGAACAGCCAGGGCTGACCCATGGCCAGATTGCCCCCGTATCTATTTGATTTTTATTACAGTAGCTAGTTTATGAAATGAACCAACTCTCCTTTTCAGATTATTAAAACTAATTAAGTTTGAAAACAAACCGACAAAAACCCTTGTATTCTTTATTTTGCTAATTTGCTTGCAGCATTCAAGAACAGTAGATGTTTCTTCTTCCCCTAACCTTTTTGTTTTTTTCTCCCCCACTCCTAACCCCCCTTAAACCAAGAAGGGGGCAGGGGGAGGGAGAAAAGTGTGTGTGTGTGTGTGTGTGTGTGTGTGTGTGTGTGTGTGTGTGTGATGTCGGGGAGGGAACCCTATGTAAGTCTCTTTAGATGTTCACAAAGTTTCTACAGAGTTGAATCAAATCACATATTTCTTCAGATCAAAAAAAAAAAAAAAAAGAAGTAAATTAAAAGTAAACAGTGTCCAGGCCCACAAGGTCAGATCAGAAACTAGATACAAGCCGGCAACAGTATAACCACAAGACAGACCCAAAAGCTGTTCCAGGACTATTTTCTTGAGACTGCCTGAAAGTCTTGCCAAGGAACCGACTGATACTGCTGAAAGAATGTCTTCTGCAGCTGGGCATCTGGGTTCTATGATGGACAGCCCTACCCTGTGTGTGTGGCCTGCAGAACAGAGCTGAAGACGGGAGGGCGCACCAGACAGAACAGAAGGAAATCCAAGCATGTGCTTTATTCTCTCTCTCTCTCTCTCTCTCATTTTTTCTTCTCTTCCTCAATCTCTTTCCCCCTTTTCCTCTCTCATTTTCTCTCAAATCCTCTCTCCCTCTCTTATTTTTTTCTTGTTCTCTCTCAATTCCAATATAATTTTCATCTGAATGAAGCATTCCTTTTCTGTTCTCACCCCACCCCACCCCCACTCACATTTTATCATCTGCCACTTCTAACGCCTGATTCTGGTGTCTCTTCACTCGGGCCAAGAAACTGTATTGCTCTCTTTTATTTTCCATTTATAATCAGTTTTGCATCTAGTTCTTGTATGCTGGCCAAATGCTAGAGCTTTCTTGCTTCTAACAATCCAGGGGAATGTTTAAATAAAAAACACACTGCAAAATCATGAAATAACTTAAAAACAAAACAAAAAAAAAATGGACACAATCTAGCCATGCATTTGAACTATGCTGCCAAACTGGTTTTTGCTGAATGTTTTAAGTCATTTAAAAAAAATGTCTATTTCCCTTTATTCATCAACTGTATTTGACACACAGCACCAAGGTTTTGCATAGTCACCAATTTTTAAAAACACAAAAATTAACATCAACATTACATTGACCAAATTGTACCAGCTGAGAAGTGTCATATTAATGCTTAAGATCTTTAGGGTCAAGGACTACATCTACTCTATCTCTCAGCACCTTGCACATAACTAGATTTGTTGTATTTAGTTTAATTGATGAATTCTATTAAAATAAAGGAAAGATACTAAAACTATACTACAACCTCATAGTAAAAAATTATTACTCAGCAGAAAAGGAAGAGAATTCCCAAGAAATAGTTCATTAATAGAAAATACTTATCCCCAATATGAATTTCAGTCAGGACATCACTCTGGGAATATTCCAGCTAGTCTAAACTGCCATGCAGATAAAGAGTCAAATAATTAATCAATTAGCCTTCTTTAAGTGTCCACATTATGCCAGGTATTATACTGGGCATTCAGGACACAAATACAAAAGTGAGACATTCCCTGCCGTCATGGAGCTTACATTCTACTGTTATCAGATTGCTGTTATATAATCAGTTGAATGTTAATGAAACAATCACCATGGGCTAGCACAGAGGTAACAGGGTCAATAGTGTTAGACTTGAAGTCAGAAAACCCCGAGTTTAAATCTTTTTGAGTGGAATTAAAATAAATTTTTAAAATGTACCACCTGTGTAATCCTGAACAAGTCACTTAACTACTCTTGGCTCCAATTTCTTCAGCTCTGCAACAGGGAACAGGATAGCACAGGGATGTTCTTAGGCTCAAAGCAGGAAACATATGTAATACATGCTTTGTAAACTTTCAAGAGCAAAATAAATGCTAACTAGGATTATTACAGAGGCTTGTCAGGTATAATGCTGATTTCTTTCATTTATGTGTGAGAAGACATGGCTGTGGAGTCCCATTCCAACTCTCGAGTTCCATGAATGGGTCCAGAAGAACTCGGTTCAAATCCTGTCTTAGATATCTATTAGCTATGTGGCCCCAAGCCACTTAACTTCTCTCAGTCTTGGTTTCCTTATCTGTAAACTGGGGGAAATGATAGCACTCACTTCACAGGATTGTTGTGAGTATCAAGTGCAATATTTACGTGCAATAGTATGTTGTGAGTATCAAGTGCAAAATTACGTGCAATAGTATGTTGCAAACCTTCAAGCCCTATAGAACTGCTCGCCACTAGCTAGTATTCATTAAGTACTATGGAGATTTGTGTTGAGCAAGGGCTCCATGGTGCGTCTGGCACCTACAAACTTCAAACTAGAGCCACTCCACCCAGAAACTTCATTCCAAAAAAGGATCTTGTTGAGAGCTCAAATGGAACATCTTCCACATGAAGGTGAAGTCTAGCGGAAAGATAAATGTTGCAACTTTTGCACTAAACAAGACAGAAATGAAAGTATTTAATAGAGCTAGTTCATAAGAACCTGAGTGCGTACCTAAACAATGGCTGTCACAGGTTTCTCCTGCCTTCCAATAGCCTCCAGATAAGTGGCTTTCTTCCATCCTCTGGCTTAACTTATGATTCATATTCTGTAATTTATACCATTATAGTGACTTTACTATTAGCATTATATAATTCAAAATTAAATTATAATTGTGGATCTGGAACTGTTAACATGTAATACATGGGATGAGCCCATGTAACCCCATAAGAACATTACTAAGCAATCTATGACCTAAATCAGTCAAGTTTTTATGGAAGTCTTTTCTCCTTAAAAGCCACATTAATTGCCCTCGTAGTAAAAGGGAAAGCAGAGGAACTATTCATGTAGCACCACATTGCATATAAGAAGAGGAAAGGGTATGGAATCCTTAAATACTATCAGAATATTTATTTCATGGAGTGGCTAGGTGGCGCAGTGAATAGAGCCCTGGAATCAGGAGGACCTGAGTTCAAATCAAGCCTCAGACACTTACACACACAAAAAACTAGCCATGTGACCTTGGGCAAGTTAATTAACCCCAACTGCCCTTCCTTCCCCCCTCCAAAAAAAAAAGCAAAAAAAAAAAAGAATATTTACTTCATGAGGACAGGAATGATGTCTTATCTAAATTTTATGTCCTCTTTAGCATATTATACAATGCTCTGCCTACAGTTCATACTTAAATTTACTGAATTCCACTGACCATTAGCACTGCATAAGTTTAGACCCAGGGAGTGCTGATCCCAAGAAATAGACTCTACATCCCACAAAAGTGCACCCAGTTTATGATACAGACAGCCTCCTGAAAGAGGCTTTTCTTGACCTGCAGACTCAGTGAGCTCTTTGCCTCCTCTGCACTCTTTTGGGGCACTTATTAACTTACGTCCTTGTGTCTTAAATTATCTTTTCACATAGATACATCTTCGCTCTCCAACTAGACTACATTGCTCCTTGAGGGCAAGGAGCATATCTCACATTTCTTTATGTTTTCCACAAGGCCTAGCATAATAGGCCCTCAATAAGTATTGATTGATTCAACTGAAATTTGGGTTTTTCTGTATACATCTAGGGTTTGGAGGAAGCCACAAAATCATCTGGGACTGAAGAGAGAGAAAGAATCATGCCAATTTGCTATTTCATTTAGTCATACTACTTTTGGAATCTCTTTATGGTACCCCTATATTCAGAGTAAAATATTTCATGTATCAACAAAACATACATGAAAAGGTGTTAAGTTTCTCATCATTCTAAACAGTAATGACAGTTCCATTGATTAGAGCCTGTGGACTGACTAATTATTTGGTAAATGAAAACAGGACTGTCAAAATTACACATTGCCAGAGCACAGTTATAGTAAGATTGACTGGAAAAATAATATACATTTTTTTTCCAGTGGCAGTGGTGGTGTGCAGTAGCTTAAATGTGTTTTTCATTGTTGGAAAGGTCTGATTTCTTTCATACGGATATTGTTAGTAGGTTGGTGGTAGTGGGAGTGGCATAGAATTAAGATGACAGAAGATGAAACCATAGTAGAAAAGATACTGCAAAAACATTTTAAGTTTCCCTTATTAAAGTTTTTGGCCCCATTGGCGCTTTGAAGCATGGATGGGGTGGGTATTTGGGCTTTCCTAGTTCATTTTATTGAAATAGAAATGCTCAGAAAAGTTAGGAATATTCTTTTTTTTGGCTGTCTTCTTTACATTTTAGAATGTATATCACACATGTTAAAAATGGATCTTGAGGAAATTATCCGTAGTGGTTTTGAGGCTTTGAATAAGGGAAAAATAATCAGGAAATTGCATATACACCCTGATTCACTTTAAACATTGATTGAATTCCATGATTACAGAAATCAGTGAAAAATAGAGACAATTTTCACATTTTCTTTCAGAGCATTTGAATACTGGCAATTTTTATTCCCAACTCTTATCACTGCATGGACCATGACCTTGCTCATAATGTCTATGTGGATTCCCACTGATACAGTTTGTTATAGAAAAGAAATACTGTCCTTTACATGTGTGATTTTGGCACAACATTACTATTCAAAGTTCATGATACCAAGATAAAAGTAAAAGTCATCATGAAAACTGACAAATTTTAAGACTTGAAATTAAAACCATTCTTTTTACAAATTTTCTTTAAAGCTTATTTATCCATATGCCCATTGATAAAGAAATAGTAAAAACAAATTGAGATATATAGTACATGACTATAACGGAGTATTGCTGAGCCTTAAGAAATGATGACTGCAAAAAATACACGGAAGCCTGAAAAGACATCTATAAACTGATGTACGTAAGCATATGTAAGATACAGTAGTAATTAGAAGCAGTAAGTTGTAAGCAAATGTAAACTGATGTACATAAGCAGAACCAGGAAAACAAAATACAGAAAGCTACACAAATAAAAACAGTTAAGAAGAAACACACAAAAAAAGAAAGCAAGCCACATAATTGCAATGATCAAGTTGTCCCAGGAGAAAAAAAAAAGGAGGGGAACCACTTTTCCCTCGCTTCTCTGTAAAGGTAGGAGACTATGGTCAGGAAGCACTGCACATACACTGTCAAAGTCTTAGTTGATGTGTGAGTCAGTTTTGGTAAACTTTTTGCTTCCTCTTTCCTTTTTTTTTTTTATTTGTTACAAGAGCTGTTTCTCTGGAAATTATGTTGCATTCAGAACTGTGCTTCAGAATCTCTGCTTCAATCTGGCCGTCTCTCTCTGTCTCTATCTCTGGGTCTCTCTTTCCCTCCCTCTATCTCCCCCACTTTTCCTCCTTCCCCCTAACACTGTCAATCACATCTCGCAGATTTTCTGGCATAGTTCCAATTGCAAGAAAAGTAAAGTAGGGGTTTTAAAAAACATTTTTCTACAGAAGGACTACTCAGATCGTATGCTCTGGTGTTTAGCAGAGAAAATGTGATTACCACACCAAGCTGGACTTTTTTAAAAAGTAAGAACTGAACTTTGTACTAGGCTTTAAGAGAGAAGAGACAAAAGAGAAGTGGTGAAGAGAGACAGAGACAGAGACAGAGAGACATAGATAGAGACAGACAGAGACAGAGAGATAGAGACAGAGACAGAGAGATAGAGACAGAGACAGAGAAAGAGACAGAGACAGAGACAGAGAGACAGAAACAGAGAGAGTCAATTTCCCTGACTCCCAGCATATCTAAAAGGACTTAGGTAAAAGGGTTCACCAAATTTGCCAACTGAGCAATACCACAGTAATCATTCTCTTTTGAAAAATTTTGGGGATCCACAAGTAGCTTTTAATATTGTTGAATAAATAAGAATCACATATACTCATCACCCCCCTCCCCCCCAAAAAATCAGCCTTGTAAAATTACCTTGTGATTTCTGGTGGAGGGGGGGAGAGATTTGAAAAGACAGGGTGGGAGGGATGGCCTGAACATTCATAATCTGATTTGTAATCTTTGTAATTGAAAACTCAGTTTAAAAGACAATGACAAAATTAGTCACCCTATTATGGTCTGTTACAATACATTCCCAGGAACCTTTTAGCAGAGGTAGGGCTGCAACCACAAACAAAGGATGAAAGTTTAAAATAACAACAGACGTGAACCAATAATGAAAAATAGATAGTGATTATGTAACTTTTGTTTTAAGTTTTGAGATGCTGCTTTAACTGCCAAGCACACACATAATAATAAGAGCTCACATTTATTTAGTGATTTACAGTTTTTAGAAAGTACTTTCCTCCCAGTTCTCTGACGTAGGTAGTGCACTTAATAGGATCAGAGGATTTTGAGCTAAAATAAATATCCTTCCAATTGAATCCCCATTTTAACAGATGAGTAGCTTCCCAATTGATCTCCCTGTTTCAAGTTTCTCCACTTTACAAACCCATTCTCTATACAGTTGCCAAATTGATCTGCCAAAAGTGCACATCTGACCCTTGTCATTCCCTGCTCCCGAAAATCTAGTGGCACCCAATTGCCTCGAAGAGAAAACCTAAACTCTTCTGTTCAGCACTGAAAGCCCTTCACAGTCTGGCTTCAGCCTATATCTATCTCTAGGCTTATTACACCTTATTTCCCTTCATGCATTCTAACTCCTGCAAATTTGCCTACCTGCTGTTCCTGATATATAATATTCCATCTCCCGTGTCCCTTTTTTCCACAGATTGTCCTTTACGCCCAGAATGCCTTCCCTCCTCACTCCTACCTCTCAGAATCCTTTCCTTCCTTCAAGGCTTAACTTACCTTTATTCCCCTGGTTGCCCTGACCCCAGAAATTATTTTGTATTTACCAAGGATATATTCAGTATTTACTTATCTACATACATATTCCAATCATAACAATGTAAATTCCTTGAGGGTAGAGACCGTTTCATTTTGATTTTGTATCGCCAGAGTTTAGCACATAGTAGGGACTTAAATCTTTGTTGAATGAACGAATGCTATGTGGAAGAGTTAGAATCTAGACAATTTCTTGTTTTCTGAGTCCAAATCCAATTCTTTGTCCACTATGTGAATCACCTGTCATGCTTATGCTATACTTCTACCTCTAGTCATACTGTACTGATGTAAATTTCCCCTTACATTTTTTTAATAAATCTCTTATATAACTGAAGACATACATAATTAAAAGTTCTGATCTATAGATTTCCACTTTTCACCAGCATGTCCAGGTCAAACAAGTCTTAATGACTGACAGGATTTAACACAAGATACATGGAGGAACCAGCCAGTGTAGCTTTTTGAGGGAAAGATGGCAGTTGCCAGACAGACGCTCTCAGAAGGGTGGGTGATTAATAGCAATAATGTTGATGATTGATGATGATGATGACGATGACGATGTTAGCCAACATTTAGGTAGTGTTTCAAAGTTTGTAAAGCACTTTGCAACTATTATCTCTGATTTTTCACAACAACCATGGTATTACGATTCCCATGGTATAGATGAGAGAGGTATAAAGTGATTGGCCCAGACTCACACAGCTAGTAATTAATTATCTGAGACCAGATTTGATTTCTGGATTTCCCAACTTCAGGTCCAGCACTCTACCCCCTGCACTGCCACGTGCACTCCCTTCTGACAAAGAAACGTTGTCCCTTTTTTGTAACCCTGTTATTAAATGCAAAAATGCAAAGCATCAAGCTCCAATTTTAGCTGGTCAGTGAAGTCTTCCCTGACCATCTTCTCTGTGGATTTCTACAGAAATGATTACTGCGTGACTGCTCCCTAATTATACTGCCTGCCTTTGCTCTGCCATCTTCTCATCCCCCTCGCTTCCCTTCCACTAGAATTTCTGTGCCTTCTGATAACTAAATTTTATTTACACATATTCTTTCTCTTGTGCCTTATACTTTTTTATCTCCCCCTCCATCTAGCATAGTATACATTCCACATAGAATGTTGGACTTGGAGTCAGGAAGACCTCAGTTCAAATTCTGCCTTACTAGCTTGTGACCTGGGCAAGACACTTATTCTTGAACTGCCATAGTCTCCTCATAAATAAAATGGAAGCCATAATAGCACCTACTCCCAGGGTTGTTATGAAGATCAAATGAGATAACACACACAAATTTTCAACATTTTACAAACCTTAAAACACTATGTGAATGCCAGCTATTACTGTTAACTTGTTCAATCTTCTTCTCCTGACATCTTTAAAAGCAAAATCAACTAGAAAGACAGGCACTGTGAGCTATCCAATGAAACCTTTTAAAGGGCATACTATCTTTTCTGGGCATCAGTATCTCCACCAGGGATTGTGTTCCAGTGAAAACAGCACCTACGGGGTGGCTAAATGGCACAGTGAATAGAGCACCGGCCCTCGAGTCAGGAGGACCTAAGTTCAAATCGAGCCTCAGACACTTAACACAAAAACTAGCCGTGTTATCTTGGGCAAGTCACTTAACTCCAATTGCCCTCCAAGAAAAAAAGCAATAGAAAAAAAAAAAAAAGAAAACAGCACCTACCAGAAGACATGGTTCAGATCTCACCTCCATATTTGAGTAGCTGTGTGACCTTGAGTAAATTACTTCAATCTCAGTTTCCTTTTCTGTCTAGTAGGTTTGATAATACCACAGGTTTTTTTGGTAAATATCAAAAAAAGGTGACAGACATGAAAGTATTTGAAAAGAATAAAGAAATACAAAGATCATGGGCTCTTTCTGTACTTCAGAAAAACTAACAGGGGTGTAGAAAGGAAATAGTATCAATGTGATGTCCTGTAACACTCTTAGCTATTGAGTCCCTGACCATAAGCAAAGGCAGGATTAGTGTTTCTTTTTGCATTTAACAGGTTTGTGGACACTTCCCTCCTAAAAAAATAACTTGTTTGTTTTTGTGATTTAATTGTCTTGCAGCACTATGGCCATTTTCCTCATTAGCAACTAATAAAAGTTGTGAGCGATACACAGGTACAATCTTTCAGAAGAGCTCAAGGTGCTTTGTCAATATAAAGTAATCTCATTGCCCTGGGTGGAAATTTTTGCCATCTGTAAAAACAAATATCTTAGTACCTGCTCCATGGGTGTGTTGTAAGGACTGATGTAACAGTGTTTATAAAGTCCTTTAAGCTCATTGGAAGGAAGATTCAATATAAACACTAACATTCTTAGTGTTGTTGTTATCATTACGATTACCGTCTGTTTGAGATTAATTGTAAGGGTTCCCAACAGCATCTATAGATACAGAAACTGAAGCACAGAAAAATACAGGCTTTTGTTTCTAAGATTTTGAATCCTTATATAGCCATTGGAATTCTGATGCAAGGACAGAGAAAGACCCATGATAAGTTTAGTGAAAAGATGATAAGGAGGAGGAGGATGAAATGAGGTTGAGAAATTACTGGGAAGTGATATTAGAGGCCTGATTCTAGGCAAAATAAGGCCAAAAACCCACCCCTCAGAGCCCAGTATCCTGGCTCTGGTGGGAAAGAGGTGAGAAGGATAAGATGCCAGAGTGAAGGCAGCATAATCTGGGAGAAGCCAAGAAGTAGAGATGTCTCCAGACAGGCAGTTTAGCAATTCTGGGACAGACAAGACCATCCACCTTTTCCTAATAAGATATAGTTGGTGACACAAATGAAAAAAGTCCCAGTTCTGAAGTTAGAGGAAAAGGATTCAAATACTGCCTCCAATGCTGATAGCTGAGCACCCCTGGGCAAGGTGTTTAATTTCCCTAGGCCTCTGTCTTCCTCACCAGCAATAATAGCTAGCATTTCCACCAATAATTAATCAATCAATATTTATTAAGTGCTTATTATGTGCAAGGCTCTGTGCTAAGCACTTGAAGGTTTGTAATATGCATTATCTCATTTGTTCCCTGCAACAACTCTGGGTACTACTGTTCGCCTCATTTTACAAGTGAAGAAATCAAAGTTGACAATATAAGTGACTTTCCCAGTATCATATATAGCAAGTGAGCATCTGAAAGAGGGTGTAAACTCAGGTCTTCCTGACTGCTAGTCTAATGCTCTGTCCATTAGGCTATATAGTCACCTTAATGTATAATGAGAGGATTGGATCAGATATGCTCCGAGGTCCCTTCCAGTTCTAAATTTACAATCTGATAGTCCTACCTCAAACTTGGGCAAGGATTTTATGTGTACTCAAGATGGTCATTGACAGAAATCAAGAAGTTCCTAAGAACAGGTTGATTGGAAATTGTTGTGATTGATAATATTGATCCACTGCATTACTGAATTCAGTAATAACTGAAGTTCAGACCCCTCAGACACCATGTGACAAGAAAGCCACAAAGCCTCAGGAAACAAATGGATTAGCCATGGTTGTTGCAGCATTAGACAATTTTGCTGGCACTGCCTCCCAAAATTTCCCTGAGATCATAAGAGGAACTTTGAAATGCTTGCAGTTCAGTAGAATGTCCACAGAAATTGACTTGGTCAGTGTTAGAAAAATGTCACAACAGTGACTGACCTGATTTCAGAAGCATGCTGCTCTTACCAGTGCCACAGGGTGAATTTAGGAGTTACCACAGGGGAGATTAAAAAAAAAAAAAGCAAGAGACAAATGGCATCTAAGCAAAAAATTTACACGGCACAAAAGAAGAAAAATATTGTGTACCACAGACCCAGCCTAACATCCTGTTGGGGGTCTCAAGTGATTTGGGATGTAAAGGTAATCACAGTACACAGAGCTACACCAGACATTTGAAAGGATGCCATGATCCTAGGGTGCCCATATTAGGTATGAAACTTTTAGATTGGTATCCAAAATGAGCCTGTGTCTAGACAACTAAAAAACACTAGGTCAAGACGCATTCAATTAGGTTGTCTGTGGCTGTTTTGGGGATGGTACAGTGGAAAGAGCCCTGGCTCTGGAATCAGAAGACCTAAGTTTAACTTCCATTTCTGATCAACACTACCTAGATATCTTTGAGCAAGTTACTTAACTTTCGTGGGCTTACATTTCCTTAACTATAAAATAAGGCAGTTGGATTTTATGGCCTCCGAGGTCCCTTCTATCTCTGGAGCTATGACCCTATGATTGTGTGGGAATAAGATGTTAGTATAAATGGGAGTGGGAAGAGAAATGAGCTGGCTGTACCACAGTAAAATCCATCACACTCTATAGATATCAATAAAGTTCTTAAAGAAATGAATTCAGACTATTCACTGACAGGTCAAATACTGAAGCTGAAATACTTTGGCCACATAATGAGAAGACAGGACTCATTAGAAAATACCCTGATGTTGGGGAAAATGGAAGACAAAATGAAAAGGGGATGGAAGAGGATAAGATGGATTTTGTTCTTGTTGTTGTTTAATTATTTTCAGTCATGTCTGAAATTCTTTGTGACCCCTTTTGGGGGTTTCTCGGCAAAGACACAGAAGTGAGTTGCCATTTCCTTCTCTACAAGGATGTGGTGTCTTTCTCTATTATGATGGAAGCTCCTTGAGGGCAGAGACTCTTGCTTGCTTTTATTTATGTCTCCATTTTTACAGATGAGGAAACTGCGGCAAACAGGGTTAAGTGACTAGCCCATGGTCACACAGCTAGTGTGAGTTCAGAGTTGAACTCAGATATTCCTGACTTCAGGCCCAGCACTCTACCCACTGCACACCTAACTGCCCTGTGAGGTGGACAGATAGTGTCACAGAAGCAACAAACATGAGTTTGGACAGACTTCCAGAGACAGTGTAGGCTAGAAGAGCCTGGTGTACTATCATTCATGGGATCATGAAGAAAGAGACATGAATGACTTAACAATAACAAAAAGGTGCTTGGACTAGATGGTCTCTGAGGTCTCTTCCAGTTTTAGAGCTATGACCCTCTAAAAGCAACGGTTCTAAACCTGTGGGTTATGTTCAATTTCTAACAATGAAAATACATCCTGCATATCAGATATTTATGATTCATAACAGCAACAAAATGACAGTTATGAAGTAGTAATGAAAATAATTTTATGGTTGGGGGTCACCACAACATGAGGAACTGTCTTAAAGGGTCGTGGCATTAGGAAGGTTGAGAACCACTGCAAGTCTAGAGCCTATTATTCTATGACATGCATATTGCAGGAAGTGATTCTTTCATTTTCTGTGGGAACAGCAGCATTGAGTGATGCTGTGACACCAGCCCAACCTGGTTTTTCCAGCTCTGAAGCCTGTCAAATCAAGGCTACAAAAATCTGGTTTATTGCAGCTCATACCAATCTATGAGTACTGCAGATAGGGCTTTAGAATCATATCTATCCAAAATGAACAATTAAAATGGAGATAAAGTTTTCTTACTTCGTAACATTCCTGTGTGGGCATCATGCCCTATTAAGGAGAAAATAACTCATTTAAAAAAATAAGTTTGGGGGATTTATTTTGGCTTGACAACTTTATATATTCAGTAGGCACCGAACTTTGTGGGCTCCTTCCTTTCCTTGGTATGTTGACTTAGAAGGCCACCTGTCTCCGATTTTCTGAACACTTTTCCAAATTCAGGACCTAAAAGCCCTACCCTTGGGAAGCCATCCACCATATGGCTAACATTCTGGGTCCTTCATCTTGCCTAGTCCTGTCTAAAAAATCCCAGAAAGAGATAAATTAGTAAGAACAGAAATATCCCCATTAATTTTCTTAAATTACAGGGCAAAATGAAAGAGTTGGATACAAATATTGCACTCTGATGTCTCAAAACATCTGTGACAGGCCCAGGAAAGACTCAGAAATGAAACTGATTAGAAGCCAAAGTAAAACTGCTCAGATGGATTTATTTTCCTAACATTACCAGGGAAGATTAAATATTAGCAAAAATAATAATAATAATAATAAAAATATTAATGGAGGAGAGAAAATGGCTATTTTGAATATATCTTCAAATTACACGAAGCATTACATCAATTCATTCCTTAGCTTTACAATCTATGGGATTCCTTTAATTTCCATTTTATTGACAATATAAGAAAAAAAATCAACATTTGCCAAATGGAAACAAAAAGTTGGAAGGGAAAGAATTGGGTTTTTTTTCCCCAGCTTGAAAGAAAATCTCTCCATCTTTTGTAATAACAAGAGGGTTAAAAAGAAATTTTTAAAAATTAAAAAACATAATGCTGTCCTTTCAATTCTGACTAAATGTGAAGTCTGCCTTTCACCATTAATGTAATTCTTTATGCCTTGTTCAATTCACTCACCTTTTTTAAACATTCAAGAATGACATAAATGCTTCCTTATCAAGTCTTTTCCTTTTGCTTCTGTACGGAAAGGTTGTATTTCCATTGGAAAATAGTGGTGTGTATTTTATTTCCATTGGAAAGTAACAGTAGGTATTTTATTTCCTGTTTTCTGGGAGGACCAGAAAGAAAAAAAGGCCAAAGAACTAATCTATGAGTCTTTTGGTAAAGACATTTTTCCTTTCTCTACTGCCTAACTCTATCCCCCTTTTTTAAAATGGATGATAAATTCTAATGGAAATAGAAATCGCTTCTGCTTTATTTCAGATACAGAAATTGTCCCTGCTCTGAAAAGCTGTCCATGCCTATGAGGAAACTATACCCTTCCTGCAGATCCAGATGGTAACGACTTCAGTCACACATTCTGCCAGCCAACACAAGTCTGAGGGTTAAACAAGCAGTTTATTCTCTTCCTTCCATACATACGGAAAGACAATACTACACTATGGCTCATAAAAAAATATTTTAATTGGTGATGATTTCCAGACAACTATGTCAAAATTAACTTGCAGCCCATGCCCACTGGCTTAAATTTCATTCATTTGGGGTTCAATTATTTGCCTCAGAAGGGGAAACATTTCCTTCTATACACACTGGTTTCAACATCCAAAGCCATTGCTAAAAATTAGCCTCAACAACCCAGCAGGCTCAAAAGCTAAGCCCAAATTCATCACTGTATTGATGTCAGTAACAAATACGCAGCTTTAAAAACTCTATTTTGAAAAGCAACATTTGCAGCTATCCCATTTGTCACTGGAAAGACACTATTGAAGCCTCAGAGCCCTAACTTGTGTTAAGTTACTTAAAACCATAACCTGAGACATTAACAAACACTACTAGATAACTTGTTGTCATGCTTCCTGAAGACTGTTTTAAGTATCCCATCAGCTCCTCCTAAAGTTCATTTATGTGTGTTTTACCCTTATCTAAATCTAAAATCCCAGACACACTCAAAGGTGGCCTTCCTATATATCCCTTAGTCAGATAAACATTGCACGCATTAGGACATGACTACCACCCACACACAAGGCTGATGGGATGACTTTGATGACTACATCACATCAAGTTATAGGCTATTGTAAAGAGTGCTGGACTTGGCCTCAGAAAACCTGGGTTTGAGTCCTGATACTGTGTGACCATGGGTAAGTCACTTAACCTTTATGAGTCTTGGTTTGCAATAAATTGTAAATTGGAGATGCTAACACATTACCTACCTTAGAGGGTTCCTGGGAGGAAAGTATTTTTCTAGATCTTGAAATGCTATGCAAATGTGTTATTATCACATCCACTAACTTACAGCTGTATTAATTATGGCCTACAACGTCTACCCTTCTTAGTCATGCAACAGGCATTAAACCAGCACTTCTCAAAACAATATAAAGGGGTGAGTGGATGTCAGACATGACTTAAAATACACAGACCATTTTTTTTTAACCTAAAGGTAAAAATGTTTCATCTAGTTCTGGGGTTCTGCATTCTTTTTTTTTTGCCATCAGGTACTCAAAGTCAGTATCAAATACACTGGAAATTCTCTCATTTTCAGGGTAAAAGGCAGGAATTGTGTACTGATGAAACCTCCAAAATACTTATGGGGTCCATAACCACTAGGGAGAGGGGCTCTTCCAGTTGAGGCTAGATAGTCCCAAATTGGACAATATACCCAGATTTTCCAGGGTGGTTAAAGGTTCAGGCTGTTTCCAATAGATGGAAAATTCCTGTTGTATCATTGATAAGCCCTGGATAGCTTGAGCAACAACTAAATGTAGCACCCTGAGCTAGACTGGTGAATTTAATTGACTGAAATTTCACTAATCATACCTTAAAGGCAGGTCGCACCAGTCATACTGCTGGCCTGTGAATACAGAGATTATAATCTAACAGTACAGAGCAAAGATTTAATATGGTAATAACCTTCAAGAAACAACCATACACTTGGGAGACGTTCATGTCAGGGCCCAGATTCCTGCCAGCTTTTCCAGATCCTCCAAAATCTGACCCTCCTCTTCCCTCCCTACCCAACTTGTTTTCTAGTAAGAGGAAACTGAGGGTGGGGAGGTGAGGAAGGGCAGGCTACATGCCTCTACCGAACAAGTGTGGTCCACTGAATTGGAACCAGAAAGTCCTGAGTTCAAATCCAGCTTCAGACACTTACTAGCTGTGGGACCCTGGTCAAATTGTTTAACCACTGCTGATCTCAGTTTCCTCATACGTAATTAGAATAATAATAGCAGTTGTGAGGATACAAATGAGATATTTGTCAAGCACTTGACAAAATCTTAAAGCACTATATAAATGCCAGATATTATTATTATTGTCATGTGTTTATCTGGATAAAAAACATTCCCTAATATCTTGATGTAATAGATCCCTACCGTCATAAAATGTCTGAAATTACCACCATTATAGAGAAGAAAGCCAAGGCAGGTTACTACCACCAGAGTGGTTAAACTGTTAAAATCTCAAATCTTACCAGTATAAGGAAAGAAAGCTTAGGGATAGGAAGAGGAACTGGTTAGGCTCATTTATAACTCTCTTAAATTAGCACAGTTTAGTCTTCAAGAAGACTTAATTGGGTCATCTTGGAAAGGACTGAGCAGCAGGGCCTTGAGGGATGGACCAAGAAGTTGGATGGTCATGATTTGATGGAATGAGCACTGAACTAGGTATAGAAAAGACCTGAGTTCCAGAAAGTCATAGCTGCTGATTTTGCCACCCATGGTTAAGTTCCACAAAATATACCAATAAAGAAGAACAAAACATATGCTCAAGTCAGTTCTTTAAGATAAAGTCAGTTGACAATGAGAAGACCCCAGAATGCAGGACTCTATATGGAGAAAGAGTTCATGTTGTTTGAAGGGCTATTACTAGGAAGCAAAGAAAACACAGCATGCTCATCTGATAGTATCCTGTTTTAATTAGTTATTCTTGCTAATTATGTGCTAAACCAAGTTTTACCAATGATCGCATCCTCTAAATTTTGGTATTCTGGGACAAAGCCAAGTTGCTCTAATTTGGCTTTTAGTTCTGGCTCTGGTCTCTGCCAGTTACTAGCCACGGCACCATAAAAAGTCATTCAAACTTCCTGAGTCTCAGTTTACTTATCGGCAAAATGAAGGCCATACCTATTCTGCCTTATTCACAAAGTTGATATAAATTGGTGGGGGTTTTGGTAACAGGATGATAAGTTGCTAGAGAGCAGAGACTTTGTCTTATACTTTTTTGTATCCTCTACACTATCTATCACAGTAGACACTCAGTAAATTTCTGCTGAGTGGTTAACAAATAGCTAAGTTCAGGTTTTGTGTGTGTAGCAAGGGAGCCTGAGTCCTAGGGTCAGATCCTTTAAACTGTCTCCTGGATTTGGTGGGGGTTGGCACTTTTTTTAGTCTAGATCAGTCTCAACCTGTGGGCCGCGACCCCTTTGGGAGTCGAACAATCCTTTCACAGGGGTCGCCTAACACCATTGGAAAACACATATTTCCGATGGTCTTAGGAACCAAGACACCGCTCCTCTATCCATCTCCAGGCAAGTCCGCCCACATGCAGATTCGGCCCACATAGCCCAGAGTATTAAAGGGTCCCAGCATTAGGAAGACTGAGAACCACTGGTCTAGACCAACAATGGTATGAGCAGGCTAGGAGTTTAAAGGTGCTTGGGAAGGATGGAGGCTCTAAGACAAAATACCAGAATTCAACAAACAGAAAGTTTCATTCTAAAAAACAAATCAAAGAAATGGCAAGCTTGCTTTCATGATACTGTAGCCAAAGGAATAGGGATACTGTCAATCTAAGGGACTCTTTGCTTCCTCCTCCTCATGATAGCCTGTGCAGTCATGACTTTATGAAACCTGCTATATGGAGAAGTTCTGGTAAGCCCCATTGAGTCAAAAGAGGTGTTGGTTTCTTATGAAATCAGTAATTAATAATGTAAAGCTCTAAGCTTGCTTTTTGTTCCTTACTCAAGACTCAATTCTAATCCTTCACTTTCCATTCCACCGACCCCTACCTTCCTTTACAGGTTCTTTCCCTCTATACAGTCCACACTGACTTCATTGGTAGATAAATTTCCAGATGCCAGGCTCCATATTCTTATACCTCAAATGGGATAATATATATATATATAAAGTCATTTGCAAACATTAAAGTACAGTCTAAATGTCAGCTCACTATTATTACTAAGATTACTGCAATAGTTTCCTGTTGCTGGCTTCTCTGCCCCAAATTTCTGCTCCACAACTAATCCTCCTTAACACTGATAGACTAAGCTTCCTAAAACTGATTTCATCATGTTATACCCCTGCTCAAGACTCAAGCAATAGCTTCTTCTGTCTGATTCTCAAGGCTTTCCATAATATAGTCCCATCAGGTCCCCTCCCTCCCAATCAGGTGTGTTTTTGCACCATTTCTCCATGCTCTACTCTCATGTCCATCCTAATGCTCTTTCCATTGAACCAGAAAGCCCTTCCTTTCTATTCTTCTACCAAGTCTATTGATAGCAATTTCTGAAGAGTCAAATCCATCTCCTCCAAAAAGCCTAACCACTCCACCCCACATAAATTTCTTCCTTCTTTGAATGTCAATTGCACTCATAAGCAATACCACAGAGTGATCTTTAAATATCTCCCTAACCAGATTTTGGATTTCTTGAAGGTCAGAACCCTGTCTCTTGTTCCTTTTCTGTCTGTCACAGCACTTTGCATTGAGTGTTCAGTAAATTTATTTGAGATATAGGAGATCCCAGAAGAAGAAAGGAATAGGGTCAAGAATATCCATCAATTGCAAAGTGAAATGAGCAGAACTAGAACATCGTACACAGTAGCAGCAATACTGTACATTGATCGACTGTGAATGACTTAGCTATTCTCAGCAGTCCAATGATCAAGACAATTCTGAAGGACTTACAAGGAAAATTGCTATCTATCTCCAGAGAAAGAATTGATGGAGTATGAAAGCAGATGGAAGCATACTTGTTTTTAAACTTTATTTTTCTTGGGATTTTTTGTCTGTTTTCTTTCACAACATGACTAATATGGAAATATGTCTTGCACGACTGCACATGTATAACCTATATCAAATTGCTTGCTTTCTCAATGAGAGGGCAGGGGAGGGAAGAAGGGAGAGAGTTGGAACTCAAAATTTAAGAAAAAGCAAATGGTAAAAATTGTTTTATGTGTAATTGGGAAATAAATAAAATATCAAAAATATATGCATGCATATATATGTATACATACATATATATATGTATAAATGACCAAATAAATTTCTTTCTAAAACATAAAAAATATGACTATCCATCAGTCATTTTAGGAAAACTGGTACTGTCTCTATCCTCTAACATTTTAGTTTTATGATAATAATGAAAATGAGAAGCAGTATGGATTCAAAGATCAAGGGCTGACTTGGAGTCAAGCAAAACTAGTTTTAAGTCCTGCCTCTGACATACAAATCAATCAACAAACATTTACCATGTGCCAGGAGTTGTGTCTAGACTAGAAAAGCAGACTGAACTTGCCCAGGGTCACACTTTATACACATTATGTATCAGAGAAGGAACTCGACCCCAGTTCTCTTGGGTCTCTTGGCAGTCTCCCAATTTGTTAAACTACCCCTCTCCCAGTAGGAGAATATAAAAGCGAAATTAAAACAATCTCCCTCTGCCCTCAAGGAGTTTGCTTTCTAACTGGAGAAAGAGGAAGAACAAGTCATTTAATCTTTCAGTATCCCAGGCAACCAACTAAGATTCCCAATTTCTGAAGAGCTTTCTATCCAAACCGGTGTAGGAAGTTTCTACACCTGAATGGAGTTCCCCTTTCTGATGAAATCACAGGTTTGGATGAAGTGAAAATGGAAAATAATGCTGCACATCTATACAAAGAAACATAATGCTAACCATCAACAGCTCTCAAATGGATTTTTTTCCTGAAAGAAAGCAGACTAAGGGTTAAGACTAAGTGGGTGGAATAACTAGAGAAGTAAGAATCAGTAGTATTAGTGGATTATAGATAAAAAGCAGGACTGAGGCTGGAATATAGAAGGAAAAGAGAAGTTATTTGGAGCAAAAGACTACTATCAGAACATAGAAATAGAGAAATCTGGCAACTCCTCTCTGCCTATGCCAAGGGTATTTAGAAAGGATGGAATGTAGTCCTCAAGAAATCCTCATTCCCATCCTCCACTATCAACTATACCAACCAAAGTCGGCACTAAATACTCAAGCCAAAAAGAGCTTTAAGAAAAGGGGGCAAAATTGGCAAACTACCCATATTGCCAATCTTCCTTTAGCATTTCATTCCCACTCTTTCCAGATTACTAAAGGCAAATGTTTATTGAAAAAGTAAAAAATGTGAAAGTTCACAGGCTCACTGGGCTAACTGGAAAGCTCTTTTATGGGTTTGTTGTTGTTATAATTTTTAATGGAATTTAGTTTATACTAGAGAAAAAGGAAAATAATCAACAAACTGTTTCTGGTTGACCTGATTTATTTGTGTGGGAAAGAAGGATCAGTAACCACCGGTGGTTATACTATACATTGCTGGCACTGAATAGATACGCTGTATTACCATTCAGATACATATATACATTATTACTGTGAACATTACTGGTTCCTTGGTGATCCAATGTTTCTTTTAAATTACCGTATGTTATTGGAATTGCAGCACAGACTCTAAATAGTTGGGCTAAAGATTTGAGATATTCAACATAAAGCAATTCAACACATTTCCAGTACCTGGTTTTTCTAATTTCCCAGAAAGCTAAGTGCTTCATCTCTTCTTATTTACATTCCAGAGTAACTAAAAGAGATCATCTTCATATGTTTTAGCCTGTATCTGTAGGATTCCTTTCCATCCCTTCCAACAGAGGGAACGATATCTTCTCTTGGAACCATCTGTGACAGCTACCTATGGGGAATGGGTTTGGGGTAGAGGGGAGGGAGGAATATTCTAAGATCAAGACAGCTAACTAACTCTTCTCATTGACCACAAACCCTCTTCTATGGACCCACAAATATTCGGTAACTCTTTGAGGTATTTGTTTCTACTGCATTCCTGGTAGTTCCAGTGCTTAGCACAGTACCTAAAACATCATAAGTAATTAATAAGTGCTTGCTGACTGACTGACTGACTGACTAACAGTCTAAAGAAGAAAGTTTCCTGACCCAGAGGGACTAACCCAGAGTTGCTGTCTTTCTTTTCTCACTGCTGACTGTTCCTGTTTTCCCCATGTCATCTGGGTTTCCCTGATACACAGAAGTCAAAAACTAGGAGGGTTGGTGTCATTTTTTTTTTTTAACAATTTCAAAAATAAACCTCAAATTACATTTCCAGGTAGGCTGAGTGGACAATGGTTTGAAAACAAAGCATATGCCAGACAGAATGCTTCTGACTTTCCAGACATCCTGATAAAATGAGGATTATTATAGGTTTTCAGGATTTGCCCAGGCTCCTAAATCTGGGACCAGTCTTCCATAGCTTCTTGGTGGTTCTAGGAATAGGCGGATAGGAGTATCTATCAGAGGGCTTGTTCTCTGCCCATTCCCCACCCCTTTGTCCCAAATCCTGTAGCTCTGAGTGAAAAATAGGAGAGAATAAGAAACAGCTCCACCCACTGGTTCTGCTGTCCCTGTCCTGCATCCCCCTCTTCTTGGAAAAGGTTCAAATCACCCTGCCTTTTCCTTCTTGCCCAGTGACTGAAGTAATGGCCAAGCACCTAATCTGGAGGTACTTGATGGCCTTTTCTGTTAGGCTTCTGGCTACCTAATGTAAATCTCTTACTTTCCTCTTCCAAACAAATAAATAACCCACACCTCCAAATCCTTTTAAACCTTTCTCGTTAGCTTGCACCTGATCTCTAATCACTTTCCAAACAAAGGACTTGTAAAAACTGGAAAACTTCTAGGCAGAGCCATCTGACAGGGCTCTAAGCTGGACAAGGTGAATTGAAACTGTGTGGATGAGGTTTTCCCCCCATCCCTCCCTTTTTCTTTCTTTCTTTTTAACTCTTTTCAGCTGGAAACTTTCTTTCCCCTTAGACTTGGTTTGAGGCACACTGAACTAATTTTAAAATGAGGATGCTTAAAAAGAAGACATTTAACCCAAAATGACAAATGTGTGTGCATATGTGCAAAGGTGTGTGTGTGTGTGTGTGTGTGTGGTGTGTGTGTGTGTGTGGTGTGTGCATGTGTGTGTGGTGTGTGTGTGTGCGGTGTGTGTGTGTGTGGTGTGTGTGGTGTGTGTGTGTCGTGTGTGCATGTGTGTGCGTGTGTGTGTGTGGTGTGTGTGTGGTGTGTGCATGTGTGTGTGTGGTGTGTGTGTGTGTGTGTGTGTGTGTGTGTGGTGTGTGCATATAAAGTATAATGATTTTCAGGAGAATCTGCTTTCCAAGGTTCAGTGTTTGCATAATGAGCCATTATTTCTGGCAACAGGAAAGAAGAGAAAGACATTCAGTTCTCATTGCAGGGTTACTTGTATCAGACGTAAAATTTGCTGTGATGTGTTGCAAGGTTACTAAACGTTTGTTTGCTTCTAGGTACCCTTAATCCTGGCTGTTATTACTCAGGGGACAGTGGTTTTTATTAACTCTCAGAATAGTTATTTTCCAAGAAGGACTAATGGGCAGACCAATTTTGCTCACCAGAACGGGAAGAATGGAGACAGAAAAGGAGAGAAGAGCAACTGGCAGTTAAGGAGAGACCCAGAGAAGGAGGTGAAAGGCAGAGCCAGAGACAAAGAGAAGTTAGGCAGCTTAGCATCATAGCAGTCACACTGGATTTAACATCAGAGGATGTGGGTTCAAATCCAAGACTCTCCTCCTCCCTCTACTTTAGATTTCTGTTTCTTACAGCCTTAGCAGCAGCAGCAGCAGCAACAACAACAACAACAACAACACAAGAAGTTGAATTAGATTAGAAATTCTTAACTTTTTTGTCTCATGGACCCCTTTGGCAGTCTGGTGAAGATAACAGCCCTTTCTCAGAGAATACTTTTAAATGCAAAAAATAAATTACATAAGATTTCAAAAGAAATCAGTTCTGGGAGTCAAAGCAGTGTTATGCCATTAAAGCGTAAAACTGCACCAAGACTTCTAAGATACCCTAAATTAAATTACAGTTATGAAAATATTTTTTTAAAAACAAGTTAAGGGACACCAAATTAAGAACCTCTGAACTAGATGGTTACTAATATGCACTTCCTCTCCCATAATTATCCTATGTACTTCCAGAGACCATAGAAACAAAGTCATCTCTATGGAAGGCAGCATAGCCCATCATGTGGCGTTTAAGCAGAACTGACAAGTTACTGGAGATCTGGAACATACTAACTGAATACTGGGAGTGATCTGTGCTCCCCAAACAATGTAAATAGGAGAAAGAAGTCGAGAAAAACAAAGTCCAACTGCACAGTTTGGCATATGGTGTATGGTTGATATGTTAGCTGATTTTTATCTTCTGAGAAAGTTTCTGGCTTTAAACACTGTTACACCAAGGAACTCTGAAAATTTCTGAACAGCAAGAAGAGGAGGGCTTCGCCCAGTCATTCTCTAAAGCGCTTACCTGGCATTCACTTTTATCAGCTGTTTTGAGATTAAGATTTAGAATGCAGCCTGATTTTTCCCAGTAAAAACCGAATGAAATCAATTTAGAAGTAATCCAGATACGCAGATAAATCAAGGACATGTGACTGCAGGACTATTTGCTGCCAGTACTATGAACCTTGGAGTTTGACCAAAACACAATCCCGTTCCCCCCCCACACCACGACCCTAATCATTAAGGTAATAAGCATTAATATAAATTTAGAAGAACAAGACATGTACACAATCCAGAGGCTTAAAACTGACAGAAAAAAAAAGTAGCAGTATTCATTAAGGAAGTAGTATGACTCATTCAAGGCCCTAAGATTCAGAAAATGGGAGTTTTCTCACCAAGTGATTTTATATAGGCAAGTCAATTAGTACAAGGACCCACAGGTATTGTGACATCTTTACACTCTCGATATTTCCTAGTTTCTTTACATTGCACCCATTATAAGAATGATGACTATGAATGACATTTAAAAGTAGCACAACCTTCCTGTCAACCTTAAATTAATTCGGGCCCTCTCTTTCAGGAAGCCTTTCCTGATTCTCCAGTTATTTCGGCTTTTCCTCATCCTCCAAAAAATTTTGTATGTGTGTGTGTGTTTATATATTATATAGATATTACATGCACACACATACGTGTGTACATACATACATATGTGTATGTTACATATATGTGCATATACATCTGTGTGTATGAGAGAGAGAGAAAGAAAGAGAGAGAGAGAGAGAGAGAGAGAGAGAGAGAGAGAAAGAGAGACATAACGTTTGTAAAGCACCTAGCACAGTGCCTGGTGCATAGTAGACACTTAGTAAACGCTTGTTCCCTCCCCCCTATATTTAATTGTTTGTGACAGTACCTTATTTGAGGGTTGATTGGTGTTGGATTCCCCATTGAGAGCAGGGGTCTCTCTCTTCTATATTTGTATCTCCAGCACATAACATACTGCCTGACACTTAGTAGGGGTAATAATACATGCTTGTTAATTGACTGAGTGATAAATTAATGTAGATTAGCCTTAACCTGTGGTCTCTAAAAAGCTTTTTAAGCTTTGTCCCCAAAATAGTTTGTAGGATCAAAGCATTTGTTATTTTATGGGATGGTCTGTGATTCAGTGAAAAGGTACACACCTAGGAATCAAGGAACCTGGATTCTAGTTTTTGTTCTGCTACAACTAGCCATGTGGCCTTTGAGCAAGTCATTTCATCTCTGTGTGTATCAGTTTTCCTGAATTACAAAATGAGGAATTTGCTTTCGATGGTCTAGCTTTGACATTTCATTATTCTAAGCGGTTGTTGTTTTTTAAAATCAATTACTGAAAAGGACCATGCCACTTAAATCCTCAGAATGAAGGATGCAAGAAAAAAAAATTATTTCTGTTTATATTTGAGAAAATGATTTACTATTCTTCAAGAACTGGTTTCAACGGACACTGGAGATTAAAAGTTGCATAAATAATCATGAAAATAATGAAACTGGGAAATTAGCTAACTTTCTCTACTAATTCAGTTTTCCTATTCTAGAGAACTAAATAATGTTCCATGTTAACCTTATTTTCACTCCTGACTCCACGTGAATCCAAGACAAAGTACTTGATCTCTTAAAGCTAATGTTTTCCCAGGCAACATAATGGAGTTAATAGGGCTAATTTTTCTTCCTAGGGCTATAAGAGAAAACCAGTTAGCTTGTTTTGATAACTAAAAGCACTAAGAAGGGCTAAGTCACAATAATAGCTCTAATTTACGTAGTACTTTAAGTACTTTCTCACCTGTGAGTTAGGTAATCTACCTCTTATAATTTCTATTTTATAGAATAGGAAAAGTAAAGTGATTTGCCCAAGTTCACATGTTATTAGGGACAGAACACCAGTCTTCCAAGACCAGTGCCTGTGATTTAGGTTATTCAGTGTTGCTTCTTTAGCACCAAGACAGTTGATTTCATTGAGTTGCTACCAATTATTTGATAAGTGCATAGGACTAAAGACTCAGAGTATAAATTATTTAACTTAATTTTTTAAAGAAATTAAACCAAGTCTTTCTTTTTTTTTTTTTTAACAAGATTCAGTTCCAGAATCTCTTGAGTTTCAAATTTTCTCCCCTCCTTCTTCCCCCCCCCATCCTCATGGCAGCATGCAATCAAGTATAGGATCTACAAATATTTTCACATTGGACATTAGTCTGGTTGTACAGAAGGGTTGGAACCGATGGAATGAACAATGGGAAAAAAAAGAAACAAAACCAAACATGGAAAAGAACGATAGCATGTAGATTGCTTCAGACTCCATTTAAACTCTGTTCTTTCTAGGTCTTTTCTGAATGTAGACATCTCCTTCCAACCTGAGACTTGTAGAGTTATCTTATAATTGTGTGTTGCTGAGAAGAGTCCAGTTTACAAAGGTTGGTCATCACACATATGATGTGTCTGTGATTGTGTACAAATTTTTCCTGGTTCTGCTCTTCTCACTTAGCATCAGTTTGTAATAAGCCTTTCCAGGTAAATATGAAGTCCATCTCCTCCCCATTTCTTATAGCACAATAGTATTCCATTACATTCATCTCCCACAACTTGTTTAGCCATTCCCCAATTGATGAGCATCCCCTAAATTTCCAGTTTTTTGCCACCACAAAGAGAGCTGCAATAAATATTTTTGTACATATGGGTCTTCCTCCCACTTCTATGATCTCTTGGGATACAACCCCAGAAGGGGTATTACTGGGTCAAAGGTTAAACCAAGTCTTTCAAACAATTTACAAAACCAGGGGTCAAAACCTCATCCATCTTCCATTCCACTGTTTTATACATAGAAGATGCTATATATGGAGGTCTATTCCTTATCCAGGCAAACCCTTCCACTTGTGCCTTTGATCCATCAAAGAGACTATCATTTTCAATCTCTCTGCTTTTATAGACATCCTCCTCAGAGCATCTAAACATGCAAATAAATCTCTGATTTTCAAAAAATAAAAACAGAAAAAATAAATAAATAAAAATAAAAACAGAACAAAAATGAAAACATTTCATTTGACCCTTTATAACCTTTCCAAGCTATATTCCTATATACTTCCTACCTTCATAGTTAATCTTCTAGAAAAAGCGTCCTGCACTTGATGCTTCTAAATCTTCATCTCTCACTCAGTCTTCAACTCCTTGAAATTAGGCTTCAAATCCCACCATTAGGAGGAATGGTTCTACTCTCTTCAAGGTCACTGATTACTTCTATACCACGAAGTCCAAATAACCTTTTCTCAGTCGCCAACCAGTCCTATACCTTTTCTGTTATAGTACTGAACACTACCACCCTTCCTGTGTACCCTTGCCTCTCTTTCATGATCCTGCTGATAGGTCTCCTACTCTCTAGCTGACCAATCCAGTGCTGCCTCACCATCCTCCTCCTAACCACTAACAGTGATGTCCCCCAAGTCTTTGGTTTTGGCCATATTCTCTTCTCTCTTTACATTCATTTTCACATGGCTTCAATTTTCACTGCTAGACAGATGACTTCCAAAACTATATCTGTTGCCAGTCTCTCTCCCTGAGCCCCATTCTTACCTCATTAACATCTGCCCACTAGATACTCAGTCTTCCTGGATTATCCTCTGCCCCTCTTCATTCAAATCTGAATTGCCACAATTCAAAAATGTGAAGAAAAATCCATAACCAAAACTTAACACATCTTACCAAAAAAAATTACCATCTTTTCAACTTCCCTTCTTTTTATGACTAGTCCTATCCCCCTCCCCTCCCAAGTCACCCATATTGGAAAACTTACAGTTGTCCCTGACTTTTTCTTCTTCCTCACTCCCACATCTAATCAGGTGCCAAGTCAGATAGAGTCTACCTCCACAACATCTTTCATATCTATTCCCTTCCTTTCACTCCCAAAGACTCTATTTTCATCTCCATGCCAGTAACTACCAAATCTGTAGATCCATACTCAAATTAGTCCCTGGGCTCTGACCCCACACCTACAATTAACTTCCTGTTGAACATCATCATAACACTGTCCCATTGGTATTTCAAACTTAATACATACAAAACACATCTACCATAAATTCTTCCTCTCCCCTTGATTAGCCACCATTCTAGAACTTACCCTTATCACCTCTCACCCTTACTATTGTAATATCTTCCTAAGTCTCCTTGCCTCTAGCCTCCCCTCTTTGCTAATGTATCCCTGGAAGAGTAATTGCCAGAGGAAGCTTCTTACTGCACAGGGCTAACCATATCTCTTTCCTACCTCAAAACCTTCTGTGTTTCCCATTGCCTATAAAGTAAAATGCCAACTCTTTTGCCTTATTTTTATAGCTTTCACCAATCTGGCTCCTACCTTGCTTAATTTCATTTCACATTACTCTTTTTCATGCATTCTTACTTCCAGTCCACCAGCTACAAATTCTTTCTACTATAAGCATCTTGTTCTGCATTCTCCAACCTCAGTGCCCTTGTTTGCAAAGGTATACTGGGAACACACTTCCTCCTTATCTCTACATATTGAAGTTCTTCCCTTCCTTTAAGACCCAGCTTAAATACCACTTCCTCTGCACCAATGGTTGATTCTCAGACTGTGGTCTGAGGACTCCTGGACGGTCCCTGAGATCATTTCAAGAGGTCCTCCAGGCCAAAACTATTTTCATAGTAATACTAAGATATCCTAAATTCTAATACAGCAAATATCAATAGAAATCATTAGGATGTGTGACAGCTGAATGTTAAATTTTTAGTGTGAATATTTACACTTCAGAAACTGGCAAATGCTACAAATCAGGCCTTGATTTATTGTTTTGTTGTTTGTCTAGATTAAAGTGATGGAGAAAATATTAATAAAGCAGATTAAACAAGTGTATCATGGCTACATTATTTTTTTCTGAGAGTCAGTTGTTAAACATTTACCAACCCAACATTCACCTGAATGTAACACACACAAACAAAAGCTCCTGGGGGTCGGGTCCTGAATAATTTTTAAGCATGTAATGGAGTCTGAGAACAAAAAGTATGAGAACCACTGCTCTGCTGAAGCTTTCCTTAATTCACTCAAATAAATATTTTCTCTCTCTCTTCAAGTTTTCCTAGAGCATTCTGCCTGCCCCTCCTTTGCCTTCATCATATTCTACCTTGTTTCACACTTGAGAGTTATGTTATAGTGTAAACTTCCACAGGCAGGAAATATACCATATTTTATCATTACATGCCCATCATCTGGGCATAGTACCTTGCACAGAGAAGGTATATTATGAATGTTTATTTAGGTAGAATTGAATAGACCCTCAAAATAACCAAGTCAAGTAGGTAGGTGGTCAGGATGACCTTTTTTTAGTGAAATGAAAACTAACCTCGCTCAAGTCAAAGTGACTTACAAAAAACCAGAGGAGCCAATATTAGAAACAGGTAAACTTTGCTTATTTATGAGTCTCAGAGTCCACCAAAACCAAAACAACTGCTTTCCCTGAAAAGGTCTCACTACAATAATTCATTCTGATTTGTAAAAGAATTGAAGGAAAGACTGACAAATCAATCAAAAGTGCCATTTATGTTTGAGTCATGCAAGCTCAGTTTTTTTTCCCTGACCCAAGTAAAATGGATGCCTCCTTCTGAATATGCATGCGTCCTTTTGAGCTCTTGGAATAAAGGCAGCCAGAAAGAGTGATAACCAGAGGCATGATACCACCAAATTTCCTTTTTCTACTCAACCAATGCCACCACAAATCTAATGGTGCTTGAGCCTGTTTTACTCTTCTATCTCAGATTATCACCACCCCACTACTATCCCCAAACCAGCTGGGAAACTCTATTCCCTTCTGTCTAACTTTTCTTCCCAAAACTATATATTTCAAGAGACATGGTCTCTTACCCCATACCAGCTTTTCCAAAGCTATAATTGACCAAAATGTAGAAATATATGTCAAAGACTTTGAAAAATGTGAATGGTTGACCCTGTAGACCATAATGGATGCTTTGAAACTGTTATGGTCTATCATAGAAATCCTCTTCCACTTGTAGACTGTTGTTGTTTGTCTTTCATTCTGGAAAAGAACTGTGACACCAGGAAGGAGATGTCATGACTTGCAAGTGAATTGGATTTAAGTGAGGGAGGGCTGTGCAAAGTAGATACAGATTAGGATGACTAGAGATGGCCCAGGATGCAGTGGGAGACCTTGACCTTTAAGCTAAGGTCTTTCCCCAGTCTCAGTTTGTCTGAGGCAATGCTCATTCAGTGATTAAGGTTGGATAAAAATGAGACAAATGATGGTTTCTTTTACTTAATAAAAAAAAGAATAAAATCAATCTGGGAGGGGAAAACAGTCAGCATTTCTGACCAAAACAGAAACCATTGCTAATTACATGCACTTGAGCCATCAGAATCCAAACAATGACCAAGTGAGGCTTGGACTGGCACATGTTGTTGGTAATCCAGAAGAGTCAGAGTGATTTGGGTTTAAGATATCTTGCTAGGTTTCAGTGATCAAAATTTATATTCCTTTGGGCAGAGCACCCACACATAAGGATATGATTCCCTATGTGGACAAAGGGAGAGGTAAGAAGGGAGGAAGGAAGGAAGGAAGGAAGGAAGGAAGGAAGGAAGGAAGGAAGGAAGGAGAAAAGGAAGGAAGGAAGGAAGGAAAGAAGGAAGGAAGGAAGGAAGGAAGGAAGGAAGGAAGGAAGGAAGGAAGGAAGGAAAGAAGGAAGGAAGGAGCTGTGTTGCCTAGCTGGAACTGGCCAATTGGGTCCCCACTCACAGATTGTTTATACTTTGTTCTCAAAGAGGACCATGACATCAGGAAGGAAATGTCATGACTTGCAAGTGGATTGGATTCAAATGAGGGAGGGCTATGCAAAATTGCCAGCTACACTCTCTCCTCAGGAGCCATCTGGATCCAGTGGCAAGATATAGATCAAAACGAATGGAGACGGCTCCCATTTGTAGGCTACCACTAGGTCTATGGCATGCTAGTGTAACTGCACTCAGACACAGGCCATCCCTAGGTTCTTTGCTCTGGCACAACTCCCAAATGGCCTTGAATAAAGCAAAAGGAAAAAACATCTCTTTTGCCTTTGTTGTTCAGGTAATTATGCCAGTCATCTTTACCCAGGAGCTATGATGATAAGGTTCACACCACTAATAATAGAAGGCCATGACAAGTACAAACAATGAGCAGAAAAGTTCTGTGGGACAGAGCCCAGGCATACTCCTTGTTTTTGTCCAGTTGCTGTCTGTGTGGAAACTCATGGCTCCACAAAACCAAATATGTTTGTTCCATTCAATGTGTCACAAGTTTAATGTTATTTACAAACTATATTGAAAATTCCTATTAGAAATGAGAGCAGGGGCAGCTAGGTGACCCTGGAGTCAGGAGGACCCAAGTTCAAAGACAGCCTCAGATACTTACCAGCTATGTGACCCCAGGCAAATCACTCAATCCAATTGCCTCCAAAAAATAAAATAAAATAAAATGTCACTACAAAAAAAAAAAAAAGTGGGCAAAGGTCCATGGCCTTTTGCAATCAGCATGTAGACCTCAAATCAATATGTCCTTTAATTAGTCTTCTTCAAAGTCTTTAGCCTCTCTTTTTCAATTTGTAAATTTCTCTATATTTGCTCTATATGGAACATGGGTTCCAAAGTTTGACCTTATATTGATGATACAGTGGAAAAGAATGCTGAACTTGGAACCAGGAGAGAACTGGGTTCTCATCCCACTTCTGCTCCTTAACTATTTATGTGACCTTAGGGAAGTTACTGGACCTCTCTTCATTTAATTTTCTCAACTGTAAAATGAAGCGACTATATTACTTGACCTCTAAGGTTCCTTCTGGCTCTAAATCCCATGGGCCTCTCACCTTGCCCCTATTCTAGACTTTTGACGACTCATTTTCTTATTATTTCTCCCAAGGAAAGGTGTTCATTCATCCAACACACATTTGTTAAATGTTCACTCTGTGCAGAGCACTATGCTAGACACTGAGGAAAGCGCAAAGCTAAGGCCGAGTCTGCTCTCAAGGAACTCAGAGTCAGTGTGGTTCTGTATGACCATAGTTAAGAAACCTCAGGAGGACCTCTGGAGAAAGACAGGATGAAGACGGTGACTATTTCCCTAAGAATATATTTATAATGCAGAGATAGGTCTACTCTTGACACAGATAAGGTGATACAAGATAAACTTAATGCCTGCACTTAATTTCTCCTCTGATGATTGTTCCTTGTTACCAGATAACAAGCCATGTTTCAGGTTTGTTTTTTAATGACTGACAGAAAACAAGTAACAACTTTCCTTTGCTGTTTCTCTCTATGCACTGTGCTCATAATATACATCTAATGTATATACATATATATATATATATATGTGTGTGTGCACATTTGTATAAGTAATTATAGTTGTAGGTACATACGAAATGTATTTTTGTGGAGTTTGGGGGGTAGAGGAAGGTGTTGCTTATTATTGCTTTCTATACTATGACCCAGTAAAAAAAAAAAAATCCTGCCCTTACTGACATCTTTAGAAGTTTCTTTTTAATGGTGAGAAATGTGGGGAAATCCCCCACAAATCTTTCTTTTCAGCTGGCTTTCCTCTGCCCTGTAGGCATCAGAAAACCATAAGGCAGCTAGCAGGGGCTATTGTTTCTCTGCAGATCACTGATCTATCACTGATCTATGTGAGAAACAGAACTATTTTTTTCCTAATTGCTTTTGAAAATAAAATGTCTAGTGGGCTGGGGGGAGGGGAGAGGTGCCAAAATTCGGGAAATTAGGAGGAAGGCATGAATAAATAAAGTCAAGAAGTGCCAAGACGAATCATGAGGAAAGTGTGGTGGATCAGACAGAACCACAAAAAGAAACAGAAGAAAGCAGTTTGTATCTCTTCTGACCCAAAGTTGGATAGATGTGGAAATCCAACAGCGACGAGGCCTTTGGGAAGATAGTGAATTGAGGAGTCCTGGTTATTTTGGGGAGAATGAAAAAAAAAAATCTATTTTCTGAATGTTTTTCCTTTTCCTCTGCTGTGTAGCTTTGCAGCCCACCCACTAGCCCCCAGTCATTTGTGTCACCTGTTATAAATGATCATGAATAATGAGGGCCTCCTTCTCTCATCTTCTCCCTGACCCTTTTTTTTTCCTTAGTTCTTTAGAAAATTGTTGTATACACAGAACACTGTGGTGGGCATTGAGGAAGGGTCTGATCAGCATGGAGGCTTGTTCTCCTACGCATACCATAAAACTCTTAACACCTTGGTCAGTAGTTAGGCCATTTAGTTGGCATGGAGCACTGTTCTTGAAGTCAGGAAGACCTGAGTTCAAATCTTGCCTTGGATATTTATGAGCCATGTGACCTTTGGGCAAGTCATTTAACCTATTTACTTAGTTTCCTAGTCTATAAAATGAAGATAATGACAGCACCTACTTTAGAGAGTCAAAAAAGATAGTACCTGTGAACATTCTTCAAACCTTCAGGGGCTACGCAAGCATCAATGGTCATCATTAGCAGAGACTCTGCATGAGTTACTATGACCCCAAAATTTCATTGCATGGTAGCCAGATCTCTGCAAATGAGACAAGCCTCTCCAAACTTAGCTAGGCTTGTCTTTGGACAAAAGACAAAACTTCTTACCACCAATCCTTTGCTCAAAATGTTCTTCCATTGGTAGGACCTGCCAATGCTTCTGTTGTCCTGGAAGAGCCTCCTAGAACCCAGGGTCACCTCTATGAAGCAAGACTTTAGTGAGGGAGGGGGGAGGGAAAGATACAAAGAACACTCCAGCTCACATCACAGCTCCCCAAATTAGCCATCACAGGCAGCCTCTGGAAGATGCTCTGATTTGGTTTAGAGGGAAAGTTTTCCACAGAGAAGCAGATGACAAGCAAACAGGTAGACTTGTACATAAGTAAATTTTTTTTTAAGTGGCTATGCCAGGCCATTAAACTATCTTCCCTATGAGATGATAACCTGGTGAAAGAATCCCTTTATTACCAAGCAGCTCATATCTCCAGAATTTGGAGGAATCGTGTAAGGAAAATATAAGGGAAAATCAAGCCAGGAAGTATCCCAGCCAGTCCTACTGTTCCATGTTCCTCTCTGTTTCTCTGTGTTCCTGCCAGCTCTGAAATGTATAAAGGTTTCTGTTTTCAGAAATAAATCCTTCACATTTCCTCTCTCCTTCCTTCACTGAGAAGATAAATTCCTTTAGGGTGATTTTTCTGGGCTGAATCTCTCAAGCTCCATGTCACAGTGGCTTTGCATCACACAACGATCTGTAATATCCCTTAGTCAGGGAAGTAATAAAGAAAATTCACCAATTTATAAAACCTCTCCCAACAGTACTTCTATAAAAAGAGAAAATAGAGTCCAATCAAGTCTGACTTTGGAGCCTCGCACTTACATGTCAAAGAAAGTGAAGGGTTTCTAACCATGGCACATCCTCCATTCATGTTAGACTCATCCAGTCTATCTCTGAGAAGTATTTTCTTGAGCATCTGTCAGATTTGTTCATGTTTTGGTCATTTTTTTCCAATTGAATTTAAGATACTAATGGCAGCCAATGTAAGGCAAATTACCCTCATCATTTATGTTTAAGGTCCCCTGTGGCTCAAAGCTGCAGAGCCATAATGGGAAACAGAAATCATGCCTTTGATTTTAATAGCAGGAAGGTAGCCCTTTGTTGCACTTCAGCATACACATATAAAATCACTAAGATGGAAGGAAGCTTAAAAAGTCAATCAAGCCATCCCTCTGCCTTCAAAGAAAGAGGAACAAGTCTAACTTATTTCCCTATGGGCAGGCACATCCATTTGTGAAAAATTTCCAGGGAAGGCTATTCCACAAACTCCTTCTGAAACCAAGGCCAGTGTTTAGCAATGCTCCCCTTCAAAAAATTCTTCCTTAAATGAGTCAACCTCACTCTCATTGGATTTGGTTTAAGGAAGGAATAACATGCGCATTCGATTGGGTATCTTACTCTACAGGAAAGTAGGGGGAAAGGGGATAAGAGTGGAAGATGATAGAAAGGAGGGCAGATTGGGGGAGGAGGTAGTCAGAAGCAAACACTTTTGAAAAGGGACAGAAGGAGAAAATAGAATAAATGGGGGGGCGGAACAGGATGGAGGGAAATATAGTTAGTCTTTCACAATATGACTACTATGGAAATGTTTTGCATAACGACACATGTATAACCTATATTGAATTGCTTGTCTTCTCAGTGGGGGGATGAGGAGGGAAGAAGGGAGAGAATCTGGAACTCAAAGTTTTAAAAATAAATGTTAAAAAAAATTGTTTCTACATGCAACCGGGAAATAAGATATATAGGCAATGAGGTGTAGAAATCCATCTTGCCATATAAGAAAGTAAGGGCGAATGGGTTAAGGGGAAGGATAGGGGGGATAGAAGAGAGGGCAAACGGGGGGACGGGGTAATCAGAATCTATGCCATCT
>CM053586.1:165085257-165126284 GCA_028646515.1 Pseudochirops corinnae
TTTCCTCTTTCTATGACCTTAGCAGAAACAAAGAACAGCTGGTCACCAGACACTGTATAATAATCTTTCCTAATCGTGAAGGCTATTATTAAGTTATACTCTAGTCTTCTCTTCTTGAAACTAAATAATCCCAGTTCTTTCAACCATTCTTCATCGGCCCAATTTTCCAACCCTTTCATCATCATCATTAATTTTCTAAATACTCTCAAGTTTTCTAAGTCGCAGAATCCAGGTCACCTTTGGAATTACTTTTTCTGATATAAGAAGCCCTAATTTTTTTTTCTTACTTTCGCATTGTATGTTATCTGGGAAGGATGATTTAGTCATTAGCAGCCATTAAGAACTATATCAAGTTCCTTTAGCAGATTAGTTAGCAAGGTACTGAAGGGAGTAGCTACCAGCCAAGTAAATAAGAGAGAGGAGGTTTAGAGATGAATAAAAGTTTGGAGAATGGGTATTTTACTGCTGGTAAAAGTTGAATCTGGTGAGGTGCCACTAGAAAAATATTAGGCTATATATCAGATTGCATGCCATCTTGGGGAGCGGGAAAAATTTGGAACTCAAAATCTTATAAAAGTCAATGTTGAAAACTAAAAATAAATAAAAATAAACAAAAAAAGAAAAATAGTAGGCTATTGGGTGCAAGTGAACAATAATAAAAAGGAAGATAGGAAAGAACAAAGGCAAAGTGATGAAAACACTCTGTTCTACAGGTCTGCCTGAGGCACCCCTCAGTCACACTATAAGGGCCAGGACTAGGCAAAATGGTGAAATAGACAACATCTGTCATAGGTAACCTCAGTCTCCTTTTTCTAGCTTTTTTCCCTCTTCTCACCTCCTGTTACTTTTTCTGGGGATATTTATAATTCAAGCCTTATTTCTCATTGTGGAATGAGAGGTTTATCCCCTATTAAATATCAAAGTATGAGGAGATAGGAGAGGCTGTCAGTTTGTTAGAGTGGACAGAGAGCTGGTACTGGATCAAGTTCTCTCTCCAACATGTACTGGTTGTATAACCCTGGGCACAGCTCTCAGTCACTACAAATCAATGGTGTGAAACTCAGAGGCTACTACAGCAAAACAATCAAGTATGTCTGGAACCAGATTAAAATGTAATTGGGAAATGTTTAACAAAATAAATAAAAATACAATATAATATAGATAATGTTAATTTGTGATTTTCTAAGTCAATGTGTGGCCTGCAGGGATCTGTTTCAGTTTGACACCACTGTAGTTTGGTCAACTCTCTAAAGCTATAAATTCCATGGAAATCAATAACCTGCATTGATAGAGTATTTCTTCACTAATAGTGTCCTCTCTTAATGAAGTTATAGGCCTAAACCCAGTTCCCCTAACCTGTGAGAGGATGGGAGAGAGGAAAATGAGAGGAGTGCTGCTGATTGTTAAAGGAAGCCTTTTCAAATCATATCACAGAGGTGAGGCCAGGCCTGGGCAATATTATGAAGAACTAGATGGCATAGATAATAGAGTGCTGACCTGGTGTCAGGAAGACCTGAGTTCAAATCCAGCCTACATACTTCCAAGCTGTATGACCCTGGGCAAGTCACTTTACCCTGTTTGCCCCAGTTTCCTCATCTATAAAATGAGCTAGAGAAGGAAATGACAAACCACTCCAGTATTTTTGCCAAGAAAACCCCAAATGGAGTCATGAAGTGCTGGATACAACTGAACAACAACAAGAAGCAATATCATTCCTCCTTCTGGGCCCTGATGGTAGCACAATAGTCAAGCTCTGTCTCATTAAGTTAATTATGCTTCCTCTTCTGTTTCAGCGAATCATTATCGCTTTATTTTCTATTCTTTTCTTAAAGCTATTTTCTATGAAATAACTGCAGCTATAGCCTGAGCAGTGGTTGCTGGGATGTGAAATGATCCTCTGCTGGTAGCATTAAGTTTAGTAAGGTGAGCTGACTGCTCTCCAAGAGTAAAAGCCCGAGTGCCTCAGAACTGACTGTATGATTTAGCAATGCTGCTGCATCAACGGGTTTGCCTCTGGGGCAAAAACTATCTCCAAACATCCTCCAAGAAGGAAAGGGGGAGAGTCCGGATGTCAATTGTGGCTCTGATCTCAGTCAGAAAGGCATCAGGAGATGGGACAGAACAGAGCCGAGTTCCATGAAGGGTGGTATGGGCTGGATTATGCTCCATCATCTATCTGCTCATTTACATCACGGCCTAGGGCGAATTACTCCTTTAATATTTTTCACTTGTCTATGCCTCAATTTCCCCACCTGTAAAAATGTATAAAGTCTCCCTCACAGAGATGTTAGGAGAATTAGTGAGGTAATGTCTAAGTGCTTGGAGCTCCTTGGCAGAAAGGCGCTATATAATTACTATTTAGTATTTACGCCGCCCTTCATGTTTGCCAAGTGCTTTATGATCATTCCTCAGGAGCTACTCCTCAGAGCCAGCCTATGAAATCAGTCTGTTACATGACTCTCCATTTAAGGGATGAGGAAACTGAGGCACAGAGAGGTTAAGAGCATGTGTTTAGAGGTCACCAAGAGAGCAAGAGAAATTTGAAATCAGCCACTGCCAAGTTCTCAGAGCCAGAACTGATCCCCCACTGCACATAAAAACTCCTCTTATCGTCTCTGAATGCTGAGCTGAAGCACCTTTAAAAATCTTCTCCCAGAAAGCAAGACTGTTTTTATGAGAACAGTGAAGGCAAGATTCAGAGGCAACAAAAGTGGCCATCAAAAACTCAAATTCTAGGCTCAGGATTCCCAACTTTTTCTGCAAAGCTGGCAACTATCCAGACTCCAGTCTCCACAGCCCTTTTCATTTGCATGCACATGGAATCACAGACTTAATATTAGAAAAGACCTTAATAAGGCTCATCCAGTACAACCCTCTTCTTTTATGGATAAACTGAGGCCTAGAAAAGTTAAGTGACCTATCGAAACTGCTTTCCTGCCTGAAGGTCAGTGTTTCTTTACCCCATAGTACTCTAAGGGCACTCAATTTCTACTCAGAAAACTATCCTTTCTACTCAGAGCCATTCCTGAGTTGTGCAGGACCTACCTAGAGCTAATCAGCCCCACACACACACACAACCACACACACACACACACACACACACTATATATACTCCCATACCTCCCCCAATTCCTCCCCACCCCCACACACATACACATGCTTCCTTTAATACTTTTACTTAGGGAATAACAAGAGGAGGAAAAACACAAAAAGATCCCTAGTAACCCAAGACACTCATCCAAAGCAGCCCCCAAGGGCACAACATGGGCAGAGGGAGGCCCACTGAGAGAGTATTACTTTTTCTAGATGGTAGAGAAATTTTACATGGTGTGTGGGTATCCATTTCATTATGAGATAAGTCACATATGTCTGGACAAAAGCTTTGAAGCCTCTGGACACCCATAATACACAGGGAACACAACGGCAAACTCTTGTCTAACCCGTACAAATGCTTTGTCCTTCTGCTAACGATAACGACAGCTGACATTTATACAGCACTTACTGTGTGCTGGGCACCGTGCTTAGCACTTCACAATGATTATTCCATTTGATTCTCACAAAAGCCCTGGGAGGGAACTGCTATTATTATCCCCATTTTACAGATGAGTAAACTGAGGTACACAGAGGTTAAAGTGACTTGCCCAGGGTCACACAGCTAGTGAGTGTCTGAGCCTGGAGCTTGAACTCCGACTGGGTGCTCCACCCCCTGCCACCTAAATGCCCCTCTTCTGCTGAGAGAATGTATATAAAGCAGGAGGGAGAAACTCTGAGTGTACTCTCAGTACAGGGCTGCCAAACGTGGGGTCACTGACTTGAGTTCTTTCCAACTCAGCTACTTCCTACCTGTGTGATTTTAAACTCCCTTAAACTCTCTGGGCCTCAGTTCTCTCATCTAAAAATGGGGAAGCTCTAGGGTTGTTGGACTGGACCATCTTTGTCGTTCCTTCTGGCCCTACATCTTGTGATCCTAAGAACCTCCTACCATGAAGTCAGTCTCAGCTTTTCCTTGATTGTGTGTACATGAATACCTCAGGTTTTGTTTGTTTTTAAAGAAGTACCTGCCACTTCCAACAACTCCTTCACTTCCCTCAACCCCAGGGTTATCTCTCAGACAATTCAACTGCTTAGTCTTCAAAACACGGAGGTACAAGGAATGGGTCATTACTCGGGGGCTACCCTGCCCTGGAGATGGCTCCTTCCTCTTAAGAAATGGTATAAAGGAAAGAATATTGTACTTAGGATCAGGAGAACACTGGATTTAAATCCCGCTTCTGATGCTCACTGGCTTTGTAACTATGGTTGTCACCTAAACCCTCTGAGTCCAGTTTCCTCATCTATAAAATGGGAATACTATCCGTAGCACCTCCGGGGTTGTGAGGGTGGCATGACATAACAATACCAAGACTTCACCAACTTTAAGGCTCTCTACAGATGGCAGCTGTTATTATGGCACCTTCTTGGATCCATGCACTTTATCCATCTCCTTCCATTTCATGCTTTTTATCTGACAGAAACATTTTCTGGCCTCAAACCCTGACCTCACCTCCACCACCACCGCCAACCCCCACAAAAAAAAGGATAAAGGCATCACAATCACAGAAATGCGGTTCCAGTTGTGCACAGAGATGGATAACAGTCTGTCTGTGCACAGATTTCTACTCCCATTTTCCCAACACCCTCAGACACACCAATATCTACATGCCATAATAATACATCCTAATCCTAATTTGGGAGAACTACCCGGAAAACAGGAGTGCTGAAAACTTTCAACAATATTCCTGGTCCCAAATTAAGCTGCTGGGGAGGAGACCTCTGAGAAGCAATAGTAATAAGCTTGTTTTGGCTGGGCCTCCAGTGGGTGAAAGGGCATGAGGCCCGGGGCATCAACGACTAAGCTGTCTAGCCCATACAACAGACTAGGCACCTCAGGGTCAGTTTATGGCAGGAGCTCTTAACCTAATGTCCTTAACTTTTAAAAAATATTTTGATAACTATTTGAATAGATTCATTTCCTTCACAATCCTACAAATTTTATTTTATGCATTTAACATTATGATTATGAGAAGGGGTCTATAAGCCTGATCAGACTGGCAAAGGAAGGGGTTCATGACACAAAAAAGTTAAGAACCCCTGGCTCAAGTTCAGTCAATAAACATTAAGTACCTCATCCATACCAGGCATTGTGCCATGGGCTAGCAATCCAGAGAAAAGCAAAAGACAGTCCACATTCTCGAGGAGTTCAGAGTCTAATGGAAGAGACAACATGTACAAACAAGATATAGACAGGATAAATGGGATATAATCACTAAAATTAATAAAGACTGGGAAAGGCTTCTTGTAAGTGGGCCTTTACCTGAGACTTAAAGGAAGCCAGGAGGCAGAGATAGCCAAGGCTAAAGTGTGAAGTAGCCATCCTTCCTCATACCCCACTTTCTCTTCGATTTTTTCCCAGCATACTCTCCTCTACCCATCCCCTCCAGTTGCTTAGCTGTCCCACACTGACTCCTGACCCAAAACCCCTTCATGGTAACATTCCTATGGTCCTGAATGGCACTCCCAGGTCAGTATCTTTCTCCTACCAGTAAGATATTTCTGTCCTGTGTTCCCTTCCTTAAGGGCTCTGCTCTCTGCTAACTAATTTCCTAAATTAATGTGATATGAAGCCCTAAACCAGGAGTCACCAAGGACAAGAATTTTAGATACTGATGGAAAAGATGTTTTGTGGGAAGAGGGTTTGGAGAGGGGTTTTCAGTGCCCCTCACCACTTTATATAGATTACCTGCCTGTTCCATATACACAATGGGTCAGCCCTGATACATTTTATGACAGAGGTTCTTAATAAAACTTTTCTGTTTCATGAAGCCTATGAATTCCTTCTCAAAATAATGCTTAATGCATAAAATGAAATACCTAAGATTACAAAGGAAACAATTATATCACAATGTGGTTATAATTTTTTTTTAAGTTCATGGACCCCAAGTTAAAAATCCCTATAATCTGTGTAACAGTCACTAGGGAAATGTCTAACCATATGGCAGGTGAAATTACGGTATACTCTAAATAGAACGAGGAAAAAAATTGTCACAATGAAAAAGAATAAAAGTCTTCACATGCAATAGTTTTTCAGAGTTAAAATGCATTAAAAAAAACAACTTTCCTATCCCAGGGGGCTACATGCTGAGCAAAACTGTAAAGTCCAAAAAGTTTGTCTCCAGTACCTCCCCCCTGCAACCATCCCCTTTCCAAATCCCTTTCCTCGACAGATGGTGGGGGATCCAGTGACTCATACAAAACCTCAGAAACCTGGGACAGTATATTTACCCCCATCCGTATTCCCACCCCCACTGGAAGCACAGTCCTACCTTGACAGGGAGTTAGAAAGTCAAATCCCTTTCTTCCCTCCCCATATTCAGATGCTCATTATCTTTTTGCCATTTCCCTCACTTTTCCCCTCCATAAAAATCTGTTTTAAGGGCATCAGTTATTTTACACTTTCCTGAGAATTCAACTCAGCGAGTTAGTGAGAAGCAGAGACCACTCACTCAATACACTTGTGAGCCCTAGGCAACTTTTGAAAAATGTGTTCCCTATGAGTTACTTTCCACCAAAGGCTTTCAACTTTCCATACAACACGTGCAACTTGAATTTATCACAAAATAAATAGCTACATGACATGAAAGGCAGAATTTTCCAGCATTAAGAATATCTGTAGGGGTGGCTAGATGGTACAGCGAATAGAGCACCAGCCCTGGAGTCAGAAGGACCTGAGTTTGAATCCGGCCTCAGACACTTAATACTTACTAGCCTGTGACCTTAGGCAAGTCATTTAACCCCAATTGCCCTGCCTTCCCCACTCCAAAGAGGAAAAAAAAAAAAGAATACATGTATTTAGAAAAAGATTATTAAAGCAGTATTATACCCCCTCACTCCAAATGTGTGTGTGTGTGTGTGTGTGTGTGTAGACTTGAAGACAATTTTTCATTGCAAAATGAAAGGCTTTTCCTCTTAAAGGAGCTTGCTAGCAGCAGCCACAGTAAGTTATGCACTGAGGAGGCCTTCCTTTGTTACTACCCACCAAAACAACCACCACCTAAGGAACCACCTTTTGGGCCCACCTCAAAGGCCTTCGATGCTGCTAAGGATCCCAGAGTGAACATTTTGAACAGAGCATAATATGGGAAAAGCGTTAGAGGGATTTGGGAGACAGGTTCTAGTCTCACCTCTGACACTAGAGTAATCTTGGGTCAGTCTCAAACATTGTGCAAAATAATGACATTAAACCAGATGATCTTTAAGCTCCCTTTCACTCATTAAATTCTATCAGGTTGGGAGCAGCTAGATGGCTAAGTGAATAGAGCACCAGCCCTGGAGTCAGAAGGACCTGAGTTCAAATCCAGTCTCAGCTACTTAATGCTTACTAGCTATGTGACCTTGGGCAAGTCACTTAACTCTGATTGCCCCCCTCCAAAAAGGAAAACAAAATTCTATAAGCTATCTGAATGATTTGGGACACTTTTTCTCAGTCTCGGAAACTGACTTAACAATTCTAAGCAATATATCTCTTTACCCTAAAACCTCTATAGATAAAATACAGTAATGTTTTAAGTGAACAGTACTGCATATATCCATGCTTCAGTTTATAGTATATCTATAATGGTTTACAGGGTTTATATCATATTAAATGAGAGTGCTCTAAGATGGATACTAGCCATATTAATTTCTATGAATATGTTTCTCAAGCAATAATCTCAGAAACTGATAGTTATTACATATATTTATGAAAAATCATATATTTATGAAAATTCATTTATTCATATCTATTTTTTGTCTTACTTTGTATATGGAAATCCTCATTTATTGGTGCTTGTTAAGTCTAAAATTTTAAAAATAATTTTTAAAAGCAGAATATATATTTCACTTCAGGCTTATTTCAAGGACTGGCTACATGGTACATGAATTTGGAGTCAGATGACTGAATTAGAATCTCTGCTATTTAACCCTTGTATGACCTTGGACAAGTCACTTCCTTTCCCTCGGCCTCAGTTTCCTCATCTGTAAAATTAGGGGGTTGGTCTAAATGATCTCTAAAGTTTCCTTCACTTCTAAACTAATGACTCGAACAAATGTCATAATACCCCCCCCAAAAAAATCACTGTTTCAAGTCCCCTCAAGGATAAGAAGCAACAGTTTTTAGTCCACTCCAAGACTATAACTGAAAGGATTTCCTTTGGGGCAGGGGCAGAGGGGGAAACTTTGGAACAAGATTCATTTCACAAACATTTTACATGGTTTTAAGAATGAAAAACTTCTAACTTCTACCCAACTATTATCCCATCCAGAAACTCACATACATGTGCTTTCTTTCAGAATACTTATCACTTGAAAAACTGCCCTACTATATTTAGTATAAAATAAATATATCAACTGAAACATATGTACATGGAAAATGTTCTGAAAATGACAACTCCTCCTGAACATGAGCTTACCCCAGTGGGAAAAAAAAGTATATTCAGATCACTAGATACCAAGGGCAGAGAAGGTTATGCCTTCATGGTTTCTGAAGACAGACCAGAGAAGCCTCCAAAGAAGGGACAAAGCATGAAGCATGTATTAACTGCTGTGATAATTTGCTAGGAAAGGATGTGAAGGGTATAGCTTTCCTTGCTGTAGCATGCCATGTGTTACTGAATTAAATTACTGCCATGCAGTCTTCTAGTGGAGGAATGTGTAAACAGGCTATATATCCTTGCATCAGTTCCCCAGAATGTTGCACAACACAAAATGCCTCTCGATGTGTCATTTCCTTCTTGGCCATCTTCCCGGCTCCTGACAGTCAGTCAACAAAAAAAAAAACCCTCAGAAAGAGATTTAAAGCTGTTCTACTCATGAGCACATTCCACCAACACCAGACATAACCTCCACCACCACCTCTGGCCTCCTCCTCCTTCTATTCTCCTCTTGGGGAGAAGGGAGGGAATGGAGGCACGTGGGCGGGGAGGGGGGCAGGGAGTGTCCTAAGAACTATTATTACAGTAAGTCTAAAAAACAATACCCCCACCCCTTAAAAAAAAAACCCTTCAAACATCACTACACGTTTTATAAGTTGGTTGGCCAAATGGTTAACATCTATTCCAGGCAAACTCCTATTCGTCTGCATTGACTACAGAGTAAATAAAGAATACAGTATTTGAACAAGCCCAACATACATTTATTCACCTCACAGACAGTGGCAGCAAAGAAGTCAGGAGGAATTCTGTAAGTCAAGGAAATTAAGGTGCTTTCTGCTAATATCTCTCATTAAAAACTAAAGAGTCAGTATCTTCAGAGGTCTAGTCCAAGACCCTATGATAAGATTTCCAAAATGTTCCTGCAAACAGAAAGACTCTGGAAACTGAACCCGTTTTAGGCATACCATCTGCCCCTTGGTAGCTTCTTCCTTCATCCTCTTATCCAACACATTTTGACTTATTCTCTGCCTTACCTCACGTGCTGACAGCATTTAAATAAGCATCCATCAGTGATGAGCAACCAAATGCCATGCAGCCAGCCCCTCACTGAAAGTCTGAAAATATTCAACTCCCTCATCCCACAGCACTCCTGGAGATGCGGGTACCACAAAAAGGGAGGAAGGCTGAGCTTCTACAGACAGAATCTGAAATAAGGAGCAGCAATTCCTTAACCTTCAATTGCCTTTATTCCTTAGCTATCACAATGATAGTCACAAGGAATGAAATGGAATTGAGATAAATGTAAATTTCTACCCTTAGATCCAAAAAGTCAGCTACAAGATGGGAGATACACACACACACACACACACACACACACACACACACACACACACTTTTTTGAAGAATGGGAAAAAATAATGTGGCAAACACTTTAAATTGCAAATTTAAGTTAACAGTTGTGACATGGTAGCAAACGATGTCAAAGAGATCTTAAGCACATTAATGGATGCACAAAGTTTGAAACAAGGAAGAAGATTGTTCCGTTGTATTCTGCAACGATTTTAAAGTGTAGTTGCCATATTTTTTGGATATTGTTCATCTAGATCATGTCTAGAGGAGAGTGCCCAGTTTGGTAAAAGAACTAGAAATCATTCCACACAAAGACAATTTGAAGGAGCTGCAAATGTTTAGATTAGAAACAAAAAACCCAGGGAAGATATGTTGGACATCTTCAACTGATGTTTGAAGAGAGGCTTAAACTTCTGCTTGATTAGAGGATTAGAGTTCTGCTAGGCCCCAAATGGGAGAACCAGAGGAAATGGGCAGAAGTTGCAAAGAAGGAGATTTCAGGGTCACATAAGGAAAAATGCCTAACATTTAGAGATATCTTCAAATGGATGGGCTCCCAATGAGATAGTAAGCTTCCCACCACAGGAGGCCTTCTAGTGAAGACTTGTTTCAGATACAGTAGAGAGGATTCCACCTTCTAAAAGAAGCCATTCCCAGTCCTCCTTAATCTTGGTGTCTTCCTCTGAAATGACCTCCCATTTACTTTATATACATCTTGATAGTACTTAGTTGTTGACATGCTGTCTCCTCCATTAGACTGTAAGCTTCCTGAGAGCAGGGACTGTTTTTGCCTGTCTTTGTACACACAGCGCCTGGCACATTCTAAGTGCTTAATAAGGCTTGCTGTCTCAACTTCCAAAACTGAGTTTCTATAAAGGGAGGTACATTATAGAAAAATGAGATGATGCCTTGCTCAAACTATTCAGTCTCAGAACTCAACACTTAAAATAGTAAACCTTACTTCTTCTCCTTCTGAAAATGCCTCCAGAATAGGGAGTAGAGAAATTTTCTCTGAGGAGTTAAATAAATAATCAAAGACCAAGGGAGCTGAGCATGCAAGGGAATGAAAAAAATAACACACAGCGTCAGCTGAAACACTCAAGCTTCTTTCCCTAGCAGTGCGAGCCAGTGGACGAACGCAGTCCTAACTATAAAAACAATACCAAATACTTACCCTCCCAGGTGGCCTCCCACTCCCCTAAACTCTAGACCCATTTGAAAGTAGGGAAGACGGCCAAGCAGAAGCAATGTGGCAGCCTAAGCCTGGGACCATCAGCCTGAAGGAACTCAAAGAAGACAAGGAAAAGAAGCATTTGGAGGGTTTCATATCTTCTATGCAGATGGTACCTGGGGAGCAGACATAAAGGGAAACAGCAGAGAAGACATAAAGAACGATGGTTTTCTTTCTTTTTTCCTTTCTCCTTTGGCAAGAAACGTGGTTCATCTCTCCAAGGTACGTGTAAGAACTCTCAGATTCTCACTTGCCTATGCTGGGGATTATGTCTGTAAATATGTAGGGAAACAGGCATTTTCAAAAATAGAAGTTATAAAAAGAATAAAATTTCCAGGCTAGTCCATTCACAAATGTACCAGGGTATGTGAACAGATTAATTGCTTAACATTTTTGTGGTCCTATGGCCACCTCTGTATATAGAAAAAAAATTTCTTTAAAAATTTGTGATATTCAGTATATACCTTTTCCCCAAGAAAATCAATCAAACCTAGTTCTTCAAATATAAAGCGGCATAAATAGGGCAAGAAGTGGCCATAAGGTATTTGCTGAATAAATGAACAAATGCCTTCCATACTGATTATGATGGTATAGCCTACCCAAAATGCATTTGATCTGCTCCAAAGATATTCAAATCAAAATAAGGCCACTATGACTGAAAGCAAAATTTCTAAATTCAAGTGGAAAGGGGGGGAAGAGAGGTGGAGCTATGACTTAATCCCTCCTACAAAACAAGAAAAGGTATGTTAAAATGAAATTTGGAAAATAAGTAGTTAAAAGAAATTAAAGATGGAGACACAACAGGATGGGCTGGACTATTTTTTTTTTAAATATCTCCTATATTACCAACAGAGCCAATATTCTCTGTGATTCTCTGTTACTTCTTGCCTAGAAGACCAAATGTAATGTTCTTTTTGGCACTTCAAGCTATTCGTAACTCTGAGCCTTCCTATCATCCCAGTTTTCTTACTCCTTATTCTATTCCACCTACTCTACAACTACACAGGCCTATTTGCAGTGTTTCAAACAAGACGATCCATCTTCCATCTCTACCTTTATATTGGCTGCCTCCCACATGTGGAATGAGCTTCCCCCCTCATTGTATCTGTCTCTTAAAGCTTCATGATAAGACCTATGTTCTATAGGACTGGATTTTTGCATTTCTTTACATCCCTAGCAATTAGCAGAGTGCCTGGCACATAGTAGGTACTTAACAAATACTTGTCAAAATGAATGACTAGTGGATGAAGTCAAGAAGACCTGGATTCAAAATCTGCCCCTGACATGAAATAATTCTGCAGTCCTAAAAAACTATTCTACTTCTATCTGCCTCAGGCAAGAAAGTCCCTACTACTTAACTTATGGACTAGATGAATGGGTTTTTCTTTTTTTCTTTTTTGGAGGGGGAAAGGCAAGTCAATCGAGGTTAAGTGACTTGCCCAAGGTCATACAGCTAGTAAGTGTGTCATGTGTCTCAGGTCAAATTTGAGTCCTCCTGACTCCAGGGTTGGTGCTCTATTCTTAGATGGATTATTAATATGAAAGAACGGTGGGAGATATTCCCATATGGGGAGCTCTATCATGCTGACAAAACCCTTTATGAAAGATTCTCAGCAGTATATCTGCATCTACCACCAATGCTGCTACCCTTCTTTGAGAGCACCACAATAACAAACTACAGATTCTGCTACCAAGTTTCTCCTTCCTTATGGGAATCCTTTAAATTGGGCAGAGAGGTGGCATCAGGTGGTAAACAGATAGCAGACTGCTAACAGAAACTGATGTCTGACCAAGTAAGATGTCTTTGGTGATATTATTGCTGCCACCGCTGAAGATGACATCTGCAGGAAAGTGCATGCTATCGATTCTCTCAAGTTAACTCGCCAACATAAGGTCAAAAAGTCTTGCCTGAAAACAAGACTTACAAATTTTGGGTCTTCAGCATGATGTCATGTCTTAAAATGATAAGCTGGCAAAGAAAATAAATGACATTCTGTAAAGATGTGCACCGTTTTCATGTTTACGCTACTTAAGATGAAGGTCCTAATAAGTCATCGGCTGTGCTCCTTTAAAGGGAAGTTTTATAACTGAGATGAATCACAACTGCAAAAGATCAAAGTCAAAAAACATCAATGATGCCATGGGGTACTTTTTAATCTTGTAATGAGTGATGATCATGTGCTCTTATGAAGTTAGTCCAACTGCCAATGCCAGATGTGTATATTAAGAAAAGGAGTTGTTTGTGAAGTGACAACACCGGTTCAGCTGCCAGAGACAGAAAACATAGAAAGATGAAGACCTTCAGATTTCTGAATAAAAAGATCTCAACAGATGTGACAATAGGCCAACCTCTGAGAGGGGGCATTGTTTGACTGAAGTATCCCCAACTCCAAGGAATTTTATCCTTGTTGTTGCTTTGTTGTGTTGTAACAGAATCATAATTAGCATCTGTTCCACCTTACTTTCCCCAAGGCACGTGGATGCAGGCTTAAGGCATTGTTTATATCACTGATTAGTGTCATTTACTAATGTGCAGAAATTGGAGCTGACGGCTCACTGGGAGAAACAAGCGTTTGTGTAAAACCCATAGTATGAGTTGTCTATTTTACAGTTATTCACCTCTTAAAAGTGACATCCCATCAAGAGAATTTGAGGGCTTACTATAAAGAAACCTCCAAAATAACAAGACATTTTACCTGCCATGTGTAAAACTGCAGATTAAAAAGAAAATACATACTAGTTAAAACCTAACTCTCCAATTCTCTACTTAGACAAAAGCTGGATGGAAGAGCTGTTAAGGATATGAACAAGCCTTCAACAGTCAAGCCATTTTAGGTAAGAGTGACATTCCATTAACACTAAATTAGGAGAGCAAAGTACTGTTTAATTCATCGTAGAAAAACGTAAATGACTCTCCATCTTAAGGCACCTGAAGTCTTTGAAATTAAAGAAAGGGAGCAAGAGGAAAGCAGAATACGAAGCATGTTTGGTGTCTAGCAAAGCTAAGACTGGTGGGGAAAGGCGGACAGAAAAGGATGGATACAGTGTTGAGTAATCTAGTTGGAAAAGCTGGTTTAAGGTGCCTTCTGATGTTGAAGTCACCTGGAAATTTGTTCTGAATTTGATGAGTCTTCAATTTCCACTTCCTGCTCCCCTCCTGAAAGTACTCCACGACATCATGAATAGGACATCTAGTTACCCATAGACACTTCTCGGATTTCCAAGAAATGTCGTTCCGGAATGTTGGAGTAGGAATTTAGTCAACCAAAAAGCTTTGGCACCTCATCCCATTTCTGGGTCCTTGCTAACCTTAAATATAAGTTTATCCCAAAGTGACTGCTTCACACAGCCAAACCTTAATCTCCCCAATAGAGCATTTTCCAGTTTGAAAGTACTGGTATCTTGATAAACATCAACTAATTAATTCCCACAACAAATTAGGACTGTAGGTTTTAAAGTTGGAAAGGATCACTGCTAGGTGGTCTACTTCACCCCCTTCATTTCTATAAAGTAATACTACCATTCTCATTTCACTGAGAAACTAAACTAATTTCCCAGGGCAACAGAATAATATTGAGAAGCCATCATTGTCAATGGAGCTATTAACTGATCCAACCATTTTGGAGAGCAATCTGGAATTACACCCAATAAGTTCTAAAACTGTGTATACCCTCTGACCACTATTAGGTCTGTTTCCCAAGGTGATCAAGGAAAAGGGAGGGGAAACTTGCAAGTTTTAAAAATATTTATAGCAGCTCTTTTTGTGGTGGCAAGGAACTGCAAATTGAGAGGATGCCTATCAATTGGAAAATGGATGAATAAGTTGTGGTATATGATTGTGATGTAATTAATACTAGTGTGCTGCAAGAAATATGAGCAGTTTGATTTTAGGAAAACATGGAAAAGACTAGCTTGAAATAATGAAGAGTTAAATGAGCAGAACCAAGAGAACATTGTATACAGTTGTATACAGTAACAGCATATTATTCAAAGAGTAAATGTGAATGACTAAGCTATTTTGAGTTATATAAATATTCAAATAAACTACAAAGGACCTATGAAGGAAGATATATCCACCTCCAGAGAATGAAGCAATATGCCAAACTATGTATTTTATAGTTTCTCATACATATCTGTGGCAAAGGTTGACTTTTTCTAGTGCAGAGTTGGGAGGGAGGGAAGTGAAAAGCTTGCAATTCAAATGTAACAAAAAAAATTTAAAAAGCAGTCACATAAAGATGACCTCCTGTGTCATTTCTCCTCAAGGGACCATTTACTTACCAGGTCACAGTACCTTCTCATGTTTTGTCATGTCTTCAGGAAAATTGAATCCAGTTAAAGACATACCTATCTTTTCTTGTATTCATCCTCTCAGTACTCCTAATTACCAACACATGTTCACTGACCCCTTATATGGTCTTCCCCAAAACCAAGACAGGAAGCCTGAGATCAGTAAGAAACGCCTTTTAAAAAGACGTATGTTATTTAAGGACATATACTTAAAAGAGCAAGTGCCTTATTTTATGCATATTACAAGTGATCTTCCTTGCCTCTCCAGCACTTCAGGGGTTGGATAAAATGGGCAAATAGCTACTCTCCAACACAGGTGGTCATCCCTGACTGCAAAGTCAGGGAAAGCCCCAGGTTCATTCAGATAAGAACCCTGAAGCTATCCTTCATTCATCTACATGAGCTAACCTCCCTTATAAGTCTAACAACCTCAGGCTCCTACAGATGTGTGGGTCACCCACCTCTGAATAGGAGGATCCCAAGCTGGAAAGGCAGAGCTAGCACTGACCCAACTTTTTGAACTTGGAAGGACGCCATGCACATGAAAGGAGGAGAAAACAAAAACCTCAAAGACTCAGTTTTGAAGCAGGAAACCTCCCCAGCCCAGGCAAGCAGACAACCTTCATGAAGAGAGACAGCAGCCATAGGAGGAGAGGTATATGGTTGTTCTCGCTACTCAAGGAGATGCTACATGGTTCTAGCAGAGACAAGACCCTGGTGGCCTTTGTCTGCCCATTTTAGGGGAAGGAAAGGTGGTCAGGTTTGCCATCTAGGCAGGTGTGCTGCTCTGTGTCAAAAAATTCTTCCAACTATACCTTTGCCACAAATTAAACTTGTTAAGAAAAATGGCTCTATCTCACATGTATTTGCTCATCAAAGGCAGAGTGGTGAAAGTGATGCTTCCAATGACGTGACTTTTTAATGTGGTTTGTACACTGAATAATCTTTAATCTCTAAATATATTTAAATATAGGTAGGCCAGGTTTGTTCTAATCAGTTTGTCTGAGAATTTTTGAAAAAAACTCTGATTTAATTGAGATTAAGGGGAAAAATGCATATTGGCCCATGTGGAGTATGTACATGATATAAAAATGATTGCTGGTTAAAGCTGCCGGATGCCCAGACAGACAAATAAACCAAGACAGATTAAACCAAGTCAGACTATATCTGTTAGCAGAAGCTATCTATAACAATTACTGGAACATGACCAAACAACTGTGTTGTAACAATCAAGCAAGTTATCATTTGCAAATAAATTTTTTATAATTAAGGAGTGTGCTCTTTATAAAGGGAATGAGTGGGCGAATAGAAGAGTTAAAACACATTCTTAGGCCATGGGAAACATATACAAGTGCTTTCGACTGAGCCCAAGATTTTTTAACGGTTTGTTGTTTTCCACCTTCGGTCTTAAGGATCTAGTCTATTCATTATTATGAAATAAACATATTGAAGTTCTTATAAAACTTACTTCCAGCTAAAGAATGATTATAAACTGTCTTGTGGCAAAGGATGGGTCTGTAATTTTATTTCCCACTAAGTGGGAATTTTTTCTAATAGTTCCTCCACTGAAGTTAGATGGAAATAGTGTATTTGGTAAAGAAATCATACATCCAAAACTGTGTTGCTCACTTAGGAGTGATGTACTATCACTGCATTCAAAAGAAAGGCAAGTACTTACTTCTTGGTTCCCGAGGCCCATCTACTGTAACCTTAATAGCTCTGTGGTAGGTGGCAACTTGGGGGGGATTTGTGAAGACAGTTATTGTCAAGGTGAAACTCTTTCCTGCAGATGGAATAACAGAAAAATCCATAATAAATACAAAAAAGAAGCAATGGTCAATTTTAATGCAGCTATGAAGATTTTTAAAGTATAATTTTTCCCATCTCTGAAGAGACAGCATTATACAGTAGAAATAGAAGAATTTAGAAACAAAGGACCTTGGTCCCCAGGTCAGAATCCCAGCTCTTCCACATTAGGCATTTTGTTTAACCTCCCTTCCCCTCTTTTTCTTCATTTGTACAATGAGGAGCTTGTACCAGGTAGATAACCTCTAGGCTCTAAAAAATCCTACAGTCTTATGACCACTGATTGTATGAAAATGTGCTCCCACAGTCCAAACCCAAGACAAAACTTTTCTAATGTTCAATTCTAAACCCTCTCCCTGCCTGCAGTTTTAAGGAGTCACTAGACTTGTCTGTCGACATAACACCGGCCTCAGCATTAGACATGACTGCCTTGATCCACTGTGCAACATAAAAAGTAAGGCAGTTCCAGGTTTTGAAAGTGCTGAGCAGTAGCAAGAATGGTAATAAAAACAAAAGCCACAGTCCACTCTTGGAGTTTTCTCTTCCTTTCGGTTTTCTGTAACATCAGGAACACATCCAAACCCAGACAATTTTAGAAGCCTTTATTTAGTTTTGGGTCACAACCCTATGAGAGAACAATAGTAAATCATTGTTGATTATGTTATTTACTTCACATGGCTTTAACATTTCATTTGCTTAACTGAACTACAATAAGAAGATGAAAGAGTCAAGTTCTTATGGGAATCATTTTAACAGGGAGCTAGTGTCTCCTGTCCTGGCCTTAATGTGCCTGTGGTATGATGATGATTTCATCGTTACTGGAACAAAGTTTTTCTCCACCCCCAACTCCAGTCTCCCCCCCCCCCCCTTACATATGTCCCCACTATTAAGTCTTGAAACAATTCTCTGACAGTGGCTTATTGTGCACCAGATATATGTGGCATCCCCCAAATGCACATTTGAATCCTAACTCTTAGGAGGGAGCCCCCACACTTTGTTGAAACATCACAACTGATGATTCAGATTCCTGGGCAGAAGGTGATGAAAAGAAGGAAAGAAAAGCCAGGGGAAATTGCGATATGAGCTCTGAATGTATGTTCTCCCTAGAAGAAGACACCAGCCTCTGTTATGCAGACTCACTGACAGTTGTAATCTGTTAGATATGCAACGGTTAGTAATGTCAGATAGTCAAAACTGCAAACTGTTACAAGACAGGAAAGGGTAGGCGTATAAGAGTGACTCAATAAAACATTCAGCAGTCTGAGGCCTTGCTGCCCACTGAGATGGCTTCTGGACCCGAACCTTTTAAAAAGCGGCTGCTGCCTTTTTTTTTTTTTTGACCGGAGACTCCTTCCCTTCATTGAGCTCTGAGAGCATTAAATCAAAACACAAAGCTTAAACAATATGTAGCAATGCAAAACTTAATGCAATCTTTTCAAAGCCTAATATGGAACAGGTTATATATAAGGCTTAATGCAGAACAGGTCTTTGGCTGTCAAGTCTAGTGACTGGGTTTTCTTTTCAAATCAGGCCGTGGAAGTTCCTAAAATCTGTTTAAGACACACATCATTTGTTACTGAGCGTGTGGCTTTAGGTCTCCTTGGCTATATTTTTCCAATAGCCAAGAAAATGAAGGAGAATATTCCTCAGGAATATTAAAGAATCTTTTAAGAGGTAGAGAATCTTTCGTGAGGTTAGAAATGTACCCTAGTTCAGTGTATTTGAAATGAATAAATGCAAAAATGTAGAGCAAGGTGGTGAAGACATCTAGTTTTAAAGTGAGTCCTTCAATACATCACATTTCAAGTGACTGTCATATGAAGTACATTCTTTAAATAATTCAAACTATCTTTCTCTAATTGATATGGCTAAAGAGAGGAACGGGATAGGAAGAGATCAGAAATAATCTAAAATACATACATATAAATAAAAATTGGAAATTTGGAAGTTGAATGAGAGGACTGAGATTATTCCTCCAATACAGAAAAACCCATATGGATGTGGATCTCTGAGATAAAACTGATTTTATTTGATGAAATAGATTTAGAGCTGAAAAGGCCTCAGTGGTTGAGCCTGATGCCAACATTTTACAAATGAAGAAAGAGAGAAGTTGAGGAATTTGTCTGATATCACATGAGGTAGCACAGCTAGGTTCTGAACCCAGTCTTCTGACTTCAAATCCAGCAATCTTTATACTTCACCATCCTGGCTCAAATCAATGGCTTAAATGGATCAGGTCTGCAATTTCTAAACATTAGAAATATCTGATGGCTCTTGGAGAAAGACAGTATTTATTTCTATATCACTGATCTCAAAAGTCTACAGATACATTACTGGGCAAATACCCTAAAGAGATAAAAGCTAGAAAGAAAGGCTCCACATATTGCAAAATATTCATGACAAAAAAACTGGAAACAATGTAGATACTATTGATTGGGGACTAGCTGAGCAAGTGTTGTATCACATACACATAATGGAATATTATTATCATGGAAGAAATGACAAGTATGAGGAATTCAGCCAAACATGGATATGACTTATATGAAGTGATGCGAAATAAGGCAAACCAAGCGAACAATACAATGTCTACAATAATGTCAATGAAAATAATACTAAAAGGAAGTGTAATCAGAATAACCATCCTTTAAAAAATAATAGTAGTAGTGGTATAATAACAATAATAACAGGAATAATTGCAATGTGTATATGATGCTTTAAGGTTTGCATTGCACTCTACAAGTATCACCTCATTTGATCTTTCCAGCAAACTTGGTAAGTAGGTGCTATTATTATCTTCATTTTATAAATGAAAAAACAGAGGCAGACGGAGGTCAAGTGACTTGCCAAGGGTAATAAAAGTAAGTGTCTAAAGCTGTATTTGAACACAGGTCTTCCTGATTCCGGGTCCTGCCCTCTATCCCCTGTGCCACCTAGAGAAGGGGGGTTGGGAGAGAGAGAGGATTTATAATGGCAGATTATCGAATATACTAAACAAATACGGTCACTTAGTTGTGACAATTACTATTTTTTTCTTTTTTGCAAGGGGGGGTGGGGAATTTTTTTTTTGCACTGTGGGGTGAGTGTGAGCGAAGAATTTATTCAAAAACAACTGTCATGTGAGAACAAAAGGCAAATAGAAAACATTTTTAAAATGGCTCTTGGAGAAAGACATTCTAGAGATGTGCCCCAAGTAATCTTATATTCTATTATTAACTGATTATAGGCATCAACTGCAAACTTAGCTAAGCTTGTTTTGAACCTATTTATATTTTGAAACCTTAAGATTCCATTTTAAGGTTTAAAAGTATTATTTCTTCTACTATTTCAGAGGCAACATTCTATGCAAAAGAGAATCCACACCATTCCAGACATTTACTCTACAATTTAAAAACTAAGGCAAATTTTCAAAGTGGAACCATTTTCCTATATAATGTCCCAATTTATCCTTCTCAAATAAAGATGTGGGTAGTGGTTCTGGGGAAGAAACAAGCATTTAAATTACAACTGTTCCAAAATCAAATCCCAAAGAACAAGATGTGCTTAACATCGAAATTTTTTTTTAACAGAGATTCCTCCCACTCCTTGCTGATCTTTTGAGAGGAGATGTAGGTAATACCAAAGACAAAATCAGGAAACATAAACCAGCATAGAAATTAACACGCTACTTCAAAATAATGGGCATTTCATAAGTTATATCTTTATGTTGATATTTATGCTTTCGTCAAATAAAGTCTTGCTTTATTTCCTGGATATCTTTCATCAACCAAAAGAAATATCTTTTCCACACATCCTTTTTTATTAGCCTTTGACATACTCTTAAAAATATATGTTCTTTACTCCTGGAAACTAACAATTAATTTGAGTGCTGATTCACTAATTTCATCAGCTAGAGACTTATCTGGGGGTTACTTCTGAACTATGTCCTCAAGTCCTATATTTTCAGTTGTAACCACAGAAGACTAACATTGACAATCATTATGGTAGCCTGAGGGACTGTCAGACATAATAGGGAGGGAATGCTGTTTTAGAACAGGAAATACCCTTCTATTTTGACTCTGTTCTCTCAGACTAATACAGTGTTTTGTACACATATAGGGGGTTCTTTAAAAATGTTTATTGACTTGAATTTAAAGTTGCATTTGACATGAAAAAGAGCATGAATTTTGTTGGGGATTTTTAAAAGCCCCATTGGTCTTTTGAAAATGTAAGCAGAAAAAGGAACATGCAGGGAGCAACCAATCATAAGTGGAGAAGGCTAATACCAAATGCATCTTGGCAGAGAGATGATGGATACACTAGACTAGCACAGAATGAGGCAAACATTTTTTCTGACACAACCTAAGTGTTGATTGGTTTTGCTTAATTAAATGTAATTGTTATGAAACAATGGGTAGTAACTACTAGAGGTTAATGACAGAGAAAGAAAGGGAGGGAGGGAGGAAGGGAGGGAAGAGAGGAAGGAAGGAAGGAAGGAAGGAAGGAAGGAAGGAAGGAAGGAAGGAAGGAGGAAGGAAGGAAAGAAGGAAGAGAGGAAATGAGAGAGGGAGGGAGGAAGGAAGGAAGGAAGGAGGAAGGAAGGGAGGAGGAAGGGAGAGAGGGAGAGAAAGAGAAAGAAAGAAAAAGAAAATAGGGAGGGAGGGGAGAAATGAAGGAAAGAAAGAAGAAAGGAAGGAAGGAAGGAAGAAGATAGTAGCAATAAAAAAATGTTTAAAATACACAGAAGAAAACAAAAAGAAATTCAGAAGGAGATAGCAATTTTGTTACTACCCTCTTAAATTTAAGTACACCTAAAAATAACTGTACTAACAAGTTGAACGTTTCTTATATAATCCTCTTTTTTTCTTCTTGGAATATTGAAATATTCATGTTTGTTGTGTTCATGATGAAAAAAGAAAAATGTCAAAAGAAAAGGAAAGCGTGACCTGAAGCTCTGTGCCGTTCTCACCCACAGGTGCACAAGAGGGGTTTCACTGAAGCCATTATCTAACCAATATCTGATTGCAAAACAAGTCCAAAAGTGTTTGGCATCAGTGGACTTTTGCATGGCCAAATTATGATAGTTACATGACTCTCTGTAATGTGTTGTCATGGAGTAGATTTGGTTATCTTTCTCAAACTGAAGGAAAAGTGCAATATAGTGCTGGAAAATCCTGGCCATTTCTTTAAGAGCAGAGGAAAAAATATTAAACATACATTTATGTATGTATACATATGCACACATATGTATACACACACATACCTATATGTATATGTGTGTATACACATATAAGAGTGGGGAGTGGAATTGGAGAGGTATGGGGGTAGCAGAGTATTGATTTAGTTTTCACAACTTAAGAAAAATCTAGATCATAGGCTAATAGATCCAGAGACTGAAGGGACCTCAAAAGTATTCTAGGACAGCTCTCTTATTTGAGAGATTAAGATGCATGATTATCAAAGAGGAAACTGGAAAAAAAAATAGTGTGATAAACCAGGTCAGGTACAAAGAGATGCAGGTTAGAGAGTTTCCTGTCACTGAAAAATAACTTACTTATTTTACAAACAATGTTTGATTCATCCTATCAATATTCTCTTGATGATAATTTTTTTCTCCTGACTTCTGTTTGCTGTTAACTGTTTCCTTTAATACATTATACTGATATAATAATCTATTAGTGTTCTCTCTCTCTCTCTCTCTCTCTCTCTCTCCCCCTCTCTCTCTCTCTCTCTCTCTCTCTCTCTCTCTCTCTCTCGTAGAAGTCTCTAAGACAAGTCTGGACCAATTTCTCCATCCTGCCTCTGGCAGCAGACTGTAGCATTTCAGATCCTCCACCAAGTCCCGGCTGCTTCAAAGGAAAAACCCTACTTTCTTCAGTTAAGATCATAAGAAATATAGGGGGAGGGGGTCAGCTCTGTTTGGACATAATTACACTTCATCAAAAGAAGCTTTCTTCATCTTCCATGCGTGAAAAGTCTGCAAGCAGTTAAGTCTGTCTTTTTTTTTAAATATAAAAATTGCTATTTGGGAAACCAGCCAAAACTCAGAAAGCCAATATAGTAAAACAGTGCACACCCTTTGTTTCTCTTTGAAGTTTCTTAAATAAATATGTTGAGGGTTTACAAAGTACACTATCACTTTGCCATAGTTTCTACTCAAATTGATCAGAGAAAACTTATGCAGAGTCTATATAATACAAAAGCACTATAAATGAAAACACTAGCCTGAATATGAAAAGTAAAATAAAAATTGTGTTGATTCCTTAAATACTAACTCCATTTCCTCTCTTTTAATAGAAAATAATATTTCATAGGACTCAAATGAGATTGAGAACACACAGGGAGTCCAGCATATTCTTTCATTTGCTTATTAGAGAAAAGAAATATTGTACTGTACTGTATACTAAGGTAGTGCTAGTGACTGAGTCAAAGAGATTTTAAACCTAATCATTCAATAGTAAGAAAGAACAGCTCTTTTTTTAAATGAAGTTAACTTAAACATGCTGCAGAGATAACACCTTTTGCTTTGATTCAGTGGAGAGATCCAGCTTCATTTTATTTCAAATGACCTTTCTGTGACAGTATCTCATTATCATGCATAATTGTTCTTTAAAAAAAAAAAAGTTTAAAAGTACAACTTCTTGGCCATGTTCCTAGAAAGTAAACTAAAACTACTCATCGGAAACAGCCCTTCTTGAATCTCCCTTATCAAGCTTTTACAATAGTAATAATATGACATCTGATCCAAACTTAAGAGCAGTCAGTTTGGATTTTGTTTAAAAACTGGAGCCTCTCGTTTCCTATGACCCACTACTCTGTTCCGGCTACTCCAGAAGAGAATTAGCATTTTTTTTCAAGCTGAATTTGCAGCACACAGTGGGGTTGCTTTTTCTTTCCTTATAAGAGGGCTTAAAATTGAAATATTTGTTTAAATAAACAAATAAATACATTAAGTCTAATAGGAAGACAGATGATATATAGGATTGTCTTGGGAGAATACTGTGAAAACTGAAGAGTTGGTTTCCTTAGACGTTCTTTCCATCATTAACTACAATTATGAAGCAGCTGCAAAAAGGCTAAAAGGAAATTATTTTCTATTTACCATCTTTTAAAAGGCTTCCTACAATTTCAGTATAGATTTCAGATGAGAGGAAATCCTTAAATACCAAAGGGACATTCAGAGTCATGATCATTTATCAGGCTCACCAGTTCCACAGTCATGCTGAAGTAAAGCAAGTTGATGCATTAAAGGTTTATGCTCAATCCAAATTTTTTTTTTAATCCTACTGCTAAGGTAAATGCCAGTGACTGATAGAAGAAGCAAGGCAAGTGAACAGAGCCTTAACTAGAATGGGGCAATTGGGGTTTTGCACTCAGGATGTCAAATTTAGAAAATCCTAAAAATACTTACAGTCCTAGAGCAACAATAGGACTTAGCACTTAGCAAGAATCAGATAAAAGCAGGAAGCTTTAAGTGGCCAGCTTCCCACTGCCACCCCACATCCAAGATGACCTTCTTCCCATCTCTGACCTGCCCGCTCCTTTCTCCTTCTCAGTGGACTCCTGAACTATGGCTTCTCTCTGGCCCCTGGCTTCTACCCCTCCCCACAGTGGCTTCCAGGATCTTGGCTTTAAAAGTAGATTTAAGGGTTCATTTCATGCTCCTTATCCTGAAGCATAGCTTGTGATGCCCAAGGTACAAAAATTGCTAGTTATGTCTCTGCTCGTGCATTCTTACTTTGAGAGTAAATAATGATCATGCTATTTTGCTGTCTCCACAGAAGAGGGATTCTTTAACCTAGGAAATGCAAACTTATTTTTAAAAATGTTTTGATAACTATATTTCAATATAATTGATTTCCTTATGCATTTTACTTTATTAATTTAAAAATATTATCGTGAGAAGTCCATAGGCTTCACCAAGATTACCAAAGGAGTTCCTGACAGAAAAAAGCTTAAGAACCCTTGTTACAGAGTCATACTCTGACTCCAGCTCTCAATCTATGATGCTATGGCACAATAAATGAAGAATATAATGACAAATTGTTACAATTCAAGAGCAATTGGGCTTCCATCAAGAAACTAAAAATATGTATTTCTCTTCCCCCTTTGCCACTCAATGAACTCTGTTATCTGACTCCCTGTAACCCAGAACTTGAACCTATGAAAACTTCCTTCCCCTGTACCTCACCCCAATGTGCACAACAAATTTTGTCACAAGTTCCTCTGAAAATTTTTTTCAAATTTTCAAACAAATCCAAAAGAGGAAAGGAGTCAAAAAGATATTAAGTATTACCTGGACTGGGTCTAGCTACCCCTATTGGGGAAAAGAAGTTTATTGCTTCATTTACAAAAACATTTATATTTATTTTATTTCAGGATTCTAATGTTTTGATTCCACCACCACCACTACCATCATGATCTTCATCATCACTATCATCATCATCATAGCTGATTTTATATGGTGCAACGTGCTCTAACATATATTAAAAGCTCACCTCTTCCACTCCGGCCCACAAATCTCAGGTCATTAAATCTTGCTACTTGGTTTTTCATGACAGCAGATGCATTTCGGAGCTCAGCAGAATAATTTTCATCATTGCCAGCCATGACGGTGACCACAGTCCCATCTGGTACTTCTCCTAGAGCCACCACCTACAAAAATTAGGAAATGACAACAACCAAAATAGCACATCAGGCAAGGTCTAAAACATGTGAGTCATTCTTCTTAACTGTAGGTTTTATCAAGAGCCTGTCAGTGCTGTGGCACAGTTGTGGCCAACTGTAATGAAGCCTAGTACACCTAAGCAAAGATGCCACTTCAAATAAACCCATATTTCAGGGTTCACCCATTTCAAAGTCAGACTAAAAGAAAGTTTCCTTCATTTCTCTGCATAAATTCTTCAAAGAAGGCATATATATTTTTATTAAATCTCCAGGCTCAAATCTTCCTTAGGAAACACGCCACAGTAAGAAAGCTAGTGCCCACATGAATAGGTTGCATGCCACTGGCTATCTGCAATCCACAGAGGTTTGAATTATGATCTAGTCAGGGTCACTGGCTAAAGATATTCTAGCCCAGTGGTTCTCAACCTGTGGGTTATGTTCAATTTAAATACATCCTGCATATCAGATATTTACATTATGATTCATTACAGTAGCAAAATTATAGTTATGAAGTAGCAACAAAAATAATTTTATGATTGGGGGTCACCACAACACGAGGAACTGTATTAAAGGGTCGCGGCATTAGGAAGGTTGAGAACCACTGTTTTAGCCTATTCATCACTTAGGTAAAAGATACTCAGCTAAAACCTTATGGCTCTTGACTGTAATCCTCGACACCTATTAGATGATTGGTCCATTTCAGCTACTAATTTTGTTTTGCTTCATCTTTACATACAGTCAAAAACCCAAATTTTTAGCAATACCCCATGATAAGCCCTACATTGTGCCAGGGGCTGAAGAAGTGTAAGACACAGTTTTTGCCCAGAATAAGCTAACAAATCAAGTCGAGGAGATAAAATGTAGAAACATTAAAAGGTAGCTAATAATATAAGGCAATAAGTGACACATGTAGGCAAGTAGGTGGGACACTGGATAGAGCCTTGGACCTGGAGTCAGAAAGACCTGAGTTCAAATCCAGTCGCAGATACTAACTAGTTGTGTGACCCTGGGAAAGTACTTTCAACTCTGTTTGCCTCAGTTTACTCATCTGATACCTACCTCTCAAGTTTGCTGTGAGGATCAAATGAGATAATGATAATCAAAAAGCATTTACTACAATGCCTGGTACACAATATGTGCTATTTAAATTTTAGCTATTATTATTATTAACAACTATTATTATAAGTAGGAAGAGAGTGATGTGGACAGTAAATGTACCTCCAACAGCATTATCTCGGGGTGATTTTTGAGGGCTCTTTCTTCTTCAGCTTCCACAATTAGTCTGTGCCTCGTCATCCATGTTTGTAAACTCAGTATGAATTATGATTCCTTCCTTTTCCTCATCGTCCACACCCAGACAGTCACCAAGTCCTGTTAATTCTCCCTCCACAGCATCTCTCATCTCTGCCCTCCCAGTCCCTCCCCTTCTATTCCCACCGCCTAATTTAGGCCCATCACCATCACGCCTACCTCATCCCAATAGTCTCTTAACGAGTGCATATCTACAGTCTTTCCACTCTCTAATTCATTTTACATACCAGTACTAGATTAATCTTCCTAATTCCCAATGCTGAGCACATGACTCACCAACATGAAATCATTAAATGACTCCCGCTAGCCCACTGAATAAAGACCAAAATTGGTCCTGAATTCAAGGATCTGGCTCCAACCAACCTACCCCTATCCTTACTTCTCATTACAATTCATGTATTTCTCATACCACCTAAATCAGACTGCTCAACACACTTCACATATTCAATATTGTCTAACCTCCAACCCCCCACCCTGCCTTCACTCACAGTATTCTCTATGCTAAGGATGCCTTTTCCCTTCTCCCAATCCTAATCATCCTTAAAAGGACCAGCTCAGTTTCTGCCTCCTCCATGAAGTTTTTCCTGATTCGTTTCATGAAAAGGGCTCTCTTCCTTCAATGAATTCTTATAATAGTTTGTGTTTGCCTTTTTGGGTTAACTTCTTACATTCTATTTTGTATTAACCTTGTTCCTGGAGACCTTATCTCTCCTATTAAATTCCTACACTTTGAAGGCAGGAGTTAGGTCTTATTTATCTTTTTGTCTTCCTAAATCCCTAGCAGACTAACTTGCACATAGTATATTAAAAAATGATTACTGAATGAATACAGAAGAATGTTAATAAGGCTAAATTCATGGATTCCATATGGAATCAGTTAGCTTTGCTCTGTTCTTTGGCTACAGATTATATTCTTAATCCTAACTTTACAGATATGAGTACTTAGTCAAACGAGGGACAGAGTGGACAGATTAGTGCTTATCTTCTAGACCAGGGATTCCTACATGGATCCCCCATCCATGGACAGATTTCAGAGGTTTTATTTTTTAATATTTTGATAACTATTTCAATATAATTAATTTCTTTTGTAATCTTATATATTTTATTTCATACATTTAAAAACATTATTCTGAGAAGGAGTCTGTGACACAAAAAAAAGGTTAAGAACCTTTGCTTTAGACAGAATCGAAAGTACCTTTATTGTATGCACATTTTTTCAAAGACTATTATAATCCATTGCCAAGTCCTACTACTTGGCAATATCGCGGCTCCATCCGTTTCTCTAAACTCATCCCTCAAAGTTCTTGTCCAGACTGTTAACACATTCAGATTATTTCAGTCTTTTCTTCAGAGGGTTTCCAGACTGTCTCATTGAAATCACCAAACATTCTTCTGCTAGATTATACACCAACATGTGCCATCTGTGGTATGAGTGCCTTGTGTGATTAATTTACTCATGTAAATTGATTATGGATCTATTCATATTTATCCACTGGCTCCCCATTGCCCAGAATAGACTCTAATGTAGAGAATTTAAGGCTCTAAAACACTGACCCTCTCTGGCTTCTTCCTTTTACCTGCCCTCTTTATGTTAGCCAGCAAAACCTCTTTTCTCATTCCTGCTCTCTTCTCATTCACACAAACTACTCATCATACTTGGAAGACCTTATTCTCTCTTCTCTAGTATTTTAGAATCCAAGTCATAATCCATACACTCTTAAAGCCTTCTCTTCACTAAACTATAACCTTAAAATAATCCACTGACTTCCAATTATTCTCACTTCAATGTGCATAAATTAATGATTTCCATTCCCCTCTGAGAACCATGTAATTCAATTCAACAAATATTTAATTAATCAATAAGCATGTATTTCATGGTCATTTGGAGGGGCTGAAGGGGAAGCAATTGGGGTTAAGCAATTTGACTAGAGTCACACAGATACTAAGCGTCAAATTTGAACTCAGATCCTCCCAACTCAAGGGCTGATTCTGTCTATTACACCACTTCCACTGCACCACTTTGTTGTCCCTCAATAAGCCTCTATTGAGCACCTTCTTCTACTACAGTGGTTCTCAACTTGTGGGTTATGTTCAATTTGTAACAATGAAAATACATCCTGTATATCAGATATTTACATTACGATTCATATAGCAAAATTATAGTTATGAAGTAGCAACAAAAATAATTTTATGGTTGGGGGTCACTACAACATGGGAAACTGTATTAAAGGGTCTCGGCATTAGGAAGGTTGAGAACCACTGTTTAAACCCAAGTTTTAGGAACACTGACTTACTTAGTGTCTGTGTGCAAGATGGAATGTAGAGAGACTTGAAACAAGACGACCCATGAGAAGGCTACTGCAATAGTCCATGCAAGAGGCTATGTGAGCCTGAAGTTAGATGGCGGCAGGGGGATAGGGGGAAAGCGGACCAATATAAATAGAAAGAAGGAGACAAGTGGAAGAGACATTATGCAACTTGAATCAACAGAACTGATCAGAAATGTGGGGTGAGGAAGCATGAGTAGCTAGAAATGACTCTAAGGTTTTGAACCTTGGCGACTAGAAGGATAGTGATACCCTCAAAAGAAACAGGGACAATTAGAAGATGTGTGGGCATGAAGAGAATAAGGATGAGTCCTTATGAAGACATTCTGAGGCTGACACCTACGCGGTTGGAAATGTACAAAAGTGATATGTGTTTAGAACTCAGGAGAGAAATTAAGGACGGATAGAGGAGTCATCTCAGGGAAAGGATCATCGAATCCGTGGAAGTCAGTTAATTCAAGTTTTCACCAAGAGATTGGTGACTTATTAAGCACATATTAGGGACAAGACAATTTAGAAAGCACTAGGGATATAAAAACAGAGATACGAAATAGATCCTACTCTCAAGCATCTCATTGGGAAGGAAGAAGTTTAGATTTTTAAAAAAACCTCTGACACAAGGCAGACAGAAAGGCACTCTGCTACTGACCATCACCATGGGCCAGAAGTTACGTAACCTCTCTAGAACTTGACGGCTTCATCTGTAAAATGGGAAGGGATTAGAAAAATCTCTCATCTCCCTTCCAGTTCTTAATGTTATGATCCTGTGAGATACTAATAGCTGATGATATTGCATAGTTTATGAGCAGGGAGTATTAGGAAAGGCTTCATGAAAGATAGAAGGCTGTGTAAGCTATGCCTTGAAGGAAGGCTGGGACTTTGAAGGTGATGAGGACTGGGAGGAGAGTGTCAGGAAGAGAGACACTTCAGGAATTGGAGGACAAAGACTGGGAGATGAGAGGCACAGGAGGGAAATGTTGTACACATTCCAGAAGAATGATCTTTTTTCTATAGCCAATGACTACTCTTGAAGTGCTGCCAAGAACTACATAGAAAAGCATCAGAACCAACGATGTCCTTCCTTTTTCTGATGATCACCCCCTCACTGGAAGACCATTGATGACATCTGATTCTTTCATTTGGAGAGCACAGATTCATGAAGACTTCATTTACATGCATTCTATGTGTGTCTTATTATGTAAGAACATAAATTATGTCTATGTTTGTGTGACCTGAAACTCTACTAAACAGTCTATTTCTTTATGGCAGATCATCTTCCAAAAACACATGCACCTTTCTGGTGCCAAATAAGGCTTGACATTCTCCCTAGGCACTCAATAAACTTTTGGCACTACTGCTACCATCAAGGATGCTGGGGGTGATGGCTGCTGGCACCATCCTTTTCCTAATTCATATACACAATGCCAAGCTTCTGAATATCTTGCAATGTCCAGAGAAGAGCTGACTACGTTTTTCAGTTTTCATTTGAATGTCTGGCCTCCTGCAGATACCGCTTGGGGGTGGGGAATGTTTGACTTAATAACTCTGTGGTTTTCTTGGTTAGAGGGACAGGGATAAGGACTTGATCTGTGATTTCACTGATACAGGGAATTCCCAGGTGAGGAAATGCCCTCTTCAAAGGCAAGTCAGTACCTACCTTCTCTGTAAACTCATAGTCTTAGAGAATTGAGAACCTAAGTGATTTGCCAGATGTCACACAGCTACTTGTACCTGTGCCACGGGTAACACTTGAACCCAAGTCTTCCTAGCTTCATGGATGGCTCTCTGTCCACTAAAGCCCACTGCCTCTCTTTCTTTGTCATACAGATAGCTAACTGCATTTATAACTAATAAAACCACTGTTAAAGGAAAAAATAAAAGTTGTAAAGATTGTATAGTATTAAGGATCAAAACGCTGGAATTTTAATTCCAGCTCTGCTACTGATTTGTTTTGAGACCTCAGGCAAGTCACTTGATCTTTAGGGGCCTCAGTTTTCCAACCTATAAAATGGGAATAATAAAACATTCCCTCCATCTATTAGGGATTAATAAAATAACATCTGTAAAATGTTTTGACTCCTTAGAAGAAAGATGTTATATAAATACAGAGAGGATAATTATGACATTGCACTCTGGGTAAGACTTGGAGGGCTAATGTTGTATTCTAACCAAAGTCCAATTTGCACTAAATATAGCCTCTTGGTATAACCGTCCCTTGAGGCTTCAACTTGGTATGTTATTCTTTGGTTTATATCCTGGGATAGTCTATAGTGTTGCTGAGAGGTATGGAATGGCTGCTGGGTTTCACCCCAGACCTGGCTGCATTTCAGAGGGAAGTAAAGTAATTTCCCCAAATATAAGGTTTTTCAAGAACTCTGAGACATTATTATTATACTGCATATTTTTAACATAATGGATTTTTTTTTTAGTTAGAACAGGAAAATTGATTCAATATGGGAATATATAAAAGTAAGGATTCCCTAACTGTAATATACATAAATTCATTTTGCTTTGCCTAAGCATTATAATAATGACCACATTAATCATCTGTAAGATTTATATTGTTTTGTACAAAACAAATAATATAATTACAAATTTTATGTCTTCTCTAACTCAAACATATCTAAAATGGGCAACTTTGCCTGAAAACTGCCAACTAATAAGATTTACTGTAGACTTTTCCCTATATGGTTAAAATTTAGATTGATGGTCAAATATAATGTCTAGTCTAATATCTGTTGTATCAGATCAAGAAACTACCTAATTCTTTCCTCAAGATTTTTAAAAGAATATTTGACTTTATATAAATCATAAATCTTTAGTGTATATGTAAGTATATATATGAGAGTCTAAACAAACTTCCCCTATTGACAACTCTCAACTATTTGCGAGTAACCAATTCATTGAAAAGAAGGCCAAAAAAAATCAAGAGTCTATTAAACATTTCAACTGCACCCACTATAAGCCATCAAAAAGTATTCTGATAGATGAATTGAAGCATTTCTTTTATTGGTTAGAAGCAAGTATGGAGCCTGAGCTTATACTGCAAATCTATCAGTCAATCAGTTATGGAGAAGTATTACCTGAAAACACTACTATGGGACAAAGGGTAGTTTGAAATCAAAACTTTTATAATGAATAAAATGCTTTTAAGAACCAAATCCACACAAGAAGGGCAAAGAAGGGAGTGATATTCCATCTGGGGACTCTAAGGAGGACCAATCTTTGTCCTTAGCTCCCCTCAAGGTAACAAGGTGCTGAAATCAAACGACAAATAGCTTGAACACACTGAGGTGAAAGAAGGCTGCCCTCCATCCACTAGTCTGAAATTCAGCTTGGAATTCTGTGAATGAAACTGTAAATTCCTTCACATGAAGGTGAAGCAGTGAATGAGGCAATAGCCCAAGCCCTTACATTTTTTTGTACATGGTTATTCATTCAGGTTCATATGGTCTTAGTAAATGAAAATAAAAATTGTCCATGACCTATCCACGGTCAGATTGCTGCTTTTATCTAATCAGTTACTCTTCCTGGTCCACATCATTTGGAACAGTGAGCTGGTAACAAATGCCGAAATGCAGTTCTTAACAATACAGAAACTAACTGAGGCCTATTAGCTGTAGTCTGTGTAGTTCAAAACATGAATTACTAGTATTGAAAAGAAATATTCTAATGAAATCAAAGGCTTTATCTGTATAGCAATGATTTCAAAATAATTTAAAGCAAAATACCCAAAAGCTTTCACAAATGTTCCAGCTACTTTCAAAGTTCAGGCCTAGAATTTAGGGACAGCCAACTGAATTCCAGAAACAAAAAGTAAAACAAATATGATGTGCGACTTTATAACTTTTAAAATGCATTTCACAGAGTAGAATAATTTTATGGAAAAGATTTTGATTCAATCTGGCAATGTGTGTGCCAGGCATCAACTCAAATGAAAATGTCTAAAGATCGGCAATCTGGGATTTTAAAAGCGTTATCTTGGTAGTAAGGCCAAGTGGGAGGGGGCTGGGGGAGGAAATTATACAAAGTATCTACAGTAGCTATTTTACAAATATTCTTTTTCTGATCATTTAAAAATATTTATTTTCCTAATTGTCCAAAGGTATATTTATTCTGTTTAACTTACCAATAAGCTACACTTATTTATCCAAATTTAAACTATTAAGTCACAAAAAGTAACGCAAACATATTGCATTTAAAGGCAAAAAATGAAAAGGTTTCTTCTATGGCTCTACAACTTGAAATTTACTATAAATTTACATAACTTTTGTGCAATAATTCACATCTGTTTTAATAAACTACGTTTCTGGTTTAGGTGCGGGAGATTTGAAGGGCCTGAATATGTAAGAATACAAATATTCGGGAAAAATACAACAGAACGGCTTCAGGTATAGCTTTTTAAGATAAAAAAGAGTGTCCAGTCATGTTGAAAAATGATTTTGAAATGGAAATGCTCAGTCATTTTGAAACCCTCTTTTTGAGAAATACTGAAAGGTATCATCTAAAATGTCAAATTAACTCTGTGTGATATGTCCTATCTGAAAGTGTCTTTGTTACTTTGAGTTTTCTGGAAAAGCATTTTAGTGAGATCACTAAAAAATATAGTTCAATGTACTAAAACACAAAGCAGCAAAATATGCTTGTACTACTTTGTATATAAAAAATACATCTGGAATTAGAGTTTCTACACCATACTTCAGCTTGAAGCTATCTAGAAAAGCTAAGCAATGAATTCTGAAAACTGGACTTTACAGTGGATACGAGGACAGACTACAGTGCTGTGACTGGCAGCTAATTTAAAGTGTTTGATCTCCGTTACTTCTCCATAGCTTTAACTAATGGGTTGAATTTGGAAGTTGCTTTTTCATTACTAGTATCATAGAGGATAACAAAAGGCCCTGAACTAATAAGTCATACTATTTTAAGCTTTCAGTAAGATGGCCCAGAAAGAAAAGTTAAAAATATTTATCTCCATTTCCCTGACACCTGGGCTGACTGAACATTTCAAAACTGCAAAGTTTGGTTTAAAAAAAAAAGAGCCCTTCCCATATGTTGATAAATAACCTTTGTCTTCTTTGTCTACTGGTCTTATTTTTTCCATTATACATTTCTAATTCATTTAAATTTTGAAAATATTATATAATGATTGTTCTCAAAAGTCTTTCCTCAGCTCATATGCATGATGAGATTCATGGCCAGTACCATTGGTAAGTGACATCTCAGCTTAATATATGAAGGGAGACAGCGTTCATAGCAGTTTCGTACAAGTAAATTCTTTGATTAAAAAAACCTGAATGATCTATCCATCTTTTGTGAGCATTAAAAAACAACAATCCGTGGTACAAGGATATAAGAATTTCATATTTCCTTCAAAACACTACCAACAAATTGTGGTCTCCAAAGAAGTTGCCTCATTTTAGGCCTCCCAATTTGCCTGAATATGTTTATTCCTTCATCACAGGTAAATCCTGCCATACTGAAAAACCATACTGCAATGTCTCTTGCAATAAACTCAGCCCTTCTCTGAATGACGAGGAAAATAGTTCGTATCTGCACAACATTCAGATGGAAACTGAAAATTTTTGGCAAAATTCTGGATGCTTCCCAATACCTGAATGTTTGAGGCCAAATATCCACATTTTAGGCAGAATTGTTGTTTACATTCAGATGTTTGCTATCCTATAATGCATAGGAAGTGAGATGTGAAGAGAAGGGGTAAGATTTTTTTTTAGATCAATTTAGTACGGTTACTATGTTGTACATAAATTCAACTTACTAATCAAGAGTATCCTGTCCCCTTAAAAAACAAAAACAAACAAAAAACCCTAATTCATAAGTAACTATATCACTGGACAATATGTATGATAAACAGCACAGAGTCAGATGTAATTACAATAAATAAAGTGTTTGGGGGAGGAAATCACCATATTCAGTGGAAAAAAAAGTATCTAAGTAAAATATTTTGTTTAGCTACCTGTGGCACTCTGCTTTTGAGGGGTTCAAACACTTATCTATTAAATTGTGTCATTTCTGTTTGAAAAAAATAGCACTTTCTATCCAAAGCATATCTGTATATATATACAATATCATACACATATACACAATATATACATATATACACAATATCATATTAGCATTAAATTGCATAAGGTAACAGCTTGAGATTAATTTACTATCCCTGATATTTCATTTAGTATACCAAACTCTTTATAGAATTCCAAATATCAGACAAATATGATCAAGCTTCCAGACGTTTTTAAATGGGCAGGTTTCTGGCATCAGAGAGCATATGTAGCCTCATCACTGGACTTCTAAAGTTTTACTTCAGATGCTTGGTGCTATGTAGACACATTGCATACCCATCTTTTTTATTTTATATTTCTAACAAATTTCAATTTTACAACTCTTTAACATGTTACATTCAAGTCTAATAAGAATTCTGAGCCTTGGGTAAAATGAGTCTTTTAAATCGCCTTTTGAGTTGGCAGATTAAACACCTATTGTTCACAAATATTCCAAGATTCCCATTTTTCAGGATGCAAAATAAAATCATTAAAAATGAGTAATTACTAAGGGAAGATGGCAAAAACTAAAAAAACATTTCATGAGCCAGTTGCAAAGTGAAACCTGCCCCAAAGTGCAGCATCCCTTTCCCATAATCCTCATTCTGATTTCTGTACTGATACTAACAATATAAAAAACCTATCTAGATAACCAGTGCTTTTAATTGACCTGGAATTTTCTTTCATTCTACTTCCACCCACACACTGAATCTGAATTGTTGAGTGGGGGAAAAGTGATCAAGGACTAGTAGCTGCGATTGGCCTGTGGGAGTTTTGGCACCAGCTCCCATACAGGAATAACTGGCATAACCTCCTCCTTTTTTTCATTCCCGGAACTTTCCTTACTTACCCTGATCTCTATTGACAGTACCAACCCAAGGGACCCCAAGTCCAACCTGCACAAGTTCTGCTAATGAGGGGTGGGAAGATTAGTATAGCCTTTGGGGGAAAACACGCCTTGGTCTAACTTAGGTTTTGGTTTTGCAACTCAGAAATCTAGGCCCCAGGGGTGACAACATTTGTTTTCTTTTTCAGGATCTCCACTTTATCTTGAACAAGTCCCCAGGTTATCCCACTGCCTGAGAAAGTGCTTCATTCCTGCCTGCACAGTGTTTGGGCAGCCCCTGCTTGTCCCGGAGCCTTCATCTGGGCTGCTTCTCTCTCCGTGTTACACCAGGCTGGGGACCACACACTCCTCAACCTGACAGGGTGCTTTCCCGAACCCAAACTCACCCTTAGAATTGATATTCTAACCCAGATAACGGTATTTGCTAGGAGAACTATCAGGAGAGACAGGAGGAAGACTGAAAGAGGACAGATGGGTAAAGCAGGAAACTCGGGCTTCTCTTGCTGTTGCCGGGTCCAATTTATCTCTCCAAGCTCCTATCAATTCCTGCAAAAAGGTGAGGGGGTGCTAACCCACCAGCTTAGCTCTCACGGCTTGCTGAAACTTAGAGCTTGTTGTAAAGAGAAAATGGGAACGGAAATAAAGGGGGAAAAGATTTTTAAAAGGCTAAACAAAGTTTTGTTCCAAACTTTTAAAGTTAGAAGTAAAATTTTCAGGTGATTACTCCCACCACCACCATCATCTTTCCCAGACTGAGCTCTAAGAAAGAGGAAAATTGGGAGGGGGGCATTCAGTATGTGAGGATCTCTGCTTAGTCTAGGGGCACCTCCTGGGGTGTAGAAATGGGACTCACTCGAGACCAATGCGGGCTGAGCTCCGGACACACATACAGTCCCTTTGGGGGTCAGATCCCCGCCCGCCCAGCCCACTCTCGGCCCTGGAGCACCTCAGAAGGCTCTCCTCCCCTTGCTCTTCCACTTCCCCCTTGAACCCTACCCGAAGCCAGAAGTTTTTCTGGATAACTGCTGGCAGTCTCCAACAGCCGCCCCGCCTATCCCTTCCCTGCCTCAGGAATTGAGCAAAGCCGGTCGCGGGTCTGGAAAGCCGGTACCCTAAGTCTCCAGTACCCTCCGGCGTACTTGACCTCCGGCGCCTCCCTGCCCCGGAGCCCAGTCGACCACCTAGTCCAATGCCAGCTCCTCTAAACCTCCCAGGGCAATAATAGGCTTGGGTGCTCCGGGGCAGAGTCGCTGACCGTACAGAGACCTCAGTCCCGGAACGAGCTTCCCCAGAGACCCCCTGGCATGAGAGATAGCACGAAGAAGGAGAGGCGAAAGAGAGAGAGAGAGAGAGAGAGAGAGAGAGAGAGAGAGAGAGAGAGAGAGAGAGCGAGAGAGAGAGAGAATACTCTGGCTCGGGCTCTTAGTTTTTCCTTAAATCTAGTAAGGGATATCAAGAAAACTGTGCTGGGGTGAGGGGGGGGGGGGGCAAATAGAGCGTGTGCCCCTCGCCTGCACAGCGTGCGAACTCAGCTGCAAGTCTGGACCAGGGAGGGGGAGCAGTAGGAACTGAGAATTGGGGGAATTGGTTGGAGGCGAGGAGGTTACAAACGAAACCGTGGAGAGGACACTGGTCCCGGGGTATTTTGAGGGTTAAGGGCGGTGAACGAGGGAAGGCTGGCGGTGTCGGGATTCATTGCATCTAGGTGATTAGGAGAAAGTTACCAGGGTGTGAGTGAGGGGTAGGACTAAAGCAAAGGCAGGGAAAGCAATGAGGACCACTGCTGGAGAATGAGGGGGTGAAGTGGTAAATGGAAAGGTTGGAGGGGGGAGAGGTCAAAGAAGGAAAATGGAACAGAAAGGGGAGGGGGGACGAGATTTGGAAAGGTGGCTTAGGGTCTAAAGAGGTGCACTAAACTACCCTGGCGGTAGAGAGGGGAAAGTGGAGCTGGGATGAAGGGAGACGGGATTAAAAAGGTGCATCACTCGGACGTTAGGGGAGCGAGCCAGCTGGGAGCTGGAAAGCACCTCTTTCTCAGTTCGGATTAGAAGGAAGGTACAAGTAAGGGTGACAGATCCCTGCTTAAAATGGAGGAGTCGGAGCTCTTAGGGAAGGCGTTGGGGGGAACGTTCCCCTTATGTTAAGTGGTAACTGGTAAAGAAGGATCAAGAGAGAAGAATACACTGCCCTCTTCCTCTGAGGGTGTCTCAGGGAGCCGGCTTCCTCACACAAACAAACACACATGAACAGGCACACGCACACCCATTGCCTGGTGATGGGGAGTTCAGACGGGCTTCGGTGCTGGGTGAGCAGGAGGGTGGATGCAGGGGGTCAGAAGGGCAAGGCAGTAGAGTGAGTCGGCAGCCCCTTCCTTACCTTGAACGCCACGGGCAGGGTCTTGTTACAACGCCAGTGAGAGGGCAGTACGGAGCACAGGAAGTTGGGGCTGTCTGTGCGGACGAGTTCGGCTGGGTGGTCAGCGATGATTTCCACCATGGTGCGGTTGTCGTGCGGCGGGCGCAGCCTGGGCACCGCGGCTGCCGCCGCCGCCGCCGCCGCCGCCGCCGCCGCCGCCGCCGCTGCTGCCGCGGCCGCCGCCTCCTGCTGCTGCTGCTGTTGCTGCTGCTGCTGTTGCTGCTGTTGCTGCTGGGCAGCCACTACCGGGCTCACGTCGCTCATCTTGCCAGGTTGCAGGCTGCTGGAGGGGGGGCTGAACCGCCGACTGGTGCTTGGATCTACGGGAATACGCATCACAACAGCCACAAGTTAGCGAAGTGGCCGGGGGGGAGGGGAAGCCGGGTGAAAAAGAAGGGAGAAAAGGAAACCAGGAGGGAGAGAACGAGGGGAGGGGGGGAGAAATAAGGGGTGTAGGCGATGGGGTGGAGGAGATAAACGAGATCAAGTTCGATGGAGCCAAAGGCCAGGAAGAGTCTGACACTCGGCGTGGGGGGGAGGGGGAGAGTGGAGGTGCTGATCAGTTCGGATTGGCGGGGTGGGGAGAAGAGGACGAGCAGTTCTTTTCCGGAGTCTTTGGAAAAACCGAGGGTGGCAGCCGAGAAGGGGCGCGTGGGTGTGTGTAGCGGCTGGGGGGAGCTTGTGGTTGGAGCGGGTTTAAATGGGGTCCCCTCGGACGCCTGGGTTCCTGGGTCTCCCTTGACCCCCCCCCTTCCCAAAGTCCAGTTCAGCGGACGGCTTCTAGTTCAGCAGCGCCCAGCTGGAAACAGCATAGCCCCGGGACTGCCTGCTGCCGCTGCTGCGGCCGCTTCTCTTCCCACAGCTGCCCAGCTGCAGCCTTCTCCTCCGCCTCCACCTCCTCCTCCTCTTCCTTGGCCTCCTCCTCCTGTTGCCGCTGCCGCAGATGCTCCCCCCTTGTGTTCTAGCTCACTCAGATTACGGCTGCTGCTGCTGTTGCTGCTGCCGCCGCCGCCGCCGCCTCTGCTACCCTCCGCAGCTTCAAGGCTCCACTCTCTCTCCTTCTCCCCCCTCCTCTTCTCTCTCGCTCACCACCACCTCCTTGCAACTACTTCTGCTTCTAAGTGCAAGAGTTTCTTTTCCTTCTGATTTTCAAGGTGCCAGGAGGTAAGTTGAGTCGCAGCCGATCTCTAGTCCTAACTTTGCATTGTTGCTGTACTGCTGCTGTCCACCAGCGGGGGAGAGAAACACCAAGGAGGACAAGCCCGTCTGTCTCTGCCGCAGGTTCGGGATACCGATCCGCTTTGGGTGTCGGTAGATACGAGAATAGCTCCTAGAGTATAGAAGGGCTTTCACCTCTACTTGTCTTCTTCCTTTCCCTTTCCCTGTCTCCCCTAAAAGACCGGGAAGCACTTTTCTGACCAAATGTATTTAGGAAGCCCAAGAGGTGCTGGCTTGATCCGACAGCAGTGAACTTTTCGTTTTTCTCCAAGCGTCTCTACTGACTTCTTAGTCTGTCTCTCGCTCTTCACCCCCGCCACCCTACCCCACCCCCACCACGGCCAAAAAGGCTTGAGGGAGAAAAAAAAAGTTCTTATTTATTTGTTTTTTAAAGCGGAAAAGGGAGGGGGGGATTGAAATATTGGTCAAAAGAATAATTAAAAGACAAAAAAAGCGTGACTGATGACAGAGGATAAGAAATAAACTTTTTTTTCTTACACACTGAACCTTGTGACTGCCAAAGAAGAAGGAAGGATTAAAAACAGTTGGAAAACTGTCAGCTTGGTGGTTAAAATAGGTTGCAAAAAACTTGCTGGGGCTTGGGGGGGGGGGGGGATGTGTGTGCAAATATGCAGTTCCCGGTGCGTTTCAAAACCTTAAATCTCTGCTGAGTCTAAAAATGAATAGATTGAAAATCCTCCCCCAATAATTTTCTCTCTCACCCCTAAGTTCAGTGAGCATTATTTATTTATTTATTTGTAAAGCAAAGTTTAAAGTGGGGGGAAGCTACTTTGGGTCCCCCGAAAAAATGTGGCAGAAAGGATAAAGGAGCGAGGAAAAATGCCTTAGTTTTTGTCCTAAAATGTGGTTTTTGGAGGCTGGGATTTCTAATGATTAGGTTTTTGTGGTTTATATAGACAGGACTCTCTGGCTAAGGCGATCATTATGCTGATGAGAGTCAGAAGCACGTGGGTGTCTCCAGCCAGCCCTCATACTCTGTAGCCTTCAAAATAAATACGGCAATGTGCTTCGCCCGCAGAAGGGGGGATAATGGGGGGGGGGGGGGGAGAGAATCTG
>CM053586.1:165126384-165145521 GCA_028646515.1 Pseudochirops corinnae
AGACTTTGAAAATAAAGTGTAATTGTTTTCTCAAAAAATAAAAAATCTTGCTTAAAATAATTTACATACCCAATAGTAATTTTTAAAAATGTGTAAACACCTCCCCCACATTGATAACAACCTATGAAAATCTTCCTGGTAATTTCTAAGGCTTCGCTTCAATTTACTGCTCCAGTTAAAAGGTTGGATTGTACTTAGATTAGAGGGGTCTGTGTTTGGAAGGTGTTGGGGGCGGGGGAATGCAGAAGGCGTATGTGAGGGGCATTAGGCTCTTGGTGGTGTTGACTTTGAAAGTGGTTTCAAGCCCGAGATAAACTCCGAGGGCTATTTTTAAAGCGACTCGGAAACAAGTCCTGGAGGATTAAAAAGAGAGCCTAAGAATGTGTGTGTGTGTGTGTGTGTGTGTCTGTGTGTGCGCGCGCGCGCGCGCTTGCTTTGTGTATGTGCGCTTTGTGTGTGTGTGTGCGCTGTGTGTGTGTGTGTACGCAAATCAGAGGAATGCGCTTCCTCGGACGCAGGTTGTACATACTAAAAAAAAAATCCTCCTCTTTGGAGACATTCTTTTCTCCTCCTTCCCTATCTATCCCTACTTTCCCCTTTCCTTTTTCCACTTTCCTTTTACTCTTTTTACTAATTTACTCTTTGTGCATCCGCTTCTCGACACTAACCCTTACACACAGATCCACATACACATGCAAGCGCAAACTTCCTTTCTCTTTCCCCTCCCTTTTTCTTTCTCTGCCTTCCTACAGTCGCTACTGCCGCTGACAAGTTCTCCACAGAAACCTACAAACGCAGCAACTCTCGGAAACAGCTCCATTTTTCCCATTCCCCCCCATCCCCATTCGTAAATCCCCCCAACCCCAACACGGGACCGGTGACCCAAGCCTTGGCGGGCGCAGGTTTGTAGGATTATCTGAGTCGAGTTGATTGCGCATCGAATTGTTTGTACGTCGGTATGTACGGTTTTTGTTTTGTTTTTTTGTTTTTTAATGGTCTTTTTTTGGTCACAGGGGAGAACTCTAATTCTGGGCACTGTTCACTGTTTGCAAACACCGCGGTCAATTTTCCCCTTGCCTGAGGCTGCCGTCCTGGAAGAGGAAATTCTATTTTCTTTTTCAAAAACCGAAAGATACCTCTCAGTTTGTCACTGCCCCTTCCACCGGTCCCCCACCTTTTGTCGGGGGGGGGGGGGCGGCAAACAATACCATTCCCTACACTGGCAGAAATCTCTTGGTATCAATCAAAATGAAATTGCGCCGGGGATGCAAAATGCAAAAGAGGGGAGGCGTTGCAGGAAGTGAAATTATTCTCTGGTTTAAGGGAAATAGGAAGCTTAATAACCAACAACCCAGATGAAAACCATGCCTTCTCCACCCTGACGTCCTTTGCCCAGAAGAACCACTGAATTAGAAAAGGGTGAAGGAGAATTTCAACACCCATTTTCAAATGAGGGAAAGCTGAGCTTTTCTTCTTTTAAAAGAAGATTTAGGGCAATTTGACAGTTTAGCCAGTGACGTTCAGGACTGTGCCTCTCCTTTTCCTTCGGTGTTTTACTTTTTAATATGCTTTAACATTAAGGATAGAATAGGAGTATTGGGATAAATAGTAAAAGTAACTGAGGCATAACTTTACCCTACCTACAAATAAAACTCATGGAAGAGGTGAGAGCAATTATGGAGAATTTAGTGAACGTCAAAATTATTTATTTTAATTAGTCACATCCGGTAGCTGAGTTTTATAGACACCCTCCCTGTCCTCCCCCTATTTCACATTTCTGTAGAGGGAATATAATCAGCTATTGGAAGGTACTTGTCTCGATCTCTTAAAATATCCTACAGTTATTTATAATGTGGAAATGAAATTTTCCACTGAATACTCTAACAAAGTTTCAGGTATCTGGCACGGGTGATTTTTCAGGCTCCTTGCAAAAATATCCTGCTGAACATTTACACTTTCAACTGGAACTGAGTGAAGCCTGGAACGGATCTCTTGGCTCAAAGCATTATTTTTAAAAGAAGAAAAAAATTTAGAAACCCCTGAATAAAACGTCCCCTGGTAATAAAAAGGCGCATATGAAAACAGTATGGAATTTTAAATATAAATGTACATATATAGTTATAGTTATAACTTTTAGGATCTCACAATTCAGTTATGATTTTCTCTTCCCAGAAAACATAAGGTACACAATTTTCCTCAGATTCTTCTCAGGGAATACTCATCTTCTTGATTCTATTTAATGGTGTCTGAAAGCAAAAAGCCTTAGCATAAATGTAGCAGCATTAAAAATTGTGTAAGGGAAGAGATCATCGGTGAAAAGATAATACTCTTAAAATTAGTAGAAGGGTCTAGCAATGATACCTAGTGATTCTGCTATCCTAACTTTGCTCATGAAAAAAGTGATGTATGAAGAGGTCAGAATATTTGTCTACTCAAGTAAATCAATCACAGAAATGGTAATAGATCACATCTCTGTATCTAGCTTGCCAGTTCTAAACTCTAGATAGCATTTTATATTGTTGTGCTGTGAATTTCATCATCAAAATGGCAGTGTATAAAAAGTCAACTTTAATGGCTTTCCAAATAGAGTAAATCTTTAAAGCATTTTTCAAGGGATCAACTAATAAAAACTTTCAACTAATAAAAAAAGTTCCTAGGTGGAAAAACCTTTCAGTATAATAGAAAATTATGGGAGTTGATGGGGCCTAAAACTCAGCATGTATCACATGGGAAAGCTTTGCAAACAGGAATTCACTAAAAGGGCTTTCTTTTATGCTGGATAGTGTGATTGTATGGTCATGATAACACCTTCACTAAGTGTGCTTCTAATATTTGTATCATTGAAAACTATCTTATACTAATTAATAGCTCACATTTATACAGCTCTTTGAGGTTTATAAAGTATTTTCCATATGCTAATTCATTTGATCTTCACAACAACCCTGCAAAGTAGGCTATGTTATATTGTCCCTGTTTGACAGATGACTAAGGCCAACAGAGGTTAAGTGACTTGGTAAAGATCTCCCAGCTAGTAGGTATCGACATCAGTATTTGAACTCAGGGCTTCCTGACTGCCACTTCAGGACTGTATTCATTATGCCACCTAGCTCCCACAAAGTGAAAACATCTCAGGACTACAGTAGAATGTGACAGCAGTAAGGATCAGGTATTTGATATGATTGATCAATTACTCAGCAACAATTTATGAAGCACCTATTATGTGCCAGGCTCTCAGAATACAAATTTGAAATAGTTCCTGCCCTGAAGGAGTTTATATTTTACTAAGATATACAATCTCTATCTGCAGACTGCCTAAAAAACCCATTTAAACATGAAAAATTTTAAACATGGACTAATTATTTTGTGCATGACTCCAAAATTCATTCTTGACTGATATTTTTTACTGTTCTCCAGTTGTTATGAATGTCTGTGTATACTATACAGCTTTCATTTTTTTATTAAGAAATTGGGAGAAATTAAGAGAAAAGGAATTTGGATATTATTTGAAAGGAACAGGCTTTTTGCTTGAACCCTTTATCAATCAATCCGTCAAGAAGCATCTATTAAATTTTTTCTGTGTTCCAAGAACTATGGTGGGTGATAGGGATAAAATTTATAAATGAAACAGTCCTTGCCCTCAAAGAGCTTATATTCAGAGGTAAGGTTAGGAGGGGAAAGGACAATAAATTTTACCAATGCTTTTACTAGTGCATAGAATTTTCACCAGCTTCATGCTCACTAAATGATAATAGCTCACATTTCTATAGCACTTTAAGGTTTATATACTGCTTTATAGGAATTATCTCATTTCAGCCTTGAGACAACTCAGTTCATATTTTACAACTAAGGGAAATAGGAATCAGAGAGGTTAAGTTGCTTGAAGAGTCACACAGCTAGCAAATTGTTGAGCCAAGATTTGAATCCAGTTTTTTTCTGACTCCAGGACCAATCCTCTTTGATCCCATGGGTGTGAGTGTGGGTCATGGTTTAGATTTTAATTAAATTTTCCACTAACTCACTTTCTGGACTATTTTTAACAGCTAATTTTTTTCAAGGCTGTGGACCCATCTATAATTATAATAAGAAATAAAATATTTGTAGTGGGAGACTCAGGATTATAATACTGCTCTCAGATATCCCTAGTTATTTTGTCCAATAGTCCATGGTGATCTTTTATAATAAAGGCATGCACTGTTATTATTAAGGTAGACTTTTTCTATATGAACTTTAATTATTGTACTTTATCATCAAGTTGAATACTTGTTTAGTTGATCTCTAAGTATGGTGCTCAAAAAATTGTAAACTTTGATTTAGCTTAAAATAGCAATTTACTCAAAGGTACCTCGTTGGCATGAAAAAATTCATGCAGTTTCCAAAAGCATATAATCTTTTGCCAGTTAGTGGAGGGAAAATAATAGCGATACACTTTTATAGCACTTCAGAGCTGGCAAATCACTTTCCATATATGGTAATACTGATCAGTACTAATTGTACAGTATACAAAATCAGCCCTGTGGTTGGCAGCATTCCGAGGGACTACAGCAATTCTGGAAGGGTGCTGAAATATTTAAATGGTGTTTTATGAAGCTCTGCAATCAAACCATGATGGATTGCCTCAAATCAAAGGTTTCTTTTGTTACTTCTTATGGCATGATAATAGTCCATCAAATCCGTAAGCCATAATTTGTTTGGTATTTCCCCAATTGATCAGCACCTCCTTAGGTTTACACACAATGAAGGGCATGGTTTCAGAGAAACCTGGGAAGACTGCATGAATCAATGCAAAGTAAAGTGTGCAGAACCTAGAGAACAATTTATGCAATAACTACAGTGTTAAAAGAAATAAAACAACTTTGGAAGACTTTAAAATTCTGATCATTACAGTGGTCTGGAGGATGGATGATAAGGAATGCCATCCACTTCTTGATAAATAGAGTTGGTGGATTGTGTTGCAGAATGAGGTGTATTTTTACATGGCCAATGTGGGCATTTGTTTTGACTATGCATATTTGTTACAAAGGTTTTGTCTTTGTTTTTCTTTTTTCTGGTGGTGGAGGAGGGGTGATGGAAGGAGGGAAAATAAATGCTGTTAATTGAAAAAATAAAATTTAAATTAAAAAAATGAAGACTCCCTGAATTTTCTTCTATTCAGTATATTGCCACTACCCAAAGGATTGAATTGTTTTTCCTCGACAGAGATTTTAAGACTATCATCTGACCCCTGTGCCCTTTCTTCAGAATGAGTCATACACATCATAACTCTTTCAGGCAGAATGCAAAAATCTACTTTACTACAGGGTAAATTATATATTGATAAGCAAGATTCAGACACAGTTTAGTCCACTAGAATTTGGTATGCCTTCACATATCAGTCCATCTCCTTATTCCAACCTCAATGAGGGCAGTGAATTATCTAAACTTTTTATTTCACCCAGTACTGTGCTCTGCACACAATAAGAGTTTAATTTTTTGGTTTAATTTTTGAACCTGTTTTATACCTGAGTTAACCAGACCTCTTAGCCTCAGTCCTTGAGGATACCAAGTCATATTTGGAAAGCATCTTTACTTAGAGGTCAAAACTGCTTGCCACTCAACTTCTCAGAGTGATGGTGGTTCTTCTAGGGTGGCATTCACAAACTCTTCAACAAGGTTCTTTTCCTAAGTCCCCCTGTTTAGGTTAATTTCTGGAATACTTTTCCTCCTTCCTTCCTAGCCTTCCTTAAGTCCCACAAACAATTCATTTTTTGCTATAATTTACTGGCCTTGAATTATCTTCCTGAAGCTCCTTTTTTTTTTAATTAAAAATATTTTTCTTCAGACTATATCTATCAAGTCATGTTTTCTTCCAATCCACATTTCTTGTCCTAGAGCTTTATCTCTTTGACCTCAAGACCTCAACACCATTGTCTTTATTCAGCCAACTCTGGATCATTATAAAATCACCTTCAAAAATCTCATTTATGTATCACATCTGCAAAATAACTTTTGCCTCAATCAAACACATATAATTAAATTGCTGTTAGGATAAGGAAGGTCCTTGCATTTGGATTTCCTTCAGACTTGCCTTCTGCATTCTGTTAGTGGCTATACAAGAACTCACCATCCTAAAAGGTAACTTAAACTTCTACTAGCTTCTGTAGAACCCAGTTTTTGACAAAGGATCTTTATCCTCAGTTGACCTCAATGATATACTTAGACTGCACATTCTCATGGGAGAAGAGACAGCGAATATTAATCACAGAGAAGAAAGGATCAGAGCATGGTGCTGTGGAAAGAGCAATAACTTCAGATTGGAGGACTTGGGCTCAAATATTGCCGCCAATACTTACTAAGTCACTTAATCTCCCTAGTTGTCTCATTTGCAAAATTTGAGGATTGGACCAGATGATTTCTAGTTCACTTCTAGCTGACTACTATGATCTGTAGTATGATCCATACTATGATCCATATAATGCTAGGTATGAAAGGATGATTGTACTGTTAGAGTAAGTAGGACTGTCCTCCATGGTCCCTTTTCAGTTATTCAAAGATCCATCCATCCTCAACCCAGGGATCTAACTCAGATTAAGAAATAGTTGATTCCTCTAGAGAATATAATGCATTGAGTTTTGGCTGGGGAAGTGGGGGTAGGTGTCTTCCTGTTAAATTTCAGTCTATTACCGACTAGTTGTAGATCTTCAAAATTTAATGTCAAATTTTCTTCCAAGGAATGAATGAATGAATCATACAAGAGTGTTTGATTGTGGAGGTAACTTTGTTGAACTGAATATCAGTAAATAGCTGAAATATCAACATTAAGTGAAGCATATAACAACCATAAATCTTTTTTTCTTTTTCTTGATTTTTGGAGGACAATTGGGGTTAAGTGACTTGCCCAAAGTCACATGGCTAGTGTGTGTCAAGTGTCTGAGGCTGGATTTGAACTCAGGTCCTCCTGATTCCAGGACCAAGGCTCTATTCACTGCACCACCTAGCTGTCCCAACAACCATAAATCTTAACTAAATTGTTTGCCAGTGGTATGGAAGATACGTTGCATAGAGTTCAAGTAGAAAACTTCCTCTGAGAAAAGCGAGGAAATCATTGGATTTAAGATGTCGATTGTTTCCTTTTTAACCTCAAATCCCTAGCACTTTGCATGGTGCTTGGCATATGATGGGTGATTAATAACTGCTGATTCATTTATTGGAATAAAAATAACTTTTTCAATCCTGTCTCAGCTATTTCTGTCTTTATGAGCCTGGGTAATTCATTGAACTTGTCTGGCCCATGGTTTCCTTACAATTAAAATGAGGGAACTGGCTAGCTGCTCTCAAAAGTCTCTTCCAGTTCTAAAACTTTACTCCTAAAAATAAATAAATAGAACTCCACTCCTTTAGATTGAGTCTTTTGACAGAAAACAAAGTAAAAGGGAGATTTGTTAAGAGTTTAATTTACTTAATGGTGATAGCCAATTCATATACTGCAGATATAGGGGAGAAATTTTTTCCAGTCACTTAGATTTGCAAGCAGAGTGACATCCTTGACTTGTCATTCTTCTATACTCCACATATATAAGTAGTTGCTATATATCTCTCCAATCTTTTTCTTTTTCTCCTACCTGCTCCAGGCCTTCATCACGACTCACCTGGACTTTTGGAATAGCCTACTAATTGGGCCCTCTTCCTCAAACTGAAGTCATACTATCTTCCCTGACACTCATATTTGACCTTTCATTCACACTCACCCCACATATCTGATCAGTTACCAAACCCTACCTTCACAAAATATCTCAAATACTTTCTTTTTTCTTTACTCCCACAGCTACTATCTTAGTTTAGGACTTCATGACCTATCCACTGAATTTTTGTAATAGCCTCTCAACTGTCTCTCTATGTCGAGTCTCCGTCATTTTAAATTCATCTTACACATAGCCAGCAACATGACTTTCTGAAAGTGCAGGTCTGACCATGTTACCAACACTCTACTTGAAACTCCAATGACTTCGTATTATTTCTATCGTTAAATATCAATCTTTCTGTTTGGCATTTAAAGCATCTCACAACCTGAGCCCATTTTACTTTTCCTGCATTATTACACATGACTCCCCTCCATGTACTTTAAGTTTCAATCAAACTTGCCTCCTTTGTTCTTCTTCACCCAGGATACTCCATCTCTTGTTTTCGCACTTTTGTCCCCCATGCTTGCACAAGCTGTCTCCCATGCTCCTCCCTGCATTTCTTGGAATCACCTTCTGCAAGAGGCCTTTACTGAGTCCCCCTAGCTACTGATATCTTCTCTCCTTTACCACCAAAGTTACCTTGAATATTTTTATATATGCTAGAGATATGCATACAGATCGAATAGATGCTCTTTGAGAGCAAGAAGTGTTTTTGTCTTTTATTACCAGCGTTTTGCACCTAGAAGGTTATTGATAAATGATTACTGATTTTTTAATTATATAGTCTAGAAGTTTATACTATTACTTTAAAGTTTTAGCCAAAAAAACCAACTTCTGGTTATTCAGGAATACAACATTGTTATATATTCTGAAATGTTCATGGATAATTAGCAAATTATTATAAACACATATAAGCAGGTAAGAAAAAGTGGGTAGTTTCAATAGTGAATAGGTTGAAAATATTTCTGAAATAACATTTTTTGATCATTCCTTTATAGGTCTATCCTTAGCTATATTTTAGAAAATCCAATCTAGTTCTGCCTGCAAAACCAGCCTTGCCATCAAAAAGCTTACGTTCTCTTGGGAGAGAACAGTATTATATTTGTCAAGTAATTTCTGGGTGCCAGGAACTAACAACTATAGGGATTAGGATGTGCCTCCTGTAGGAGCTGACAATTAAGATAAACTCATTTTATGGGGTCCGGGGATTTTTCTGAGGTCAAGGTGAAGAAGAATGGGTTTTGAGTATAGGGGACAGCACAGAGATCAAAGATAAAATGTCATGTATAGCATAGAGGCCACTTGGAATGAAACATAAGAGTGCATGAGGAAGAAATACACATCAAGTAGTAGGATGAGGAGTGGGACATTAGCAATTGGTGGAATAGAATTTCTGCCTCATTTTCTTCTGAAAATTGAATCAACTAATCAACAATTACACATATCAATGAAAGTCTTTTTGTTTATTTGCTGGTTGCACTTCATATTTAGATCAAAGTAGGAAGAAGAAGGTTATCAACTTGAATCATTCAACAATGAAGATTTGTTTAAAAAAAAAAAGGCTGCCAGAATAGCCCTCAGAATTCTCATTATCTCTGAATGATTAAATTCAGGGGAGGATAGGAAGAAGACTAAAACATAGAACTCAAAAGAGGTTTAGAAATTGCTTAGTCCAAGCCCCCTCATCTTGCAACTCAGGAAACTGAGAGCCAGAGAAATAAAGTGACTTGCCCAAGGTCACACAGGTTAAAAGTAGGAGAGTCAGGATTCAAATTCCTGTCCTTTGAGTCTAAATTCAATGTTCTTTCTCCTTCAATATATGAGAATGGTGATGCAGGAGGTGGGATGGACATGGTTGGAGAGTGGGGGCTGAGAAAAGATGGGAAGAGAGAGAAAAAATTGAAGGGTAAAAAGAGGGAGAAAAAAAAGAATTATTTGGACTAGCCCACTGTCCTGCAGAAATAGGTGAGGGGGAAGTATCATGAGGGTATAGAGCCAGCAAAGGAATTACAACATCCCATCCTTTAGAATCCCTCCACCTCATCTTGTATAGTGATGAACATATGACCAAAAATCAAGCATCAATTTATATAGCTAGAATTCAAGCCTCATGTGATTTTCCCCCTTAAATCTTGACCCATCTAGATCAGATAAATTGCATTCTGGCAAATTGATTTCTGGTTTCTTGGGACCATAGAAAATCCAGTGACAGTTGAGTACCAAAAACTAGAGCTAAGTTTTCTAAAAACAAAACAAAACAAAAAAACTCATTGTGTAGGACTGTTTCTATTAGACAAAACATTAATGAAGAACCATTGAAGTCCAGTCTTATTTCTTTAACATACAAAGTCTAGCCTCAACACATGTGGGATCAAAGAAATAGTCATCAGTCACTGATGGATAATGGCATTTGAGTAAAAGTATCTGAAGATCCTATGATCCTCATATGGATCTGTGTTAATAACAAAGAATAATACAAATTATTGAATACAGATTTTGGATCTGATTTCATATCTTTGTTGCACAAATAAAATTCAATTCAACAAATATATTAAGTACCATTATATACAAAGCACTTCTTTTTAAGTGTTGTGTTCTTTATGGAGAATCTATGGCTATGTTATGTCTACTGAATGTGCAATTCTCAGGCTGATTTAAGTTTTTCAAAACCATTGAGTGTGATGGATTGAACAATCAATAGAGTACAAGCATAATCCATCTCATTTCATCATAATGTAGAAAATTTAATGAAAATTTAGAAGAGTTCTAATAGTTATTATTTAGAACTCATGTATACTTGTCCTTCTATTTTTATCTAAAAATATAACCCAAGTAATAATTAACTACTATGAAGATATCTATGGTGCAATTAAAGACTGTGATTCCATGCCAGGTACAAGTAACTGGAATGTTTTTAGAAAATGATACTGAGCTCACAAAATAGCTGAATAAATTTGAAAGCCTATATTCCCCTTCTATGTCAATGATACTAACTTGTACTAAATGGGTGTAAGATACTAGTAAGAAGCCATTGACTTAAAGAATCCTGACTGTCGGGTATGAAAGAGGCAGTGATTTGCCATGGCCCAGAATATTCTTGAAAAGGGGGAACAATTCATTGTGATTAAAGAAGCTAAGTCTTGGTAATAGAGATGTAGCCTGGGAACAGGCTCACAATTACCTATTCTTTCAGCTTGTCACAGAAAGACCCTAAAATTTTCATCAAAAACAAACCAGAAATACCAGATCTTAAACTATATCATACAGCAATAATTATCAAAACAATCTAGTACTGGCTAAGAAATAAAAAGTCAGATCACAGGAACAGAGCAGACATACAATTTATAGCAGCAAATGACTAAAAGAACCTTGTTTTTCACAACTGTAGACTTAAATTTTGGGGATAAGAATTCATTATTTGGTAAAAATTGTCAGGAAAGCTGGAAAGCAGTTTGGCAGAAATTGGGCTACAATAATATCTTACACCATTTACCAAGGTCAAAATGGATACATGAACTATAATATATAAAGGGAGATATTACAAGAAAATTTGAAGAACATGGATTATATTATTTATCAGACTTATGGATAGGCCAACAATTTATGAATAAACAAGAAATTTTGTTTATTTGTTTAAAAAACACTTAAAAATTTCAGTGCATGGGGAAATATAAAATGGATAATTTTGATTATGTTAAATTAAAAAGTTTTTGTACAAATAAAACCAGTTTTGATCCAAGATCAAAAACCAAGATTTTTGAACCAATATCAAAAGGAAAGCAGAAAATTGGCATGTATGTGTTTGGGGGAAAGGGAGAAATTCACAGACAGTTTCTAAGATAAAGGTCTCATATCTCCAATATATAAAGGACATTGTTAAATCTGTAAGAATATGAGTCATTCCCCAATTGATAAAGGGTCGAAAGATATGAACAGGCAAGAAGAAACAACTTATAGTCATATGAAAAAATGCCCTAAATCATTGTTGATTAGAGGAATATAAAATAAGACAACCTTGAGACATTATTTCATACCTATCAGATTGGCTAAAATGATAGAAGGGGAAAGTGACAGATGTTGAAGGGGATGTGGAAAAACTGGGACACTAACTGGTAGAACTATAAACTAATCCAATCATTTTGAAGAGCAATTTAGAATTATGCCCCAGATGTTATAAAACTGCCTATACCTTTTGACCTAGCAATACTACTATTAGATCTGTTTCCCAAGATTAGGGGAAAAGGAAAAGAATCTCTTATGTTCTGGGGCAGTTAAGTGGCACAGTGAATAGAGCACTGGCCCTGAAGGCAGGAGGACCTGAGTTCAAATCTAGCCTTAGACACTTAACACTTACTAGCCCCGTGACCTTAGGCAAGTCACTTAACCCCAATTGTCCTGCCTTTCTCCTTGCAAAAAAAAAAAAAAAGAATCTATACATTCTAAAATATTTATAGCAACTCTCTTTGTGATGGCAAACTAGAAATTTCAGAGATGCCTATCAATTGGGGAATGGCTAAACAAGTTGTGTTATATAATTGTGTTGCAATATACCACTGTGCTATCAGAAATTATGAGTTTGATAGTTTTAGAAAAAACATGGAAAGACTTGCATGAAATAATGAGGAGGGAAATGAGCAGAACCAAGAACTTGCTATATACAGTAACAATGATATTGTTTTAAGAACAACTTTGAGCAACCAAGTTGTTTTGATTATTATAAATACCCAAATTAACTACAAAGGATCTATGAAGGAAGATGCTATCTGCATCTAGAGAATAATAAACAGAAGCAAGTATAGTATGGTTTTACATACACACACACATACAAATACACATATATACACATACATATATATTACACATACACACACATATATTTGTGTCTAACAGTAGCCATCTCTAGTATGGGAATGGGGGAGGTAATAAAAGAGATAAAAGAATAAAAAATAATAAAAGAAAGTTATATAATGACTTTATTATTGATTTAAAAGGAAAAGCAAGTTGTGCATAATAGATAGGCAGTTTCATGTGCAATCCTCTTTATTTCCATTCTACTTGGTTATCGAAATGCTTTTTTTATTTCTTAAGTTCAGAATTTTTTTTTTAGAAGAGCTACTTTCTCAAAGAATCTCATAGCAGCACTATTTGTAATGAAAAACTGGAAGCAATCTAAATAGGGTAAGGGTTAAATAAATTGTGGTGAAACAATGCAATTAAAACTAACAAGTATGAGGAATACAAAGAAATCTGGAAAAGATCTTTATAAAGTAATCTGAGGTAGGAAAAAGAAGTAGAAGTAGAAAAGTTCACACTATGAGACATATAAGAAAAAGTGAACAAGGATGTATGGGGGGAAAATGACACCTAAAAGAGAACTTTGAGGGGGCAACTGAAAAGTAATGTTTTAAGCACTGAAGTACATATACTTAAATGTAAAGTTATAAAGCAAGTGTACTTATTTGTATTGTTTAAATTATTTTGAAAGAGAGGTACATTTATGTAACAATAACATAGCTTATTACTTTTCCCAATTATTCATATATCTTTGGAATAAGTTCTCCTTTTGGTCCAAACAATTATTTGGCTATATTCTGTCCTAAACATACCATGTCTTGACTATTGTGTTCAATTTGGGGCACCAGATTTTGGAGGTCTCTGACAAATATCCACTGAACAGGGCACAGAGGAGGGTGCCACGGTAATGAAGGGACTGGAGAATATGCTATAGAATGGCAGTTCTCAACCTGTGGGTTATGTTCAATTTAAATACATCCTGCATATCAGATATTTACGTTACGATTCATAACAGTAGCAAAATTACAGTTATGAAGTAGAAACAAAAATAATTTTATGGTTGGGGGTCACCACAACATGAGGAACTGTCTTAAAGGGTCACAGCATTAGGAAGGTTGAGAACCACTGCTATAGAAGGATCCATTGAAGGAACTGGGGATGTTAGCTAAAAAAAATAAAAGACTTAGAAAAAAAAGGAGGGAAGTATAGAATCCAAGAAGGAGCACAAAGATCATTGGACTTGGAGTCAGGAGACCTTGAGTTCTTGTCCCTGTTCCATGTGACCTCAGGCAAGTAGCATAACCTCTTTGAATCTCAGTTTCCTTATCTATAAAATGGAGATTATAATGTTTGTACTACTTACCTCACAGGGTTGTTGGGGGATAACATTTTGAAAACTTTAAAGTGTTATATAAATGTGAGTTGTTAAATTAAATTAGATAGGTAGTATGTGGCCAAATTATTGGAAACCTTGAAAGAGAGTCAAGAAAATCATCCTGGTTGTGTTAGGCATTCAAGAATTATTATAGATTCTTGAGAGGTATAATGTTAATGGATGTAAAATCTTCCCTGCCCATTAATAGGTCTCATGTGGAGCCTATTAAGGAAAACTTGCTTAGGGGAGGCTTGCTTGGAAGATGGCTTTCACACCTTTTGTTAATTTTTAATTAGGCACTGAGTGATGAGGGTTGTGATGCCTTCTGTCCCTGGGAAGTATATATATAGATATATATATACACATACTCTGAGTTGTTATTGTGCTTTGGGGGCTAGGATTTATGAGGATTTTGTGATTCCCCGGTCAAGATTCTGAGTGGCCTCATGTTCAGAGTTCCCTGCCTGCTCAGATGTAAAAGCTCTCTCAATCTAGGGATGTATGTAAAGTGTATAGCAATATTGCATTAATTCAGGCAGTCAGAGGCCCGTCTGCTGGTCTTTATTTCTCTGCTTGTATTTTCTCTATTTGTATTTTCTCTGAAGTTCAGGGTGTTGACTTTTCCCCTGAGCTAGTGAATGTACTTGAAAAAAGATTGGTGACCCCTTAAATAGCTATCTTTCCTAGTAAAGCAGATCTACAAACCTGTGCTAGCAGCCATCCTGGGTATGCCAGTGTGGTTGCTGCTACAAGAAGGTAGTATAATTTTTATCCATGTCCTGGTTTATGAATAGCAACAAAGGAATAAAAGAATATTCTCATGTCTCTTGGAAGGTCCTCTATTCCTTCACCTCATCTTTTTGGATCCTCCAATAGGCACATGAGATATTATGTATAGCTGTATCCACACCTAGCATTAAAAGAGTGATTCTTTACTCTCTGACATCATGTTTAAGCAAACATAATATCCCTGACAAAATTGAGGAAAAACAGGCTTACTATTCATATTTCCCAGGTAGGAAAACCAGAGTATTAGTGGTAAAACAACAACAACCACAACAACAAAAACCAATACCCTTCCTCCCCAGTAATAACAACAACATGCCTCTAGCTGAGGCACTGTTTAATTAAGATCTTGAGAGAAAGTGAGTCATAAGTGGATTGATTTAACCCAGAATGAATACCAGAACTATGGCAAAATATGGAACAAATGCTTGTCATCCTCCAGTATTTCCCATTCCCTTCTGATATAGTGAATTTCCAAAACATTTAAATTATTTTGAATGCTATTAAAATAAAATTTGTTCTTCTTAATTCATACACTCTTACAATGAATACATGCTAAAAATTCAACACTGTTAACTGTTTAACTAATGGTAATCCTCACTAAGTTTAGAAATAAAAGAAGAATTTGGCTCACAGTATGCATGTGGATAGTATACTCTTTTGTGTATGTGTAACAACTTTTATCTGGCTGTAAGGTCTCTTTCAGAAGAAACAGAAATACAGATGATTGGTTTCTGATGCTGTAATTTAGGAAAGGCAGAAGAAGTGCCCTTTTTTAGTGTCTACATGACTTTTTAAAAATTTTATATTTTGCTTTTTGGAGGGCAATTGGGGTTAAGTGACTTGCCTAAGTGACACACAGCTAATTTTTTTTGTGTTAAATGTCTGAGGCCAGATTTGAACTCAGGTCCTCCTGACTCCAGGGCCAGTGTTCTATTCACTGCACCACCTAGCTACCCGTGTCTACATGACTTTTAAAAGAATCTAGTCTGGGGACAGCTAGGTGGCACAGTGAATAGGGTACCAGTCCTAGAGTCAGGAAGACCTGAGTTCATATGTGACCTCAGACATTTGACACTTAACTAGCTGTGTGACCCCATGGGCAAGTCACTTTACCCCAATTGTCTTGCCTTCCCCCCTCAAAAAAATCTCACTTAGGGTTTTCTTGGCAAAGACAGTACCATTTTCTTTTCTAGTTCATTTACAGATGAGGTAAGTGAGGCAAACAGGATGAACTGACTTGCATAGATAGTAAGTGTCTGAAACCAGATTCTAACTCACGAAGACTAGTCTTCCTGACAGTAGGCCCAGCTCTTTATTCACTGTACCACCTAGCTGCCCATGTTCAATTCACTAGATGCATCTTTTAAAGTAAACAAAACAGTTTACATGATTAGATGTTTACAAGGGAGTTTGGCAAGAAATGATCCTACTGGTATTGCTGTGAAAGTAGACTTTCACCAGGAAAACAAAACAAAACACACAGACATAAATAAAACCCTCTCAAGTTTTATTCCAGTGCTGATATTATTTTTCTTTCTGTACTAAATAATTACATGATTCAACAAATCACCTCAAATCAAAGTTTACAGAACTTTACAAAAGTCTCACAAAGGGAAGAGAACCAAGATGTTTTAGCTCTAAGTACAGTACTCATTCTAATACATCACACTGAGTCTCTAATACCAGTCTATTTTTAAGATGTTAAGATGACTTACGGTGCATATAATTGAGCAAATGTTTTGGATCTATATTTGATTTTCTATGGTTTCACAAGTCTAAATATGCCTTATTTTCACCAACTTTGTCAAAAATCTGGATTGAATCTAGAAGATTCATTTTAAAAAAAACTTTAACTTTTTCTATTTTTTTTCAATCAGGCATCCAACAAGCATTTAAGTGCTTTACTACATATATGCCAATTACTTTGCAAGGCACGGCAGATGCAAAGACAAAAATTGGAGTTCCTGCCTTCAAGGAACTTATATTTGATTAACAAAAACAACATATGCATGTAAAAGTATATATGAATAATGTAAAACATAAATATAAGATAATTTTAGGAGGGAGGTTACTTACAGCTAGGAGGATCAAGAAAAATTTCACATAGAAGGTTGTGCTTAGAGTGAACTTTGAGGGAAATTATGGATTCTACGAGATACAGGTAAAGAAGGAGTACATTCCAGGCATAGGAAACAGCCAGTACTAGAAGCATGGAGGCAGAAAAAAAGACAGTGTCATGGATAAGAAATGGCAAGACCAATACATCTGGATAGTGGAGTACATAAAGGGGAATAATATGATAAGGCTGGAGAGGGAAGTTACAACAAGGCTGTGAAGAATGTTAGCCAAACAAAGGAGTCTGAACTTGATTCTAGAGGCAATAGGTAGTTCTTGGAGTTAATCAAGCATGTAATCAGACCTATGTTTTAGATTCATTTTGGCAGCAGTATGAAGAGTGGATTGCAAAAAGGAGAGACCTGAGGCAGGAAGACCAATGGTAGAAATGTAGAGAAGCTACTGAAATAGTCCAGGTGAGAAGTGATGAAGGTGTCAACGAGGAATGGTGACTGTATGAGTAAAGGGGACAGTTGTGAAAGATATTATAAAGGTAGAGTGGACAAGACGTGTCAACTGATAAGATATGTGGGATGAAGGAGAGTAAGGAGTCAAGAATGACTCCAAGGCTGTGAATCTGGATAACTCGAAGTGGTGGTACCCTTCAATACAAACTGGGAAGTTAGGAAGAAAAGTGAGTTTTGAGGGGAAAAGATAATAAGGTCCACTTTGGACATGATGAGTTTGAGATGTCTACTAAACATCTGCTTCAAAACATCAACTATGCAACTGGTGATGGAGAGATATGAGGGCTGGATATGTAGGTCTAGGAGTAATCTGTATAGAAATGATAATTAAACTCATAGGAGCTTATGAGGTTACAAAGAGAAAGGATACAGAGAGAGAAGATACGAAACCCCAGGACAGAGCCTTGTGAAACATCCAGTTAGCAATTAATATATATGAATCTTGAAAGGAGACCGAGGAGCAGTCAGATAGAATAGAGAAGAACCAAGACAAAGTGGTGTCATTAAAAAGCCTGGAGAGGAAAGAGAATGCAAGAAAAAAGATTTTCAGTAGTGACAAATGCTACAAAGAAGTTGAAAAGGATCAAAATTTGAGAAAAAGCTATTAGATTTGGCAATTAAAAATTTTAGTAACTTTGAACAGAGTAGTTTCAATTGACTGATGAGGTTGGAAACCAGATTACAAAGGACTGAAGAAATTAGATGAAAGGAATGTAAAGACAACTAGAGTGAACAGTACCCCCTACCACCCCCTCCCCCAAGGAATCTGGCTGCAAAGGTGAGATATAAAATGATGGCTTTAAGGGGATGGTAGGATTAAATGACGGTTTTTAAAGGATGGACTAGACCTGGGTAGACTTCAGCAGAAAGAGTAGAGGCAAAGACTTGAGGAAAGAAGAGAAATTTGGGAACATTTGCTGTGGAGAATGGAATAGAAAATCAGTTAGGAAGGATTGCCTTGAAACAGTTCTCAAAGTGAGATGACATTATTCTGTAGAAATCCTTCATCATTGCCAAATTGTATAGCTCTTGAATGGCACAATAGCAAATTACAATGGAATTGGTAGTGGGAAGAATTCCACTCTTAGGACTTTAAACTCTGAAGGGACTTAAGAGATCACTGAGTGCAACCTGCTGAAGACTTTGAGTCAGGAGATCTGAAGTCAAAAGACCTGGCTTCAAATTCTAGGATCAACACTTACAAGTTAGTGACTGAATAAGTTCAAGTGACTGTCAAACTCTTTGAGAGAGTTTTTTCATCTGCTAATTGGATAGCATGCTGGGCCAGGAGTCGGGAAGATCTAAGATCAAATCTGGTCTCACATGCTCCCTAGTTATGTAATCCTAGGCAAATAATTTAACTTTTGTTTGCCTCAGTTTCCTCCCTTGCAAAATGAGAATAATAAATACACCTACCCTGCAGGGTTGTTGTGAGGATCAAATGAGATAATTATGACAAAGCACTTAGCACAGTGTCTGGAGTGTAGTAAGCACTATATAAATGTTAAAACAGTTATGCAATGTTGTAACAATAACCATTCAGACACTGTATAGAAGAAAAAGCAGCGTTTTATTCTCAGATATCTGTGCTGGCTCCCCAAACTCAAATCTGAAAATGAATGAATGGCTTTAGTCTGATATATAAGAAAATATAACTAATAACATTGTCAGCATTATGGTTTTAAACTTTTCTTTGCAGAAGTTTATCATTCATTCATAAAAATTCCCTCTAAGAAGTGTGGCACAAAATGTTTCAGGGCAAAGCTAAACTTTATAAAGGATTCTTCTTAGTGGCATTGTTAAAATTAGGAAACTAGGGGACAGAGCTTTCCCTTCTGGAAGCAGAGCCCCACAGAGATTTTTAAAAAATTCATGGTCTGAAGAACCATGAGTAAGAATAAGCATAAGAAGCTAAGTAAGAACAGCTCCCAAAACCTAG
>CM053586.1:165146021-165168797 GCA_028646515.1 Pseudochirops corinnae
GAATAGACTGGGGGAGGGGGGACACACTGGGATGGCTGTTTTGGGGCGGTGGGTGGGAGGAAGAGGGGGAGAAAATATGTAACTCAAAATCTTGTGGAAATGAATGATGCAAACTGTAATAAAATTTAAAAAAAAATAAAAATAAATAAAAATAAATAAAATTAGGAAACTAGGGAAAAAATAAAAATTTTGAACATATCTCTTGCTCTGCATTTCCATCATCCAAAAAAAAAAAAAATAATGCAACTAAATTGTAATTCCAGATAATAATCAGCAATTTTGATGAAGTTCCTTTTAGAACTTTTTGGGGGGTCTTAATCCACTCAATCAGATCACCTTTGAATTACTTACTATTACATGAAAAACGTATGTGGCTTCTATGGCTTGAGCTCATCGAGAATTTTTATATGTTACCCAATTCTTTGGAATTCTCTGTTTGAAGACTGGGCTGTTTTAAACTTGTAGAGGACAAGTTCTCCAAAGGTTTACATTGGGGTGGAGAATTTCTCTCCTCCCTTTGACCTCCTTCCAAAAACAGAAAAACAGTCCCTTATGTGAACGTTGTCTGTCCTTTGCACATTCATTAAAGAAGGCTGGAAGCCTCATCAAAGGAATATATGAGAAGACTACTACTCTTCTCTTTTTGCTGAAGAAATATGTATTTTCCCAGCGCAGAGAGAATAATCCATTTCAGTATTTTTTTCTATCTTCTTTAATTTCAACAGTTGCTTCTGTTAGTTAGAATATGATGTTAGTAAAGTCCAGGCTATAAGTTTGATCCCTCAGGATGAACCAGTTTACTGAAAAAAATCTATCTATCAACAAGTCCAGGCAACCCCTAAGTTACAAACAAGTATATTCTAGAAGTTTGCTTTTAAACCAGCTATTTAGAACATAGAAAACATTTTTCCATGAAACCATGCTATAAATGACAGTTAGGTTTGATAGAAGCTAACTTTCAGAAGTCTATCCATAAACGACAGCACCAATAGTAGTTTCTTTTCTTCTTCTTCTCTTTTTAATGAGGAAATTCAATCCAAGTTCCAACTGGGAGGGGACATCAAAAACATATTTTCCTCATTCCCTCCACACTATAATCCCAACCCTTAAGAGAGAATCTTGTCTTTTCCCAAAACTGTCCCAGCAACAGAAGAGGATTTCTTCTCTTCCCTATAACTCTCCCTATGGGTAAGAGGCAAGTCCCACAGAAAATGAAAGGTGATGGAAAGTATTATAAATATCCATTTTTATTATGGGAGCCATGTAAGAAATACTCACGAGTCAACTGTTCTATCTTGAGGATTTGTTAAATGCATATTACATGTCCATTATGGAGCACCTAGATGTGCTAAGATGTATAGAGCACCAGGCCTGGAGTCAGAAAGACTTGAGTTCAAATCCAGGCTTAGATGCTTACTAAATGTGCGATCCTAGGTAAGTCACTTAATTCTGTTTGCCTCAGTTTCCTCTGTAAAATGAGCTGAAGAAGGAAAAGGCAAGCCATCCCAGTATCTGCCAAGGAAACCCCAAATGGAGTCATAAAGAATCAGACATGACTGAAAATGACTAAAAAGCAAATGTGTCCATTACTGTTCTTGACACTGCAGTAGATAGAGAGAAATATGAGACATGGTGTTCTGTGTATTAAAGTAATTTGAGATCTAGCTTGGGAGACAGAAGTTCATATAATATAATTATTAAACAATATGATAGCATCTAATTTAATGTGAATTTATATGATAGTAGCTATAAGTGCTATATAGTCCTTCAAGGAAGGAAAAATCAATGAGATAATATATATCCTATGATTTGCAAAACTAGAGTGCTATATAAATGTTTATAACTATAAAAATAGTAATTATGACAATAATGAAAGAGAACCTGACATAGTAGGTGGAGAACTAGCTTCCCAGTCACTAAGACCTGGGTTCAGTTCCCTTTCTGATGTACATTGCCTGAGTAACCCTGGGTATTTTGTTTACCCAGTGTCCTGCACAACTCTGTGAGAATATAAATTGCAGAAGAGTGACTGATTTGTATTATTAGGGGAGCTTCCTCGTCAAGAGTTGCCTACACCAATGAAATCCCAGGCTAACACCAAATAATAAGAAATGAGGATGACAGCAATGGCGATGATGACTGGAATAGAGTTAGAGAAGGCTACACTGTGAAGATGGGACTTGACAATAGTCTTAAATGAAGTATAGGATTTGCATTGATGGAAAGGAAAGAAACATTTCAGATGGAGGGAGAATATGAGAAAATGCACAAAGAAGACTCGCTCATGCATTTCGTCAAGGGTAGTATGGAAGACGGAAGAATAATGAAAAGGTTGGCCTGACTACAGCAGAGGCTTCATAGATCATAAGGATTGGGAAATAAGAGTGGATAATAGTGTCAAATTCAGCATAGGGATTTCAGTGACTGATTATGGATAACTTGGTGCAAAACCAATACAATGCACTGAGGAAAATCAGAAACATCTCAATGGACATCTCCTACTGTTGGGAAAACATTTGGTCAGTTGGTTTAATAGGCTCAGGCCCTATACCAAGACCTTAATAGGGTGTTGTTTTTTTTCCTAAGTACTTAGAATTGTTAAGAAGATGAACGTCTTCTAAATGTAGTCTATTATTTTTGTTATAAAATAATGATAAGGCTGCAAAAAGCTGTTGCTGTCTATGTAGTAAAACTCATTTTAAAAAATCTGACCTACATTTGTGCCTTTCTGACAAAGGATGATTAAGTACTATCTGTCATTTCCAAGATTTTTACAACTCACTGGAAACAACGTGTATGTTGTGGTTATTATTTAAAGGCATTCTGTAAAAGCTATAAAGACATGTAGAAATATTCATATGTACTTAGCCAACTCTGGGGAAATTGCTTTAAATCTGTTTAAAAATCTCAAGACTTCTATTGGTTTATTTGTTCTGCATGACCCTTTAAAAAATCAGTTTTGGTCTTATGAAGCTGAAATCTCTGCAACTCCATAATCAGTATCAGAGAAACCAGCTAAGCAAGCTGGGTTTTGTTTTGTTTTTCTGGTTAAGTTAAAAGAGGAAGTTGTAGGTGAGCAGTTATTTAAACTTTCTTTCCTAAAAATCAAATCAACAAGGAAAATTCTAATTGAAAAAATAAAGTTCTAGGAAGGGGTTAGAATCTCACTACTAGTGTTAAATACTGCATAATTGGAATTAGACAACAGATAATTAATATAGAACTGTTGTATATAAATGGGCCAACTAACTCAGTGAGTTTTGGAACTTTCAAACCTTTCCCAGTGCTGCTGGGAAATCTCCTTTGCTCTTTCCTCCCCATGAAGAGAATGCAGATCCTAAAGTCATTTTTGGGTGAAGTGATGGGTCTGTAATATTGGGAAGAAAAGGGAGGATAAAGGAGAAGAGCAAGGAGGAAGGGAAACAAAAGATTGTCATGGACCTTACAGCTTGGCTCTTCCCTTTGTTCCACTCAATCCTACTCCTAATAGTCTCCCATTTGTGGCTTTAATGAATAATAAAAGAAATGGAAAGAAAATGGAAGGAAAAGTAGTGAAAGCTTTTCTGCTACTCTTCATGTGGCTTCCCAGTTCCTACTTCACCAAATCAAGGACTCGTCTCCTTTTTTTTTTTTTCCAAGTTTCTTATTGCTTCTCTTTTCCCAAATACTGGCCCAGAAAGGTATCCCTAGCATCTAATTGTGAGGATAAAAGAAGAATTTGTATGTGTGTGTATACACACACACACACACAGACATGCATATGTATATATATATGAATGTAGATATATTTAAACTTGCAAATCTAAAAACACCATATGAATGTGAATTATCATTATCATCATCATCGTCATCATTTTTATTATTACTAGGGCCCAAAATCAACCCAATAAACCTACCTCCAGCTGCTTAGAAGAGGAAGAGAAAGTTTCCCTACTCCTGGCTGGGAGAAGGGAAGGAATTAGAGGAAGAAGGAATTCTTGTATCTACTGCCAGGATTGAGGGAATAGAGGGTGGAAGAGGGCATTAGTGGTGTTGAGATGTATTCCTGGCTTCCCAGAACTTTGAATTCATTTTTTTTCCTATTGAGACCCTGTTATACATGATAGTTAGACTATATGTTCCTATTAATACTTTATTTCATCTACATTACAGATTAAATAGGCTTTTGTGGGCTAGCCTAGCACTCCAACCACCATGTATAATATTGTTTCCATAAGAAACCTTATTCCAAGTTCCAAACAACCAATTTACAAATGAATTTTTGGAATACAACCGATTTATAAGTTGGAACTTCCTAACCATGGCTTATATCTTTTTTTTTAAAAGTCTTGTTATGCTTTTTTCAATTACATGTAAAACATTTTTAACATTCATTTTTTTAAATTTTGAGTTCCAAATTTTTTCCTTCCCTCCCTTTTCTCCCCTCTCCTTGAGAAGGTAAGCAATTTGACATAGATTATACATGAGAAGCCATTAAAACATATTCTTATATTAACCATGGTGCAAAAGAAAACACAGACAAAAAAAATACAAGAAAAATAAAGAAAAGTATGTTTTGATCTGCATTCAGATTCCATCAATTCTTTCTCTGGAAGTGGATAGCATTTTTCATCATAAGTCTTTAGGAATTGTCTTGGACCAGTGTATTGCTGAGAAAAGCTAAGTCATTCATAATTGATCATGGTACAATATTGCTATTACTGTGTACAATATTCTTTTGGTTCTGTTCACTTCACTTCGCATCAGTTCATATATGTCTTCCTAGGTTTTTCTGAAACCATTTTGCTTATCTTTTCTTATAGCACAATAGTATTGCATTATAATCATATAACAACTTATTTAGTCATTTCCCAATTGATAGACATTCCCTCAATTTCTAATTCTTTGCCACCACAAAAAGAGCTGCTGTTCATTTTTTGTGCATATAGATCCTTTTCCTTTTCCTTTAATCTCTGTGGGATATAGACCTAGTAGTGGCTTTGCTGGGTCAAAGTTTTATAATGCTTTGGGGCATAGTTCCAAATTGCTCTCCAGAATGATTGGATCAGTTCAGAACTCCACCAACAGTATATTAGTGTTCCAATTTTTCCACATCCCCAACATTTTTCATTTTCCTTTTCTGTCATTTTTAGCCAATCTGATAGTGTTCCTTAAACATTTAAGCATCCTTTAATATTTTCAGTGTATTTCCTGTCTACTCAACTAGATTCTAAACTCTTCAAGGGCAGGAAATGCTTTATAATTATGGTAGCCCAAAGCATTCATTTAGCTTTCCTGGGCCTAAGGTTAAGGGGAATGGCATGCCAAATGTGTTAGGAATATTAACTTGATATCTGTGTGGAGGATGGATAGTATGGAGATCAATTAGGAGGCTTTTGCAATAGTCTGGGCAAGAGATGGTGAGGACCTAAACTAGTGTAGTGGTCTTATGAATTGAAATAACAAGAAGGATTTGAAATATGTTGTGCTTGGCAACTGGTTGTATTGAAGTAGGGGATAAAAGAAGGGAGAGGAAAAAGTGAAAGATGATTCCAAGGTTGTAGGAGTAGATAACAGGATGGATACTAGTGAAGTTGGAACTAGGGGAGTTTAAAGAATGGGAAGGTTAAGAGGGAAAATCCTCAGTATTCTGCTATGTAGAGAAAAGAGCAAGAGAGGCAGAAGGGATGAAACATCTATTTGATAGATACAACAGGAAAATTAAATAAAGCTTATCAGTTAAATATAAACACAATTCAATAAACATTTATTAAGTGCTGATTACTTACAGGGCATTTAGAACCCTGTAAGTAATTTAGAATCAGAGAAATAGTATACTTTTAGTTAGATTGAGAAAAATCCTGAGCTTGACTCTGAAGTTATTGAGAAAGTTAAGGAAAATCTGTTGGGGGCATTTTTCATAATAAACTGGCCTGACAACCCCCTGGAGGCACCTTTCCAGGAAGATGCCTGACTCAAAGAAAAGGATTCAGTGTAAATTGTAAAGAAATGCTTGACTTGAGGCTGAAGACAAAAGATTAATTATTTAACTGAAAAATTAAATACTAGTTAAAAAGGTGTCAAAATAGAGACAGGTATTCATTTCCTCAAAATCTTTTCATGTTTAATATTTTAACACAGCATGCTTGAACATCGTAAATAGTTAGTTGCTTTAGTAAAGAGTTATTTGTTTAAAAGTTTTAAAAAGACAATTATCTAAAGGAGCATATAACATTTTTCTTTCAGTTAACCACATCAATGAGTGCATCCTGGTTGATCAAACCTAAGGCCATATAATAAAGTCACCACTGCTCACCTGGTGGCAGTATACTCTAATTGTTGGGAAAATGCTTAAGAAAGAAGAAAATAAGCAGCTTCACACAGTACTGAATCTACAAAACTAAACCTTTAAAAAGAGAGTATTATCATATCAGTATGAAAGTAGTGATAATCTTTGTAATTCTTATACTGGGTGATATTTTTATTTAATGTTATTTCTTTACAAACCTAAAGAAAAGACACTAATTCTGTGCAATGCTTTAGCAAATAAATCAAATTGAGACTAAATCTTTAGCCCTTTAGATCTTGAATGGTTACCTAAATCTACTTCCCTACATATTTTGTACTTTAAATATACATCAAAGAATCCAAATCTCATCAATATGATTACTTACCCCAATGGTTCAAATCACAAACCAATCATAACTTTTCATTCTCATATCTGTCACCTCCCATAAATCCTCTACCCAATGTGCTGCAGGTTTTCCTTTACATCTTTAAAAATTATGTGGGTATCAAAGGACTTGGGCTGTCCTTTTGTTTTTCTTCCTCTAACATCTCCTAGATGATATATGGCATGCCTTTTCTTGTACACAAGTCATTATTGGCTGCATGGCACTTAGTTACATCCACGGTACACCTTCCATTGCCCTTTGGTTCACTTCTTATTTTGATTTCTAGGAGATTATTTATATTTCATGATTTATAGCAACATGGGAAAAATACTTGTTTAAAAAGGTGGATTTTTCTTTCAGGGAACATCTTAGTAACATTGAAGTCACTGCACAAGCTCCTGCTATCATCTTCCTACTCATTTCTAGGTCCCCAGTTCATTGCTCATTTTTAATGTCTGTCTGAGATATTTATTAATGGAAAAACACTATGAACTATATGACTGCTATTATTGTTTGGACAATAGCAGTTTTGGAGATCATTAGATTTAGAGGAGGAAGGAATCTCAGAATTTAGTCCAACTCACTCATATTACAAATGAGGAAACATGCTAATAGAGATGAAATATTCTGCATGTCATAAGTATCAGATTCAGGATTCAAACTTGGGTCTTCTGTCCCTAAAGCTCACACATTTAATACCACATCACATTGAATTTTAATGTATAGGACATGTTCTCTTAATCCTAAGGCACTCACTGTATGTGTCAATCATTATTCCTATGGCCGTTGTTACAAGTTGTCTATAGACTCCCTCCTTCCATCTCCAACTCTCTTTATTTACTTTGGAGTAGTCTAGGGAACTAATTACCCCAGGATACTAGGAACTAGTCATAGTTTGATTTTTTTTTTCCTATGTAGATTATTAGACTCAACTATTTTTAAGCAGTGGGGTATCTCATTATGGAGGCTTTGTAATGTTTTGGGACTTGATTCAACAGCACAAAGTCACTACCAAAAGGAACATTTGGAGGACCTCACATCTATAGGCAATCTCTCTTCCATTTTGACTCTGCTTTGGATATCCTCTATGACAGTGGTAAACACCTTTGGTGTGCAGGTGTGCACATCCCTCATTTGATATTTAAAATCAGATAATCACCGAAGTAAGTTATCACGGCGTTTCCAGTCTTATATGACCTTAAATATGCATTAGAGACCCCTTGTTGGAAGAGAGCCTTTTTAAGGCTGTATTTTGCTCTTCCAAGACAAATGCTTTTTGATAATTGAACTAACAGTCAACTTATTGGGATCTTGTAATCACTATATTTTTCAGTTACTTTTGTGACTATGAAGATATAGTCTCCTATAGAAAATAATTTGTTAAAGCCCTTCATATTTTCATCAAGGATATTCTCAATACATGTTTTTCATCATCATCATCACCATCATCATCATCATCACAATAACTGACATTACTTTTAAAGCTTTCATACATTATCTCATTTATTGGTCACAACAGCCCTTAGAAGTACATACTCCAGTCATTATAATGCCCACTTTTAAAGATGAGACAAGTGCAGAGAAGTTAAGTGAATTGCTCATGATCATTCGTGTCAGAGGCAGTCTGAACCAGAGACTCTTCTGACTCTGTCTGACACTCTCCTGTATGCCATGCTACCTACCACTCAAATTTGAGAGAAATGTCACATACCCTATAAAGATGAGAAGGTAAGTATATTGTCCAATACTTATTAATATTCTCTCAATCACATCTTTTAGGCAGTATGATCATCTCTGATTCCCCCTCCCCACCCTAGTCATCTGGCATCTTCCTTTCTTTCTAACATTTTGAGAAATGTTTCCTATAACAACTTTCAAAACTATGTAACCCCCAAGATGGATTCATGTGTGTGTGTACTCTGTTTCTGTTACATTTCCCATATGCATCTTTGGTATTATTCCCACTTCCTAATATAGCAAACTGAGGACTGACATGTTAGAGTTTAAAAGTGACGACTCTGTTGATATCAAGAATAAAATTGTTAATGAAATACTGATGGATCTGTTCCATTCTTTGTCTATTTGTTATACTCTTTCTAATTTTATTTATAAATGCTCTTGAGATAATCTGATTAATTGAGTCTCATACCACACTTTTTTCAGGCTCCTTTTTCCCTTTAATGTTCTTTGCCATTTTTTTCAGGTGGCTCCACCTATAAACTTAACTATCCTCCCCCATGAGATTTTACAAATGAGCCTCTTCTAAATTGACAATGATTTTGACTAGTTTTGACTAATTTTGACTATTTCTCCACTTGGGAAGGAAATAAAGTATCTGCTGGCTGAGATGATTTCTAGATTCCTTGCTGTAACTACTTTCACTGCTTAAAGTTTGGTTGGAAATTGTGGTGTCTTTTTTTTGAATTTCTCTCTTTGAAAATTGATAGCTTTTTTGAATAGGTAAGGTTGGAGTTTTTGCAACTGCAAGCCAAAACTTCAGTCTTTTTTATCCTTTTTTCTAAATCGAAATTGATTTTGACTTTTGCTATTACAAATTGATAGTGTAACTGCATATGATATGTAAGAATATGCACAAGCCATTGATTTGTTTTGTTTCATAATCCTTAAGTTTATTTTCCAACATATTTTTTGCTGTTCTCTTTTCCACCTACTGGTTTTCCTGACTTCCTTTAAGTCTCAACTAAAATTGCATGTTCTACAGGAAGCCTTTCCCTCTTGATTCCAGGGCCTTTCCTCTCCTATTTATTTTCTCTTTATCCTGTGTATAGCTTGTTTGTACATATTTGTTTGCTTTTTGCCTCTCCCATTAGATTGTGAACTTCTTGAAGGCAGGGAATATCTTTTGCCTCTTTTTCTTTGCCCAGAACTTAGCATAGTGCTTGGTATATAACAGGCGCTTAATAAATCCCACCTCTACAGTTAAACACCAAGTAGTAAAGTAGTTTGGAGAATTTCATTGAGTTCTTTGTAGGATTTCTCTATTGTACTATCTGCCAAAAAATGTTGGTTGGTATATAAACTGCAATTAATTTCATGATGGTCTTTCTGCTAATGTTTATCATGAGCACTGAAAAGTAAGATGACCAAGTGTCTTATGAAATGAGTTTTCTTCTTATTTGAAAACAGTTTCCTCAGCCCTTTAATTTCCCTTCCAAGGAGAATTTGGTAACCATTTTTCCATTTAACTGAAACTTCCTTAAGTTTTTTTACTTCCTTTACAGTAAAAATGTGTATATTGATATGGTTCAGTTTCTCTGTTATTGTATGTACTGTATGTTACAATAACAGGGAATTTTTAAAAATAATACTTTCTAACCAAAGTTTTAAGCAGTGAAAGAATTTAAGAGTCCAGAAGTCATGTCAGTCAATGCTTGTAGATGGGCTGAACATTATGATTCTTATCACATGCCCCTTTTCTACCACTCTGATACTATCACTTCAACAATTGAAAGGAGTCATAGAGAACCAAGGGCTGTGTGTGTGTGTGTGTGTGTGTGTGTGTGTGTGTTTGAGGGGTTGTCACAGAAAAATAATTTATTCCCTAATGCCCGGTTTATTTTTGATAAACATTCCTGTATTTAGCTGGGCTAATCTGCTTTAACAACAGACACAAGCTATTTCTGCGACCATATTCAGAATCTTTCAGCTCTGTCAGAGCTTGTGCTTGACTGATAATAGTTTTTAAGAATCCAGAGTCACTTCCAAACTACCATAAAGACATTGAAGAGGGACATTTATGGAAGACTTAAATAAGTAGGGCAATAATATTTATATTTGATAGTTCCTGAGGAGCTACAATTAGCTATTATGACAAATAGGACACAGAATATTGTTATAGAATATTTGATATAGCAATGTTAATTTCTTACCATTTAGTATTCAAACTTCATTTGTGGATTTTTAGTTCTTAGTTATGAGGCCTTTTAACTTTCTTGTTTTTCAGAATTTCTATTTTTATTTTAATATTCATAGTAAGCATTAATATAAGAAAATTTACATATGTGAATGACCCTTGCTCATGTAGCAAAGACCTTTAACTTTCAATCATGAAATAATGCCATATATACATGAGAAATTTGACTTTTGAAAGGGAGAGAAATTAAACTCTTGTGGAAAAATAACTAAATCAATTTGTAAAAGATATACTGTGCCGCCCTTTTCATAACTAAATAGTTTTGTTGTTAAAAGGAGAAAAAAAGAATTTGTTAATAAAAAAGAATATAAAATTCAAATGTGAAAAAACAGTTTTCCAATAAGTGGTGAGATAGGTTGGTTGGTTCTCGTCCTTTGTTCTCGAAGAGAACCAAAATGACATCACTATGCTAGAGTCAAGTCTCAGTGTGTTAAACTGTGGCTGATCAGACTAATACAAGCTTGGAATGCTCTACCACAGGTCTGGTACAAATAGTCCATGTGAACATTTGAGGGGGATACTCCAAATTTGTGCATCCTGCATTTCCTTTGAACTGTCTCAATTCTGCTTTGCTCCTAAAGCATAGCACCTTCTCTGATGTGGGCACACCATGCTGAGTAGTCCTGTGACAGTGTGTCCCATGTCACACGTAATCAATTCCAAAGGTCCTAAGAGAGACCTTGAGAGTGTCCCTGTATCACTACTTCTGACCACCATGTGAACATTTGCCCTGTGTGAGTTCTCCATAAAATAGTCTTATTGGCAAGTGTACATTTTGCATTCAAACAACATGGCCAGCCCTTTCGAGTTCCTCTCTCTGAAGCAGAGTGTGAATGCTTGGCAAACAAAAGTGGTATCCCCAATGACCACCAGAAGAATTAATGTCAACAAATTAAAGCTCTTCTCTGAGTGGGAACAGTTTGTTGTTAACTTGGAGGGAAAGTTGAACCAACACACAGTTGGCAACAGTGGAGCAGAGGAGGAATGGGCAGCTTTCAGAGATTCAGTGTATAGCACTTCATTTGCTCATCTGGGCCAGAACACATACAAACCAAGACTAGTTTGAGCAAAATGAGGTTTCATTTCAAAAACTTATTCAAAAGCTACTAAATGAAAAACGAGAACTCCACAGGGTTTACCCACAGGATAGTTCATCTGTTTCTAAGAAGGCAACATTTCATGTCATCAAAAGTAAAGTACTTAGAGAGATGCAAGATTCTTAGCTGAGCAAGAAGGCAGATGCAATTCAGTCTTATGCTGATGGTAACAATCCAAAGCACTTTTATGATGCCCTGAAGGCTATTTGTGGGCCAGAGACAAATGGTGCATCTCATGTACTCAGTATTGATGGAGCTATATTGATTAGTGATATGGATATGATCCTAGAGATCCTGAACACTTCCATAGTGTCCTTAACAGACCATCATCAATCGATGCTGAGGATTTTGACCTCAGGTTGCAGTCAGTCCCTCCCTAGCTGAAGTTTCAATGGAAGTGGTTTTGAATGCCATTAGGCTCCTTTTGTATGGCAAAGCACCTGGTGCTGATTCTATTCCAGCTGAGATTTACAAGGTAGGGAGTCCATTGCTTATACAAAAGTTGACGGAAATTTTCCAGGTTATATGTCAAGAGGAGGTTATCCCCAGGAGTTCAAGGATGCCTCCATTGTCCATCTTTATACAGGTAAAGGAAACAGACTGTCCTGTGACAATCACAGGAGGGGTCTCTTTCTTAGTCATTGCTGGCAAGATTTTTGTCAGAGTCCTCCTTAATAGGCTGATCCTTCACCTGGAAGATAGTCATCTACCTGAGAGCCAGTGTGGTTTCAGAAAGGGCTGGGAAACCAATGATATGGTGTTCATTGCCCAACAATTCCAGGAGAAATGCCAGGGGAAGAACAGAGGTCTATACCCAATGTTTGTAGATCTGACCAAGGTCTCTGATACTGGTAGTCACAAGAAAATTATGTCAAAATTTGGTTGCCCAAATAAGTTTATCAGCATTGTGTGTCAATTTCAGGATGGCATGATTGCCTGGTTCTGGATAATGGAAAATGCTCTTGTGCTTTCCCAGTCACCAATGGAGTGAAACAAGGCTGTATGCTTCCTCCTATGCTTTTCAAGATGTTTTCAGCCATGCTGTCAAATGCTTTCAATGAGGAAAAATTTGTGAGAAGAGACTGTTAAAAGGACTAGATAAAAAAGTGAGAGATCTGTTTGATGAAAGAGATATGATTGATGATGCAGGGCATTGTGGTACCTCAGGTCATTTAAATGTAACTATTTTTTTAGAGTTTGAGAGATTAAAACTATGTGAGATGAAAGAGTGCAGAGTCTGAATCTGAGGTCAGAAAAGGCCTTTATTCTTTCTCATGAGAAAGGACTCTGCCCCTGTTGCTCAAATGGGGTCTGCCAGGGAGAGAGCAATAGGTAGAAGCAAGCCTGTGGTTATATAACCTTCTAATGCAGAAACCCAACCCCCCAACTGGCCTTCACTCTTATTGGTAGGGAGGCTGGTCCACAACCTAAGTACGAGAATCTGTCTCTGAGACAAAGGACCTGGAAACATGTGGGTGTCCAATGAAAGCAGTCTTTTTCTAATTTGGCATATCTTGTGCTGAGGTGGCACTAGGGAGGGTCTCTATTGCTCTAAGTCCCAGAGTCCTGTAAAGTCAGGTGACCTCTAAACGTAGGCCTAGTGAATACTGAAGTCATTCTAGATTTGATTTTTCTGAATGGAGAAACTTCACTATAAATTATCCCTCACAAACTGGGCATAGTCCTTTCTCATGAGAAAGAATAAAGCCCTTTTCTGACCTCAGATGTTTGGAGGTCCATCGAGATTTTTTGGACTCCTCTCTGGAGAAAGGAAGGGCTCCCCAGCCTTAACCAACAGGCAGAATATCCCATGGGGTTTTTCCAGCAGCCTCTTGGTGAGGTGGGGGAGCGACTCCCTTCTGTTGAGAGGGAGGCCTGAGGGGGCCTGAAGTTGAGAGCAGAAAATGCCTAAAGGGGGGAACAAAGATTACTGGAGAGTAAGTCTGTGCATAGACCCAGGTAAGAAAAGACCTGGGTGATTTGGTGGTGGGTGGGGTCAACTAAGTCTGGCCAGGAGTTGGGCTGAAATTCCTAGACCAAGAGGTCGACCTAGTCAATTGAGACTGGCTAGAAATTGGGGAGACCAGGAGGCTGTTTCTAGGGAAGGATGCTGATGAGCAGCCCCTGATGAGGGCCTCTCAGAATTTGTGTCTTGGCACCCCAAGTTTCTGGACCAAGAGGTTGACCGAGTTTGGCCAGACCTTGAATCCGAAAGGAGGGAGTTGGATGACAATACTTCTCACTTGCCCTCTTGTCAAGGAAAATTTCAGCTTTAACCCACAAGCTGCTAGTTAATTGGGAACAGAGTTGGGAAGGAATGTTCCCTTCAATTCTCCTTGATAACCCCTTGGGAGATAAATTTAGCAAAGCTGGTTAAGACTGTGTTTATTCTGTGTGTGGTTTTGTGTGTTTGTGTGTGTGTGTGTGTGTGTGCGTGTGTGTGAAGTTTGTCTATTCAAGAAAGAGAAAATGTTTTACCATTCAGAATAAAAAGCCTCGGGAGTGGTTAAAAATCTTCCTTCTCTGCCACTACGTTCTTAACTATATTTAGAATGGGGAGAGAGAATTCAGATCCTTTAGCATGTCTTAGGTAAGTGAAACTTTTTTTTTCCTATTTATCTGAAATGCCTGAGGCAAATTAATCGGAAAAGGGAGAGACAGGGAGAAAGAGAAGCAAAAAGGCCTGATTATGTTAGGTAGGGTGGGGCCACTACTCCCCCCAGCACACACCTTTAGAAGATCTGTAGATGTTGGAAAACAGTGCTAATGAATTTTGAGCCTGACTTCATAACCAACAAACCAAGTTATGGGAAGTTAGAAGAGATTATGTCTATCCACCCTTCAGGATGCATGTATGAAAGGGCTCTATTGGAATTTAGTTCTAAAAGATTAGTTCAAATAATCATTAAGCTCCCAAAGCGTCTGCTTGGGAGGGAAGTTAAAAGACAACTGCACCCAGTTTACTGGGTCAAACACTTTATCTATGAAAGGAGACAGGATTTCACCTTTTTTTTTAAGGAAGAGGAATGGGTGTGGAGGCTTGAGCCTCCCCTGAAGGTGGAATGGAGATCACACAGCCACATGTTTTCTAAAAGGCCTAAAGATGTTTCTAGGGAGACAGATTGGTATTTGGCATTATGATTGTAAAGTGATTTAAAAAAATGTGAAACCATTATATTTGGGTATGAATGTAAATAATGTTTAGATTGATCATTTGAACTCTTGGCTGTTATGAAAATGTATACAGTGGCTTAAATTTATAAAGTTATAATTTAATTCCTGAGCAAGGGAGTTTGGAAATGCATTCACCTAAAAATTTTAGTAGAATATAAGTATCTACGGAGATGGCTATGCGTGTTAATTTGGATGTAGGTGAAATGTGTAATGTTTTGGGAATTTATATTACTTAAGGAATCTGAATTTAAAGATGGGTACTGAGTATGGTAGAGATATTTGAAATTATTACTAGAATCAAAAGAAGCAGTTTGAATAATTAGCCCAGCATATTGTAAACTGATCTAAAATGTGAGCAGAAATGGGTATTATCTATGTTGTAACAAAAGCATTTTTTTTGTTTCTTTAAATGATGTTAAAATTAGGAACTATATTGTATTTTTTAAATTTGTAATTTGGGAAATCTGTAAAATTCATTTCCTTATAGTTCCTGGTCTGGCCAGCCTGGAATTATAATGAAAGTTAAATATCAGATTCTGTTAAAACCTTCTGAACCAGATCAGATAAGGAAAGAGAAGGCTGGGCAATAGTAGAGATTTTGAGTTACCCTCCGCCACTTGGAAAAAAAAGAGATAGGGGGGAGGAGAAAAGCCTCTGTATGTGATGATTTGGAAATGCAATTAATGTTATAATGTCATTGTGTTATTATGGCATCTAAATTGCAAAATCCTCATATACTGTAAAGACTGAGTGACCACTGTGAGCCAGGAACAGTGTCAGATAAAGCAGTTTTAATCTGAATTGGGTCGAAACTAAAAGATGGAGAAAAATTGCGTAAAATGTTATGTTATGTTAAGTTACTTCTGCTATTTAGAAAACTAGGTATTTACAGCTTTACCTGTAGTTATGAATGATTCTCTGTGCAAGGTGAATTGGAAATGTGTTTTTGTAGAACTCTTATTGAAGAAAAAAAATATATATGTAATTAATTGGTTTTGAATTCAAAAGTTTAAATGTAAGAACATAATAATTGTGTTACTGGTAAACAGTTGTGTTATGATATTTTGAAGTGTTGTAATTTAAGAAATCATAAACTTTCAAGTTTGTCTTTATTTAAAAATAAGTTTTAGTTAAGATTGTTTTGCTATCATTTATGAAATATATTTATGAAAAGTAATTATTGGTAATTATGTGAAGAAAAGACCTGTGAAACCTCCTTGTGTAAGTTTTGTCAATTATGTGGGAAAGATTTTATGACCAGAGAATTTAGAAATTGTGTAGTAGTTAATATTAGGATAAATTGTTTTTGAACAAGGGAAATATTCTTAAGAAATGTTTTACAAGATCTTTGTTACAAGATAATGGGGAACAGATTAGCAGACAGGAAGACTAGGAGAGACAAACCCCGATATTTGGTGTTTATGGGGTTCAGAATAGTGGAGTAGTTTCAGAAGTTTTATGGGGAAGACCAAGAACAAGATGGGGGACACAAATAAGACAAGGGAAATGCTATGACCTAGGGTGGGCAGACAATCTTGTCATTCCCCACTCCCTCCTCCTCCTTAATTAAGAAGGTATGTCAGAGCATAGCAAATGACCTTGGGAGAAGAAAGTAGGGAGAGAGAGAGAGAGAGCAGGTAGAGAAATCTACCCCTTAGTGCATTAGATATTATCTGTAGTTAATTTTTTATGATATAATGAGAGTGATTTAATGAAACTGTGGGTTACGGTTTTACCTTTAAAGACTAAGATTGTTAACTATTGATGTGTATGGAAAGGAGGGTTTAGGTGCCCCTAGAAACCATCTGTGTGGGCAAAGTCATCAGTCCCAGGAAAGGAGCAATGAGAAATTTAAAATTTGTGAAGGGAAAGTTAGTAATTATAGAAAGACTTTGTAAGATTTCTGGTCATTTTATCAATTTGTATAGATTTTGTAAAATATTCAAACTTACTGTGAATTTTAATTTTAGGTGGATTGCCTAAAGAGTCCTTATCAGATTAAGTAAGGGAGTTTCACCACTCACCACCAGGAAGGAGGGGGAGAGGGGCAGCAGTTACTTCTTCAGCCTCTGAAGAAGACTTACTGAGGAGTCAGTCTCAAAACTGGCCTTTAAAGTTGGTATAATTGATTTCTAGTAATTGGTTTTTAGTACAGATTTGGAATTTAGAACAAGAATTAATCATGTATATGAGTCCTGGTAAATCTTTGTGGTATATTGCTTTCATAAAGGTTTAGTGATTATTCTTCTTGACACCAGGATAAATTCAAACTATTTTTAAAGAAAGGAAATACTTCTAGAAAGAATGTTTTGCAGAAGACATCTTGCTGTTTTAATCTGAATTTGTGGTTATTGCATGGTATAGGCAAAAGTTAACACTTGTAATTGAATGTATAAGTAAAAGGTTTAAATGCCTGAAGTATCTCACTCTTCCAGACTGAGTATAATTGGGGAAGAATAAACAAACTTGGAGGACATAAATCTATCAGCTTGTGGGGTTTAGCCATTAACCTCTTTGCTTTGTCTAAGCAGAACAGTTATGTTAGTAGAAGGATAATAACTTATGAACTATATTTTTTATGGTTAAAATGTAAAGGAATGCTGAATAATCTGAATAATGGGTTTGAGAGATTTGGAAGGCTAAATAAAGGTTTGATTAGGAATATGGAAGGTAGATAAGAAGGTTTGGGGACAAATGTGGGCTTATCCAAGCCATCCCTGTCTCTAGATGGTGGGCTGGACACCAATTTTAAAGGGTTTAAGTAGGAAGTATTTAGGAAGACAGAAAGATTTGTAACTTGATTTTATAATTAATAGCTCAATCAGATTTGAGAAGAAGAGGAAATAAGGATACAAATGCAAGTTTGAATCATTATCCCATGGACTGAGGTTGCGATTATAAAGTTACTATAGAAAAGGTATATCTATGTATATGAAATGGGGTCCCAGTGTATTTCAAAGTGATGAAAGAGCAACTGGGTATTAATACAGCTGACTAAATTAATTGTTGGGATTAAACCAGAGCCATTTTTAGTTGAGAGAAGAGAAATTTTTGTATGAGCTCAGATTAAGCATAATTATAAGAAGGTAGAGAAGTTTGGAAGTAGATGCACATCTATTAGAACAATAATTTATAATCCCGATGGGAGATTTGATTTTTGTGAACAAGAATAAATATAGAAATGAATGTAGGTTATTTGAGGGCTGACTTCAAAGATGTTCCTTAACCAATGTGAGATTATAATCATATCTTAAACTGATTGTTGTTGCTTGTTATTTAAGATTTGATGGGACTGTTAACTGACCGGTTCTTTGAGTTCAATTTCAGATAGGAGTATTAAGAAAGGCTGCCCAAGCTACGCAAGCCACCAACCTATGGAACCAGACCCTGTAAGATACAGGTATGAAGGTTGGAGGAACAACTGTTCCGCATGAGCTGAGGTAGGATTCTTCTGACTCGATTTACCTGCAAGTACCTGGCAGACTTTATGCTTGGCTCAATGGAGATTGTAGCATGGTATACATTTTGCCTGAAATTGGCATTCTGAAGTTTGGGAAATATAGTTCCCTCATAGTTTTATCCCTATTCTTGGTGGCAAGTTTCAATAATCAAAAGTTTTGAAATAATCAAAAGTTTTGAAATAAAACAACAACAAATCTCCTTGATTCTGGAACATCTTAAGTTACTATAAGATAAAGCTACTAGGCTTAGGGTTTAGTATAGGTATTCCTGTATGAATCAGGGTCCTTTAGTTCTTTGTAACAATATGAGGACAAGTAGGTCAATGTTTTGTGGGAATATTATTCTGTTATTTAGTTATCACACTTGTCTCAACTTTGCTATAATTAGTCAATGTTAAAAGGAGGATAATTTTTGGACTACTTAGTAAAAAAATTTTTTTATTGTTTTAATTGTGAGCTTAATGTAAATCCCTTAGTGAAATCCCATCCTCCTGGTGGAGGACTTAATAATGATTAATGCAAAATATAAGAAACTGGTTTTAGTGTGTGATCATGACAATTGACTAAGACTCCAATTTGAATTTTGTAAGAATGATGAGGGTTCTGGAATTGTCATTTAAATCGGTTCCAAGGTTTCTTTTGTAGGTAAATGAATGAAAGAAGGCAAAAGGAAGAGAAGCTGGGATGCAGGGTTGAAGATGGATGACCCAAGTGACCAGAGGACTTTCTCACATCCGGACAGCAGTGTGAAAAGAGACTTTTGGACTTAGAAAGGACAATTGTCTGTTATTGTTTTCTTTTGAATCTCTATCTGTACTCATAAAGATGACTGCACCCTTGTGTGCTGTCAATGCCCCGAGGGCTACGAGGGTAGTTAGAATTAAGGAAAGTGGGGAAACTTCAAAAGGTATAAAAAAAGGGGGGGGGAATTTGTGAGGGATAATTTATAGTGAAGTTTCCCCATTCAGAAAAATCAAATCTAGAATGGCTTCAGTATTCACTAGGCCTACGTTTAGAGGTCACCTGACTTTACAGGACTCTGGGACTTAGAGCAATAAAAACCCTCCCCAGTGCCACCTCAGCACAAGATATGCCAAATTAGAAAAAGACTGCTTTCATTGGACACCCACATGTTTCCAGGTCCTTTGTGTCAGAGACAGATTCCCGTGCTTAGGTTGTGAGCCAGCCTCCTTACCAATAAGAGTGAAGGCCAGTTGGGGGGTTAGGTTTCTGCATTAGAAGGTTATATAACCACAGGCTTGCTTCTACCTATTGCTCTCTCCCTGGCAGACACCATTTGAGCAACAGGGGCAGAAAGAATAAAGACCTTTTCTGACCTCAGATTCAGACTTCAAACTCTTTCATCTCACACAAAATTCACAAAGTTGTAAATAAAATAAGAGTTTGCAGGCTATGAGATGATTAAATGGAGACAATTGGTTTCATAACTAACTGAAAGGTTGATTTTTGGAGACAAGGAAGGCCTAAGTTCAAATCCTACCTAAGACACTATTTATGTGACCCTAGGCAAGTCACTTAACCTCTCTCAATTTCAGTTTCTTCAACTGTAAAATAAGATAAAACTAATACCTCCTAGGACTGTTGTGAGGTTCAAATGAGATGTAAGGCATTGTGCAAATCTTAAAAAATTATTTTGTGAGTGTTATATCATAAAGGAAAGATGAATTACTGAGCATGAGGTTCTGATTTGAGTCACTAAAAATGTTAAAATAGCCAGCAGGAGGAGAATGGAAGAACTAGCTTGATGGATGTGGGGTGAGGAAGCCAGCAGAAAAGAGTGGATGAACTAGCTGGAAGGAGCTGACCTAGAAGAAGATCAGACAATATGCTGAGAAGAAGGCTTCACTTGCTAAGCTGGAAGATGCTGATTTATTACTATTTCTTTCTGGATAGGGAGAATGAGAAGGGAAAAGACTAACTCTGCATCTGCTTTGCTGTAAGAAAAACTGATAGTTGATTTATAATACAGAATCCAATTGAGTGAAGAGCTGACTGGGTTTGTTTGCCTTATGTAGAGAGTCAGCCTGAGAAACTTGATTTGGGTTTTGTTTTGTTGTAATTAAATACTGAAATCTGATTCTGCAATGCAGAAGAGCTGGCTGGATTTGTCTTCATTTCCTAGACAACCAAACTGAGTAATTTTGCACTTCTTTAGCTCAAGCGAACTGTTTATCATTACCATTTGTAACTATTCCTCAGTGCTCTTTTATGAGTGATTATTAATTTTTAAAAACTTGTCATTACTTCATCAGTTTGAAAAGAGGAATGGATTTTTGTCAATAGAACTGTGAAGATCAGAAGTGGAATAGTTGTTGGAGAAGCAGCTTCATGTAATGAAGATGTTTCTGAAGGGACCACGGCCTGTTATTCAGAATTGTGAGTTGCCCCAAACATAAGGATTGTCTTCACTCTTGAATTTCCCTGCCCACTGTTCCACACTGATATTTAATACCTTGATGGGAGAGTATGATCTAGATTTAGATGTAGACTATATGTAGATTATTTTTGCATTTACCATGTCATAAGAACTCTGTGATATTATATGACTATTCATGCACTTGCCGTATTATGTTATCTTTAAGAACTCGTGGGTTTTACCATTATAACTGATTTATGTAGATGAAAGTTACAACAGTGTGGACTCAGGAGAGCAACAAGCAGGAGGAGTGTCCCCTCCTCCCACAGACTTGCCCCTAGGACTCTGAGAGTTTGTATGAGTTGTAGTCTTGTTGTAGTTCTCCTTTTTTGGGAACCTCAGACCTGTCAGTGTGAGGACAGATCAGAGTAAACCAGCTCAGGGAACTCCATAACAACCTCACAACAACAACAACAAAATATTTTGCATAATTATACAATGTTATATTAGCAAAAACCAATTCCTATGGGATCATCTATTCTAATCCTTTTTTTCAGAAGAGGGAACTGGGAACTAGAGAGGCTAAATGAAACTCAAGGTCATATAGTTTCCTTCTGGGTTCTGAGGGCAAGACCACAAATATACTTAGAATGGTGGTACCCTCATTTGAGGAATGATAAATTGAGTTTTCTGTTGAACTATCATATTGCATTCCTTTTTAAGATTAGAAGCTTTATTAATTTTTTACTATAGTGTATATTAGCCAAGTACCTGCCAATTCATTGATTTTCACTTTTTAAAATGGGAAGTTCTTCAATTCTTCAAAATATTAATGGTTTCTTTGGTGTGGGTATTCCCTCTACTGATTTAGATCATAATCTCTCTCTATGCATTACTAGATGGTCTTCATGATTTGCTGTGGCCAAATTACCTGCTCCCAATATGTAATTTGGTGTTTAACCTGTTGATAAACCTCTCTAAAATTAGCTAGGTGAGTCCTTAGGCAATATATATGAAGTCCACTGCTAATCATGAACCCAAAGCCTTTCCATTTTGGTGGGACTGGCAAAACTTGTCCTTTGCTAGTTTTTGGGAAAGGGAGGACTTTAATGAAAGTTAAATGCAAATATAGATGAATGTGTAAAATGGAATATTAACATGTGATACTTGTAGGAGAGATATTTAAGATGCATCAGCATGGCTAAGAGACCACTGTAGTTTTTAGAAATTACAAACCAATATTGTAACTTTTTTTGTGTGTTGTACTGATCTATATGGGGATTTTATCTGAGGTCTCATTAATACCCAAACTAACTAACTGACTTGACTGGCAAAGTAAATAAGCATGCGAGAAGCACAGCAATGTTTTATTAAATTAATGTTACATGAGACTGGGGACCAAGATTACATTAATGTATAAAAGGACATAGTTCTTTGTCATCTGCTTTTAAGGCCTTCACTATTGCACAGCAGGCTACTTAATTTCTTGTTTCTACAGTTCCTGCCTATCCTTTCCACTTCTATTTCCCTGCCTATTCTTTTTAATCTCTTAATTCCCTTACTATTCTTTTTTCCTTTCTTTCTTTACAGATTCCTCATGCTAAGTTCCTAGAGTCTGTTCCTTTCCTCAGCCTGACTCACACTTCTCAAAGTTGTTTCTTCCCTCAGACAACTGCCTCTCTATACCTTTTTTCTGTTGGCGTTAATGTCTCCTACTGGTCCATTAGCTCCTCTACAAAGGTCCAGATGGTCATGGGGAGAAATTCTCTCTCCCCTCACAGTTCAGGGGTCTCACTCTACAAATGCTCTGAGCCTTGACTGCTAAGATTTGATGGGCTTAGCTATTTAAAGCTCCAACCTAGAAGTTTGGCTAATTGGCTTTCTCAGGCAAATTCCTTCTCCCCTCAATTAGAGATGCATTCCTACCTCATAAAGAGTCCTAAGATCTTTATGACTAGATGAGAAAGATCTCTCTGTAGTCAATTTAATATCTCATGGCTATTAACTGATGTTGGGGTAGGGCCTCCCTCCCTGATATTTTATAGACATATCTTATAGCTGTACATATATATATGTATAA
>CM053586.1:165169297-165224922 GCA_028646515.1 Pseudochirops corinnae
CAGCAGGCTGTTGCAGTAGTTCAAGTTAGGTGTGATGAGATCCTGAGCTAGGGTTGTAGCTGTCTGAGTGGAGAGAAGGGAATGCATGCAGTAGATGTTGTGAGTGAAGGAATGACAAGACTGATAACAGATTGGCTCTGTGGGATGTGTGAGTGAGGAGTTGAAAATACCACTGAGGTTGTCATGAGTGACAGCCATGTATGCCTGGGTGTGACTAGGAAGATGGTTGTGCCCTCTATATTAAGCAGTAGGAAAGTTGGGAAGAGGGGAGGAATTTGGGGGATGAGTTTTATTGTGGATATATTTGAGTTTGAGATGCAGATGCAGTATCCAGTTAGAGATGTTCAAAAGGTGATATGGAACTGGAGCTCAGAAGAGAGAGTAGGACTGAATGAGTAGATCTGGGAATCATCAGCATAGAGATGATGGTTGAACCTTTGGGAGCTGATGAGATCACCAGGTGAAACAGGATGGAAAGAAAAGAGAAGTAGCCTCAGGACACAGAGCCTTGAGGACCATCCACTGTGAGAGGGCATGACATGAATGGAGATCCAGCAAAGGAGATTGAGAAGGAGCAGTCAGAGAAGTAGAATGACAAACAGGAGGAAAACAGTGTCATGAAAACCTGGAGATTATCAAGTAGAAGAGCATGATTGACAGTGTCCAAGGCTTCAGAGAGGTCAAGAAGGATGAGGACTGAGAAAAGGCTTTCACATTTAAGAGATTATTGGTAGTGGCTTTAAAGAAAGACAGATTGCAGAGAATTTAGAAGAGAGTGAGTGGAACAGAAATGTAGGCACTGAATTTAGATAGCTTTTCTAAGCAATTTATCTGAGACATTTGAATGATAGGTAGAAGGGATGGAGCAAGGTTTATTTTGTGGATGTGGGAGACGTGGGCATGCTTGTAAATAGGTAAGAAGAGAGGGAAAGATTGAATATTAAAAAGAGAATGGGGAGTTGAAGTGAATTGGGGGAGGAGACTGGAAGCAAAGACAGCATAGGAGATGATTCCCTTTGTGGTAAGGCAACATTATTTTCCCTGTGGTAATGACAATAGAGAAGGGACAGATGACAGAGAGATGTAGAGGTAATTCATAGGACTTGGGGATTTGAAGTTGGAGAGGTGGGGATGTTCATTGATTGTACAAAGAGTTTTGAGTGTAGATTACAGGGAGTATGCATGAATAGTGCATGAACATAAGAGAATTAGGAGCAGGAAGATTTTTTGGTAAAGTCACAAATGGACTTAATATTAGGTGCCAGTGGAATATCCACATAAGATATCCAGCAAGCTGATAGAAATGTAGAGTTCAGGGATCAAGAACAAAGTAGGTGAGGCTTTAGAACAGCAGTTCTCAACATGTGGGTCGCGACCCCTTTGGGGGTCAAATGGGGTCACCTAAAGCCATTGGAAAACACATATTTCTGATGGTCTTAGGAACTGAGACATCGCTCCTCTATCCGTCTCCAGGCGGGTCCACCCACATGCAGATACGCCCACATGCAGATATGCCCACATATGAGTATTAAAGGGTCGTGGCATTAGGAAGGTTGAGAACCTCTGCTTTAGAAGATGAAATTCGTAAGAGAGACAGTGTAGATGGCAAGGAATCTAGAGGTCAGAGCAGTGATGAAGTCTGTTTGGGTTTGGGGTATGGAAAAGAAGATTAAAAGGAGAAGGTGCACAAGACTAAGAAAGCAACCAGGAAAGTACTATGCTTTGGAAGCCAAAGGAGGGTAACATTTTGATTAGGAGGTTGAGTGGGGGTGGGGAGCACATAGAGAATGCTGGAAGGAAATCAGATTAAACAATTGGATATGACTGTATAGAGGTGGCTAATCTTTCAGGAAGAAATTTCAGTCAAGTAGTAGGGATGGTAGCCAGATTACGAGGGGTTAAGGAGTTAGTGGATGGTGAGATAGTGGGAGAAATAGAATAGGCTGTTCCTGGGAAAAATTCAGTGGTGAAATAAAAAAGGAGAGCTAGATGGCAGAGCTATTACTAGCATCGTATTCATAGATGGAATAGTACAAACCGTACCCTCAAATAAAAAAAAATGGGAGGGAGCAGTATGATGGGTATAGAGTTTGGACCAGCCTGAGCCACTACCTCCTCAGACTTCTTGTGGCTCCCCTCCTCCCACTCTCTCTATTTTACTGAGAAAAATTGAGGCTGTTTGCCAACAGGGATCTTTTCTCTTCTTCATCTCATGTCACTCAGATGCCATCCGCCACTGTCTTAACCTGTCTTGTCTTAACCTCTCTGCTGATCTCCATTTTCATATCTGTAAGAGCCTTTTAGACATCGTGAACTCAATGTCTGGTAGACATCTTGAATTCAGTATGTCCTAAGAAGAATTCATTTTATTTCCCCCTAAAACCTCCTCCTCCTTCCAAACTTCCCTATTACTATTGAGGACACTTCCCAGTTTCCTGGGCTCAAAAATTTAGATGCTCACTTTCCCATATCCAATCTATTGCCAAAGCCTGTCTATTTCATATTTGCAACATCTCTCAAATATTCCGGGTTCTCTCTGATACTGCCATTATTCTACTATAGGCCCTCATCACCTCATGCTTGGATTATTGCAGTAAGGTAGTGGTTGGTCTGCCTTCCACAAGTCTCTCCTCACTACAACCCACGATTTTCCTAGAGCACAGGTCTGATTGTGTCATTCCCATACTCAATAAACCAACCTTCTGTTTGGCATTTAGAACTCTTTGTAAAGCTTGTTCTCCCTCTCTTCCCCTCCCCCCAAACCCTGCCTTCTTATACCTTAAAAACACACACACAACACACACACACACACACATATTTTGTGACCATATAAACTTCCATGGGTTTAATAATAATAATTAATAAGAATCTATATATAGATGACTCTTAAACCTTTAGATCCAGCCCTACTCTGTCATTAGTTCCAGTTGCTCCTTACCAGGTGTCAATTGAATATTCTAGACTAGAGGTCTCTTAAGCATTTAAACTCAACATATCAAAAAACTCATCTTTCTCCCAATCCCCTTCTTCTAACTTTTGAGCTTAACTTATTCTGTATAGGACACTTGGATTTTTCCATTCCCTTAGGTACGTAGTGTTAGAATTCTCCTAGATATCTCACTCTTACCCCCACATATCCAGTGCATTTCCTAATCATATCATTTCTACCTCCACAAAATGTCTTACATCCTTCCCCTTTTCTCTGCTCACATGCTCACTATCTCATAACTTCTTGCCTGACCTGTTGCAGTAACCTTTTCATTAATCGCCCTAATTCAAGTCTTCGGCCTCTCCAGTCCATCTGCTACACAACTGTCAAATGATTTTCTGACAGTGGAGATCTAACCTTTTCACTTCCTTACTCAATACACTTCACTGGTTCCCTATTGCTTTTAGTATCAAATATAAATTTCCTACTTGACTTTTAAAGCCCCATTACAACCTGGCCCCAACTTATCTTCTTATTCTTCCTACTCCCCTTCTTGTTCTTTATACTCTGGCCAAACTGGTCTTGGGTTTTGTTTTGATGGCTGTTTTCCATATATGATGTGCCATCTCCCATCTCCATGCTCTCACTTTATTGCAATGGCTGTCAGTATCTAGAATATACTCTCACCTAAACTCTACCTGTTAGAATTCCTAGTTTCTTTCAAAACTCTCCATAGTTGATACCCCAAAAATAATTACCCTGTATTTATTTTGTACATTTGTTCTTATCAGGCCTCAGATACTTATAAGTTGTGTGACTCAGGGCAAGTCTCTTAATTTCTCTGTGCCTCAGTTTCCTCTTTTGTTGAATGGAGATAATAGCATATACCTCTTGTTGGTTGAGTTGTTGAGAGGATAAAATGAGATAATATTTGTAAAGTGCTTTCTAAACCTTAAAGCCACCATATGAATAATGTCATTCTCAGAATGATGTTTTAAATGGAAATATGGTTATGAAAATATTAAAAAAAAACAATCAAAGGAAGTTAATGGATCCTAGGTTAAGAACTCCTGCCTTAAGGCTTTAAGACTATCAACTTGGTGGAGTTAGGGGAAGGGGAAAACAAGTCAAGGCCTCCTGAAGGCGCTGAATCTTGAGGGAAACAGGATTCTAAGAGACAGAGAGATAAGGATAGAGAACTCTTCAGGCATGAGAGCAGCTAGTTCAAAATTATAGAGGGGGAGATGGAGTAGTTGTGTGAGGAATAGCAAGTAGACCAATTTGGATGGACCACTAGAGAGGGGCCAGAGTTAGATTTCAAAGAGCTTTAAATGCCAAAGGACTTTATATTTGATCCTGCAGGAATAGGAAGCCATCAGAGTCAGAGTAAAGGGGGCAGTGATATGGGCATTTCTAGATATTATGAAAAGCATTTTGTGAGCTGAATAGAGGATGAATTGGAGTGCAAAAGATTTGATCCAGGGAGACTAATTAAAAGGTCATTACAATATTTCAGATGGGAGGTGATGGATCTTCAACTAGGGTTGTGGCTGTGTGAATAGAGAGAGTAAAAAGAAGAGATGCTGTAAAGTAGAAACAACAAGATTTGACATCTGATGTGATATAAACTCTCTTTAGCAATACAGATAGCAAGCAACTGTTCCTGTAACTTAGTCTTACAGAGTTTCATTCCTTATCTAAATGAATTTTGCATCAAATCCTTAAGGGATACTTGCTTTCTTGAATGAACATTGTAGGTATAATCATTTATTGTATAAAACAGAACATAACTGGTTTTCTTATGTTGATGAGCAAAGAAAGATTTTTATAGATTATATAATAAATAGGATATTTAAAACAATTTGCGCTTTATTAAAAGTTTTACAATTGCTGCCATTCCTCTTATACTTTTATTTACAATTAAAACACTTTTGTAAGCTTTGTTATTTCTTTTTGTTTATATAGATGAATAATACTGCAGCTAGCCCCATGTCAGCTATTGCTACCTCAAGTAGTGGAAGAGCCACAGGGAAATCTACGAGTTTTGCTCTTGAACTGCAGAGTATGATGTAAGTATTGTATCCACATAAACTTGAAACTATTTAAAAAGTGTTCTTGAGAAGGAGATAGGTCTAACAAAAAGGAAGTATTAAAAAATAAGTTTGGAAATGATTAAGAAAGAAAATCATGTTGAATAGTCTTTATTATTACATTTAAAATAAATTTCTAGTAGGGTAAAACTGCATATCTATAATATTCCTTTATGTGATTATAAGTGATTAATGTTGATAGACCATGACTTGTAAGTGGTTTCAACGTTTAAAAGACTTTGCTTTAATTTTTCAACAAATAAATGCGTGTTATAGATTCTGCATTCGTGGGAAAGTTCAAATATTTTTAAGTAGTTGAACTTGAAACCATTTAAGTTTATTATTTTCTTTGTGTATATATAACATATATATAATCTTTATCATAATAAAGATTACAAAAGATAATCAGAGAAATTTGTTTTTGTAATAGCATCTGAATTATAAAAAGCTTGATTAATCCAGAATTTTTAATTATGATAATATCACCAAGGGTCATAGCTTAGAATTTAGGTAAGAAGCATCTGATACACATTTTAGAAGCTACATATTTGTGAAGGTTCCTTTTCCTAAGGCTCTATTTGGTTTGATTACTATAGCATTACAACCTGCCTTGGCCAAGGCAAGCAATTTCTGATTTGGTGGGAGGGAAGCTTATTCTCCTTAAATGTTTGTGTGCTGATGCAGCATAGTTTTTATTTCATATGATCTTTGGAAAGAGGACAAAATGAGTTCTTTTCCTGTGGATAATTTATCATAATTTGTCAGTCAGTTTAAAGGAGGTATTTCTTTCTGAAAATGAAATGGTTTCCTTTGAAGGCTAGACATTATGAATTCAATTGATAGCTTAATTATAGAGTTCATGTTGTGAACTTTGTGTTTAATTAAATATAAAGTGAATTTAGGATTTGTTGTTTAGAATTTTCTAGTTGACTTTACCTGGACGTGGTATTATAGTGATATATGCATTATTGTGGTAATATTTGGGTAGTCTTGTTGCTTAATGAGGCAACTAAGTGGTTCGGTGGATACATTGCTGGGCTGGAGTCAGGAAGGGCTGAATTCAAATCCAGCCTCAGACACTTATTAGATGTGTTACCCTGGGCAAATCACTTCACTTCTGTTTTCCTTAGTTTCCTCAACTGTTAAATGGGTATAATAAAGCAGTTACCTTGCAGATTTGTTATAAGGATCAAATGAGAAAAATATTTGTAAAACTCTTATTGCTATTCTGGGACACTATGTAAGTGTTTTTCCTTCTACTCTTCCTCCCTTAATGAAAAATATCCTTGGAGAGTTTTTATAGTTATAGCTTAATTGCATTTCTAGCATTGCTACTATAACATTATTGTAAAAATTCTAGGTCATTCATTTAATTCAAGCCCCGTTTAAGGTTCATAAAGTCTTAAGATAGTCCTTTTAAAAAACAGGGTACCTTTTAACAGCAGAATTCAGAGCTTAATTGTATTTTTTACCTGGAAAAATAAAAAGAAAAGCAACCCATAAAACAATTTTATTTTATATCATTTCCTTTTACTGATGAGCAACATTTGGGACTGCTTTCAATAAATGGAGCAATTTAGTACTAGAACAGGGCATTGAACCAGTTGGCCTATGTGACCCTGTTTTATATTCTAGGATTATATGATATAGAAGTAAATTCTACTCTGTGGGAAAATGTGTATAAAATGAGCTGCTAAAAGGTATAGACATTGTGGTAAAGGGGTATCTTTACTTTAGATGTGGGTATCTAACTTTAAAGATACACACAAAAGAGTTAATTAGGAGTCATGGATAGTGAGCTGGCTTCAGAGTCAGCGAGACCTGGGTTCAGGTTCTACATCATTGGAGGTATATCGTCTGTGTGACCCTGGGCAAATTGCTTAACCTTTCAGTGACCCAAGCAACACTATGAGACTTTATATTATGGAGAGGAAGTTCCTCACTGAAAGGTTTCCACATGGATAAAGTCATTGGGTCTGGTAAAAAAAAAATACAGACTTTCTTATACATATCTTTCCCCCAATTGTGTTTAGTTATGTTTGAAAAATGTGAAAGAATCTGATGAATCTCAGGGGAATTTAAAAGAGGAGAATATATAGGCTCTTTATTTGAAGCACCTGTCATTTGGTTGCTGGAGAACCAGCAGATGGTAAATATTAAATGGATTAAAAACTTGGCACTCCAGAAAATTTTAATTCTAAGTTTTTTAATGACTGGAGGTATTAAAAAAAATTCTATGAATCAGAATCAGTCTTAATGGTTTTAGTTCTGCTTTTATTTTCGGTATTACCAGGTATTTTGTTGTGGGTTTTGTAGTATCAGATTTCTTATATCTTTACAAAGTTGGGAGTAGAAGGGATAAGAATTTTCCTGTATGGTAGTTACATCTGAAAAAAACTTTAGGGAAGAAAATCTAGAAATAAAGGATTTCTACATTGTTCTCTACCTGTGGGCACCATACTGGTGCCTGACACATTCTTGTGTATCTTCTTATATAAATTTTCTCCCTCAGTGCCCCTCTATTGTATAGAAACTCTGAGGTCTTAAAGTAACTAAATATTTTATGGAATGTCAAGTCCTTTGAAATTAGATAATCAATTTGGGACTGTAGAATGTTAGATTGTTGGAGGGGTAAGTTGGAATCCTCGTGCTGTTTATTCTAATTGCTATATTTTGTAATACTTATGGATAGAGATCATTAGAATAAAATGAAATATTTAGAAAATAAGAATAAAGATGGAAATATAGTAGCTGGGTAGGATGTGTTTGTTTGAATAATGTATTTTCAAGGTATTAGACATTTATATATTTAGTGATCCTGTTTAGTTCTGGGCTTAGGCAAGACTTTGATATATATTAGAGTATACCTAGAAGAGGTAAGTGGAAACTGATCATTGCCATGGGAGGGTGGGTTGAATGACCCTGGGAGTGTTTAGCTTAAAGAAGAAAAGACTTGGGGAAGGGGCGAGGGAGGGATATGATAGCTGTCTTTAGGTATTTGAAGGACATGTAGAAGAAGTACTATGTTCCGATTAGTTTTAGAGGGTTGATTTGCTCTAGAAGTTGTAGAAAGGCAGATCTCAATTCCACAAAAGGACAAACTTTCTAATAATTAAAAACTTCAGAAGTGGATTGGGCAGAAGGTACTGGGCTCCCTGTCACTGGACACTGGAATTTTATGGGGCTGGAGGTTCACTTGTCAGGGATGCTTTAGAAGTCATTCTTAACACTGATAGTCTTTGTGATTCTGAGATTCTGTGGGTTATTTTCTGAAGTGTCTCATGATTTTAGAAATGGATCATAGCAGTAGAGCCGGAGAGGACCTCAGAGGTCAGTCTAAACTCCTTCATTTTGCAGATGAAAGCCTTGACGTCCAGAAAGGTGAAGTGTTTGACTGAGGTCACACAGAGAGTAAATGGTAGATCCTAGCTTCCAACCTAAATCCTAAATCTTAACTTTCTGAATCCAGTACTTTTTCCATTGTCCTAGGGAAGACTTTAGGGAAATCTATAAAAACTTTATGTAAAAACAAAGGAGGTTTCCATTAGTACTTTGTTTTTGTAAAATATTCAGGTGTCTGGTTCTTGGTTTTTATATAGAGAATTTGTTGCTTGTACTGAAGGTCAATTTAAAAACATGTTTTTTCCTTCCTAAGTTCCATGCATATATTTTTGCACATTTCTTCATAATCAAGAAACCTAGATAATTTTCTGAACATAACTTATCATTGGTTGAATATGAGAAAGAAATAGATATCTGTTTCAGACCTAGTGAGTGCAAGTGACTACTACTTAGAGTTACTATATGTATTAAAAGCATATAATCTGAAAATAACTTTTGAAACGAGTATCTTATTTGGCTAGGGATAGGGATTAATTAAAATTTTATCAAGATGTTGATAAAAATAATTTTGGAGGAAGTAAGAGGAGAATTATAAATTTGAAATAATGGAGACATGTCAAGGCTAAGCTCTGGTCAGAAAATGACAGGTTTTTCTCTTGATTCTTAATAGAATTTAGAAGACTGAACTATAATTCATATTTAACTGAACCCTGTTATATGATTATTTAGTATAGGAATATACAAGCTTTTAAAGTAGTTTGTGATCCTTTTTGTTTTGCTGATATTTGATTCTGTAAATGAGGTTGGAAGAGTTTACATCTTTGAAATTTATGTTATAAAACACCCTGTAGTAAAGTCATTTCCCAAGAAGGGCTTGGGGAACTTTTAATTAGATAAGGAGTGGCTGGGGAAGAGGAGAAGAAGGCAACAGATCTTTAAATCATATAAGTAGAGGACTTAGAGGATCACCTAGAAAGAGAGTGAATTTAGCTAAGGAAATTAAATTTCCCTTCTACCCCCATCAGTTCAGGTTCCTTAGCTGTGATAGGGATCCTTCAGCAAAATTCCTTGAACTAGTTTTAACTAACTTAAGTGTTCTCCAGGGGAACCTTCATCAGGGTAACCTAAGGAGGCTTAGAGGTTTGATGGAAATTGTTAGGCTGGTGTTACCAACGTTTTGAAATGGACATACAGGACCTCAGTTATTTTAATGTATCTTTATGGGAAAAAGTGTTTTACTCTAGACATTACTTCACTTATGTATTAAGTACAGTACATCCGTTAAGTAGTTATAGTATATTGATATCCATGCAAAAATGTTATTCATTGCCAAATTGTAAGAATTTATCATAGACTATATTGTTGAAAAAGAGCATAACATTTATAGAGTCTTTCAGTGTCTCTTTTAATAACAATGAAGATAGGGCATACAACTAAAACATTTTGAGAGAATAAGACTTCCTTTGAGTAAGTATTTTTATATATATATATGTATGTATATATATATATATATACATATATGTGAAAATAATTATGCACAGTAGCATAATACTTTTCAGTATTTTTACTCTGACATATTTGTACATAATGTACATGACTTTCCTTGTTAGTGTTATTTTTAAAATTTTGCAAAAATTCAGTTTTATAGTAGCACATAAATTTTTCTTAAGCCTGTTTCAGAAATTCAATCTCCACTGATATTGTCACTTTGTTTTTGTAATGGCACCTTTGATTAAAATACTTATCACTTTTGAAACAATTTTACATTGAGAAAATGTTTTTGGTTGAAAATATTTCATTATACTTCATGTCTAGTCCTGTAGCTTGTGTGCACATTGTCAGATACTTGAGAACTATGAAGAATGGAACTTCATCATATTGTAGTAAAGTTTTCCATTAAAGAATATTAGTTAAGATCTGTATTATACAATTTATAAAGTAATAATTTTTTTGTTTAAAAGAACTTGTAAAATAATTGTTTAGTAGTTATTGCTTATGATAGTAATAGTTACACTGATGTTTAGATAGAGCTTTAAGGTTTTTGAAGTGCTGGACACATATAATCTCATCTGACCCTTACAATAGTCCTGTGAGGTAGTGCTGTTATAATTTTCATTTTACAGATTAGGAATCTGAGGTTAAGTGCCTTGGCCAGGATCACATGACTCTAGTCACATCTGAGGTTCAATTCAGATTCAGTACTTCCAGACCCCAAGGCCAGCCCTCCTCCTGCTGTTTCAAGCTATCTCTGTGACAAGCTGTCTCTTACAATACTGATGTAAATATAATGATGATGATGAATATTGAGAATTCATTATTCAGCAGGCAAATGAAGTATATGCTGTGTATAAAAACTATGTGTTAGATGATGGAGATAGAAACCTAAATAAAATAAATTATGTGTCCTAAAATAGTAGATAGAAGATATGTATTAATAGTTAATTGTAACATAAAACATAGGTTCTTTATGAAGGGTAAACATCAGACCTTGAAGAAGAAAAGATTTGTGATTAAGTTAATCAAGTGCATGGGGAAAGTGGGCATTCTAGGTATGGCTAATGATGTGAATACCAACAATGCCCATTTTTTGTCTTTATCTCTGCCCCTCTTCAGATCTTCTTTTAACATCTAGCTCAAATGCTGCATCTTTCATGAAGTATACCGTAGTCTAAAGGATAGGTCTTGGAGTTGGAATTTCCATATTATATAGTTCTAACTCTGCCACCCACTTGCGGTGTGATTTTAGGAAGTACTTTCATCTCTCTGTGCCTCAGTTTCTAGATCTGTAAATTGAGGAGGTTGGGTAGATAATCTCTTTGGTTCTTCATGACTGTAACGTTTTTTGATTTTGTGATATCTTATAAACTAAAATAGTAAAATGAAAACTATATTTGTAGAACAGTGGACCATTCATTTGGCTAAAGTGAGTATGTGAACAAGAGTGGTATTAAGAAAAGCTGAAGAGGTATGCTGGTGTTAGATAGTGGAGGACTCTCAGTGCCAGAGTAAGAATTCTGAGCTTTATTTTGTTGGCAATAGGAATGGGGACCTGTTCAAATGCTTTTATTTGTGGAGTGACAAAATCAGTTCTATGCATTAGGAAGATTAATAAGGCAATATTGTGAAAGATGGGCTTTTATTGGAGGGTTTGTGACCTCTTAAGAGGCTAATATTCAGATGAGAGGTAATAAGGGTCTTTTTATGGGTTGATGACAGTGGGAAGAATATTGTGGAAGTAAATGCAATTGGACTTGGCAGATGACAAAGCATTGGAGGGTAGAAGAAATGGACAGTCAAAGGTGACAGCAACATTTCTAACATAAGCGACTGGGAGAACAGTAGTGTTATTAACAGACATGAAAGTTAGAATGATGAGATGGTGTGTGTGTGTGTGTGTGTGTGTGTGTGTGTGTGTGTGTGTGTGTGTGTGTAAGAAGATGAGTACTTTATGGCACATTGAGTTTGAAGTACTAGAGGGCTAACCATTTGGGAATATCTAGTAACTAGACAGAAATGTGTATTCGGACTTTCTTATCTTCTAAGAAGTCAGGGTTATGTATTTACTTTGGGGAGTCATTCTAATAGCTTGTGAATGAATGAAGTTGATTTTGGGAGAGAATATAAAGAGAAGAGAGGGGAGACTCATGGGGAATGTCTAGATTATATCATGGGGTGGGAAAATAAAAAGGTCTCAGTCAAGGAGTAGTTTAGCATAATGTAATGGGTGATCAGAGGTGTCAAATGCTGTAAAGGTGTCCTGAGAATGACAAAAGGCTTTTGGGTTTGGTAATTAGGAGATGACGTGTGACCTCAATGAATAGTTTTAATAGATTAGTGGGGATAGAAGTTAAATTACAAGACAAGTAGGAATCTCAGATTATAAAATGTTATTTGGAAAAGGTGATTTCATATGCAGATACTTGGTTTTACACGTAACTTTCAATAATACATTTAGTGCTGAAAATGAAATCCAACTATTCTTAGAACAAGTTTTAAAATTTCTTCTGTTGTCATTTTTTGAAACTGTTTCAGTTTTCATTGAGTTTTATAAAGTGATTTATAATTTTAGAGTGAAAGTTTGCCACATCCTGGTTTTAAAAGAAGCAAATAAATGAAAGCTTGAAATTCAGTTGGTAAATTAGGGAATGGTTATTATGTGACACTTCATATATTCACAACAGTATTTCTTTATCTTAATCTATGTATTTAAATATTGAATTCTCTCTGTAAAATTCTGTAATAGGTATTTCACTAGATTAGTACCAGATAGAGATGAGAGACTAACAAAAAGAGTCTGAATATTTAGTGGTCATAGTTTTTGAGATACCTAGTTGGCACCATTATTTTTTTCTTCTTTTTTATTTTTTATTAGTGAATAAGCAGTTTGAGAGAAAATGTCTATTTACTCATAGTATTTGTGTTATTGGAATGCCACCAAAAGCATAGTCTAAAAAACAAATACCATTTGATAGAAACAATAGGAAGAGAGTTTAGAGTAGAGATTTGAAGGACACAAGTGTGCCTTGTTTGTTTATGCACCCTGATTTTTAATTTAGAATTTATAGAGCACCATATGTATTAACTCTGTGGTTTTCTCAACTTAAGTAACTCTAAAACCCACAGTGAACAGTAATTAAAGTATGTATATTTAGAAGTTTCTGATCAAATATCACAGCTTTCGTAGGTGAAGGTATCAAAAAAGAAAGTAATGAAATCATTGGGAAAAATAACTAATATTTAGCACTTTGGTAAATAATATGGTTCCTTTTATTTTGAAATTATAATCCTTCCTAACTTGAGGAACATTATTTCTGATAAATTAAAAAGTTACTGTCCCATTGGAATCATAAAATCATGGAGTATTTGACCCAAAAGGTTCTTGTAGAGGTTAATAATGTTCAGTCTTGATTTTACAGTTGAGGAAACTAAGACCAATGACTTGTCCCATCATGCAGTAAGTTAGAACCTGGATAAGAATCAGAATTTTCTTACCGCTCTTTCACCACTATTAACAGGAAGGTATTGTTTGACTTTTGCTGTTAAAATGAAATCATCGTAGTATGTATGTATAAAGTGAATATACTGTAAAAAATTTCTTGTGGTTTTTTATGTTTGTGTGCTTGACTCACTTAAAAGTATACTGGAAAGGGAGCAAGTTTAATGAGACAAGTATCATTGGTAATGTTTCTTTCTGACTGTGGGTAATGCATGTAAACAATATTTTTTTGGAATACTAAAAACATGAAATGGTGGTGGCAAAAGCACTAGTAGAGAGAAGACCCGAGTTCTAGCTTTGTGTCTGCTACTATCTTATCTAGTAATATGACCCTGTCAGGTCATTTCACTTTTCTGGGCCCACGTTTGTTCATCTGTAAAATGAGCTTGTACTTACATTAGTGTTTTTCAAACTATAATTTTTGGCATAGCATTATGGTAGAGACAAGGCCCTCTTTAGGTTTTCTCAGTTTTTTCATTTGTAAAATGAAGGGGATGGACTAGATGATCTCTGAATTCCTTTTGAATTCAAACATATATGATTCTCTAGAGATTAATGAAACATTGGGATAAAATACTTTTAGTACCTGAATGGATCTGTGATCTCATCAGTGTAGGCATTCCCTCCAGCAAATAGCGCACCCCTTTAATGCTTGTCCATCCCATGTAACTCTTGACCTATCTTCCTTTTCGTCCCGGGAAATCCATACAAGTTGGGAGGTTTTCTTGCATTATCTTGATTCTATCTAAATACCAGTAGAACATACAGTCTGTCCATGGATTATCCCATGATGTTGTTCATGCACTATCCCTCCATCTTACTATATGATTGGGCAATCTTTTTTTTCTCCCTTTTCTGATGATACATTTTATAACCACTTCTCCTTTGTAAGTCTTATTTGTAATGTTCTGCAGCCTCCTCTTGTCTACCATGGGCCTCTTCATTGACCTTTAGATCATCTTAAACTTTAGTTTCTTCAGAAATTGTGGTATTCTATGATACATGACCAAAACAACAGCACTGGAAGAATATTAGTATTAAAAGATGAGCCCTTAGTTTCAGGGGAAAATTTGCAGTTGTTAAAAGAACTATGCAGTTTCCTTAAGGTAATTCAACCTACTTTGGGAAAAAATAGAATAATAATAATAACTCAAGTGGCAGTTAAAGTTTTATTGATGCATTTGGTTTTACATTGTATTTATATTTGGATACAGTATCCCTCATCCCCATGGGAACTGAACCTGTCCTTTAATAAGGAAAAAAGTTGAGCAGAAAACTTACTTTTTAATACATCTGCATCTGACAAAGTACACATTTTGACTTCTTAGTCCCCCTGTCTTTCTGCCAAGATGAGGGAGGGAGATTACCTTTTCTTTTCTGTTCTTCGGGACCAAGATTATTTTTATAATTATTCAGAGTTTGGCTGCTTTTTAATGTTCCTTTCACTTAAAATATTATTGACATAATACTTTAAAGATGACAAATTATATTCATCCAATAATCCTGTGAAGTAGTTTGTGTATTATTACATGTTTCAGTTTTCTAGATTAAGGAAAGTGATTTGTCTGCATTTTGTACAGGTAGTCACAGTTTCAGGTGTGATTTGAATCCATCTCTTTTTGTTCCAAATATGTTATTCTGTTACTTATGCCATGCTGCATGCTGCCTTTCTTCATTCTTTTTTGTCATTCTCTCCATAATAAAATATTTTTGAAGCTTATATTTTAGAGGGAAAATTGTTACCTAGAACTGAAATATTCTCATATAAAGCATTATTCACATTGTATAAAACACATAAGTTCTTTTTTTTTTTTTTTTTTGCTTTTTGGAGGGCAGTTGGGGTTAAGTGACTTGCCCAAAGTCACATGGGTAGTAAGTGTGTCAAGTGTATGAGGCCGGATATGAACTCAGGTCCTCCTGACTTCAGGGCTGGTGCTCTATTCACTGCACCACCTAGCTGCCCCTAAAACACATAAGTTCTAAGGAACAGTTTGAGAAACATTGAACTCTAAGGTTATGAAGTTATATAGACCCAGAATTAGAATTTCCATGTGTTTTTAATTTTTTCTGTGCGACCTCTTGTCATAAAGTTCTATAGATCTAAAATTTTTCTATAATAATAATAATAAATAACTGACATTTATATAATACTTTAAGCTTTTCAAAATGCTTTGCAAGATGATCTCATTTGATCCTCATACAGCTCTATGAGGTAGGTACTATATTATTGTTGTCATTTTATAGCAAGGAAACTGAAGATTAGAAAGAAGTGGATGACTTGTCCATGTCATAAGCCGGGAAGTATCAAAGGAAAGATTCAAATAAAGGTCCTTCTTACTCCAAGTTCATCATTCTCTACTATGCCATGGTTCCTTTCAGTGAAATTAGAAAGCTTGTCAGTTGCTAGATATTTGTTGTTTTGAGATGGAGCTTCAGAACTTCCTGTAGTTATACCAAAAGATAAGTTTATTTTACACTTAAATTCACCTTTGTTACTGATGTATCCTCCCATTAAAGAAATTGATTATAAGCCTTGTGAAAGCAGGGGCCGTCATCTTTGCAAATTTTCTAGTCTTTAGCATAATAATTTTCATATAATAGGTACTCAGTACATGTTTTAATTAAATGAAATGAGAACTGGCCAAACTGTTATAGAAGAATTTGTAACTAAGAAAAAAAAAATCTGTGTACTTGCTGGAAATCAGATCTTGAAATAAGGGGAAGGTGAAACATAAATAAAAATATTTGAATAATTCAGCATTGGAGGTAAAATACAGATAATAATATTTATATTACCTGTTTTTGTAAGAATCTATTGAGATAACACATCCAGACTTGGCTAAGCTAGTCTTTGGACCTATACTTGATACCTTCCCCATTTAATAGAACCTCCAAGAACTTGATAGCCTTTGATAACCTGAGATCATCTCCATCCCATGATGAAGCATTGGGCTAGGTCTTTAATAGAGGCATAATTAATTATACAGTATAAAGAGTATTGTACTGTTATGAACTAATAACACATTTATTTAGCATTTCAGGGCTTACAAAATACCTTCATCATAAAAATCATATGAAATAGTTCAAGTATTTTCTCCATGAAAAAACTGAGGCTCAGAGCTCAAAGGCTTGTTCAGATTATACATTGTGGAAATTGGGATTTCAACTCAAGTCTCTTGTTTTTTTTTAATAGTTGATGCTTTAAAAAAAATTGCTTTCTAATGACCCTCTCCCTCTTCCTCTTCCAATTCTCCCAAGAATCTTTCCTAGTAGTAAATAAGTACAAGAAAGGAAAACAAATCCCTACTTGACAGTGCCTGAAATACATATCTCATTCTAGTCTGCTGAAAGGTGGGAAGCATGACTTTTATTTTAGGCAAGTAATTAGATACCAAATGGTGGCTTGCCTATAGCCCATAGCAGGTACTCAATAAACAAACATACGGTTTGTTTCTCGAGTTGTACATAGCAGAACCAACTGCATATTTTAATGGAATTACTTATTTCTCCTTGTCTATGTTGTGAAGATATTTTGAGTTCCTTGGTGGCTGAGGAAAGGTATTGAATGACAAAATAGTATGTAAATTTAGGCTATTATGTTTTCTATTCTTCTGGTACTTTTTTAGTTTCCATAAAATATTTCTCTGTGGTATATATTGTGTAGCTATTATTATTATAACATTTTATGATATATAAAAGAGCTATTATAGTCATCAAATATATTTAGAAAGTTACTTATTTTTAAAAATGCAACTTTTAAAAAAATTTAAAGCCTAATTAGACTTTCCAAAGTGAATTAAAATTGGATTAATTCAAGAAGATAAACATAGTTCACATAGCAAGTCATCATGAGATAAGAGAAACCATCTTTCCCTCACCCCTCCTTTTTTCCATTCACAAAAATGAAAAATTTTGAATGATATGCCAGAGGAGCAGAAGGTAACAGAGACAAGTGGAGCCGTGTTGGAACTATTATTTTAAATTTAATGCATACTTTTAAAAAAAGCTTTACGTAATAGAGATTCATGGTTTCCTATAAATCTTCATTTTCCCTTCTTTGTTCATGGGGCATGTTCCTCTGATGAGTGAGATCCTGGCTAGGATTGCCATTTCTTGAGGATCCGTACTAGGCACACTTGATTTATTACCAAGTCACATATTCTCCTTATGGATCTTCATTTTTCCATTAAATGCATATCAGATGCAATCACATTTTCCAAGAGAACCTTGTCTGGGTCCCTTTTTTGCCCCCTTTATACATCTGACTTTGTATTCTACTTATTTGTGTAGATACTCCTGCCTCCATTTCCCAGTAAAATCTCTGTTTCTTGGGGGGCAGGTAGTAGGTCACTTATTAGGCTTTATGTTCCTCAAGCCTGGTATAGTACCTTGCACATACAAAGCACTTAAGTTGTTAGATTTAATTTTTAATTAGCTAAGTCTTGGGTAAATATCTCAAAATAATCATTTTAATTGTGTGAATATATATGTACATTTATATATTGAGAATGTTTATAGTGTTGTCATTTACTTCTCCAGTGAGAAATATGTTAACTCATTGATGTTTGGACAGGTATTTCACATTAAGAGTCCTAAGTTAAGTGAGTGCTGTGTAAACAGTGTAAATAATGTATGGTTTTAAAAACCCTTTTCCACATCTCCCATACTTCAAAACCAATGAACATTTTTTGTTTCTTTTCTTTCTTTCAGTGTTAGTTTTGACCAGGTAATTCATTACTCAGTGACCAACTTACTAGTGATGAATGTCTTCATATTTATCTGGGCTGATTGGTTTCTGGTTAGCAGATATGATTTGTTACTGGAATAGTATCTTAACTCATTCCATCTTAGTAGGAATGACCACAGTATATGTGCCAGCATAGCTTTGATAACCTAGAGTTAACTCCGTCCCATGATGAGACACTAGAGTAGAACTTTTATGATGGTTAGCAACGTGGGATTCATTCCTTGAATAGGCTTAGTATGTGCAATCAGACCATTGTCTTATTTTATCAGAGGTGAAAATCAACAACAAATTGAAAGAAAGGGTAAAGATAAGGAGATGCTGCAGGTAGTTACAGCAGTTTCAACCTGAATCATTCAAACAAACTATTCATGCTCAAAAATGGGAAATAGATATAAGAAAAGACATTGACAGAAACTTCTAGGAAATGGTGATAGTCTAATGTAAAGCAATTCGAGCTAAAAAAGAAATAAAATACCACAACAAAAACGACTCAGTAAGCAAATACTTGCTTTCTTTCCAAGAGGAGAGACATGGTAGATAAGGACCATACTGACTTAGAATGCAAACTATTTTGCAAAATATATGGGGGATGGTAGTGGAAGATTAACAGCTTTGTTGCTTTAGAAACTTGCAAAATTGTAATAGGGAAAATGAATCTACAGAAAACTTGTTACGGTATTCAAGTAAGTCAGATCATAGATGAAACTTAAAAGGAGAACAACAGGTGAAAAATGAAACAAATCTGTCAACATTTTTATAACAAAGTATTCCATCATTGATCAGAATGAGATGACCACATTTAGGCTAAAACCTTAATATTTGATGTTTGAAAAAAAAATGAACCATAGAATATATGAAAACAGGAAAAGCAGTTAGATCATAACAGAGACGGAGAAGGATCTGTTCGTAACATGATTTTGAACGCCTTGAGGAGGCAATTAATCTTCAAAACATCTGAAGGAAGAGAAGGTAGAGAGTGATTTTAAAAAATCGGTAAACTAGTATTTAAATACCTACTTGTGCCAAGCACCATGGATATACAAAGAAAGGCAAAAAAACACAAAAGAGCCCTTGCTCTTAAGAAATTCACTGTCTAATGAGGTAGACACGTCAACAGTTATATACACAAGATACATATAGGACATCTTATATATCCTCATTGTCATAAGTCATCAAAAATGCTAAGAATAAAGAGATTAGAGTGTTGTGTAAAAGAAACAGCAAGGAGGCCAGTATCATAAGAAGGCTGGAAATGTAAGAATGGGTCATGTTATAAAGGGTTTTAAAAGTCAAACAGTCAATAAACTTTTGTTATTATTTTTTAAATAAGCATTTATTAAGCACTTATTATGTGATAGCATTCTGTTAAGTTCTTGGGGCTACAGACAAATAAAAACAGAGCCCTTGCCTTCAAGGAACTTATAATTTAATGGGGGAAGGCAGTGTACAAAAGGATGCTGAAATACCATGGAAGTAGGAGCATGATGGAGAAATCCATAGAAGTCCTGAAGCATTGTAGCTGGTTGTAAATGGGTAGAAGACTGTCATGCTCTTTCCTTAATTAGAAGCCTGTTTGGGGCAGCTAAGTGGCTCAGTGAATAGAGCACCAGCCCTGGAGTCAGGAGGACCTGGGTTCAAATTTGGCCTCATACACTTAACACAAAAACTAGTTGTGTGATCTTGGGCAAGTCACTTAACCCCAATTGCCCTACCTTCCCCCCTCCAAAAGGAAAAAAAAAGAAACCTGTTAGCTTATGAGTTTTGCCCTAAGCATCAGAGGGTGTGAATGAAATGTGAATACTAAAGATTTTAGTTTTAAAGGTAATGAGAGCCATTGGAGTGTATTGAAAAGTGAGGCAATACTGTCAGATTTGTACTTTTTTTAGTAAGATCATTTTAATAGTTGACTAGAGGATGGATCAAAGTGAGGAAAGGCTTGAGGGGAATCCAACCAGCAAAGTATTACAATAGTCAATGCATATTGTGATAAAATGGCCTGGAGCAGAGTGGTAGCAGTCAAATGAGAGAAGAGATAATATATAAGAAATATTTTGAAGACAGAATTAATAGGATGTGGTAACTTTTTGGATATAGGGGTGATGAGAGAGTGAGGAATTGGAATGACTCCTAGGTTGTGAGCGAGGGTGACTGGGAAAGGGGTGGTAACCCAGACAGTAAAAAAGGAAATTAGGCAGAGGGGAATGTTTGGGATGGGGAAGATGATGAATTTAGTTTTGGACAAGTTGAATTTAAGATGTCTGCAGGGCATCCAGTTTGTGATATCTAATAGGCAGTTGAAGATGTGAGATTGAAAGTCAGGAGAGAAAATTGGGTTAGACAAGTATATCTTAAGAGTCATCTGCATAGAGATGATAATTGAAACCATAGGAGCTGATGAGATCACTAAATGAAATAATATAGAGGGAGAAAAAAGAAGGCTTGGAACACAGCCTTAGAGTACCGCAGTCCGAGTGGGCATGAAGGCGATAAAAATCCAACTAAGGAGACAGCAGGAAAAGTCAAACAGGTAGGAGGAGTACTAGAACAGAGTGGTGTCATGAGCTCCTAGAAAAAAAGAGGTGTTCAAGGAGCAGAGGGTATTAAACTGCCAGAGGCTGAAGAGAGACAAGAATTCAATCACCGATGGTATTGTTACTCAGAAAAGGTGATTGAGAGAGCATCAGTAGCACCAAATCCACATTCTTTATAGCCTTTATAAAATCTTTATGGAAATGAGTTACTTATTTGGCAAAGATATTTTTGATGAAAACATGAGGAAGGGAAGGAATGGAACAAGTATTTATTAAGTGCCTACTGTGTGTTCAGGTACTGTGCTTAATAAGTGCTTTATAAACATTATCTCATTTGATCCTAGACCTCTCTGAGGTAGGTGGTATTATTCCCACTTTATGGATGAGAAAACTGAGGCAGAATGAAGTTAAGTCACTTTCCTAAGGTCTTATAGCTAGTAAGCTTCTGAGGTAGCATTTGAACTCAGAGCTTCCTGAGTCCAGACCCAGTAGTATGTCCACTGTACCACCTAGCAAAGAGTAAATAAGGTTTTCGAAAATTTTCTGTAGCAGACCATATCCATCACTTATAAACAGTTTCCTGAAAGGAGTAGAGAATACTCTAAATTCCTCTGTATTTATTGTCTGAGTATACAAAAGCATTTGACTCAGTAGAACAAAATTCAGCCTACTCTAACAAGATATCTCCTGTGCATGTGTTAAAGTCAGAGAGGATTCATTGGTAAATACAATCTCAAAATACCTTTGTTTAGTGATTCTTTGATTATCAAACAGATATAGAGATGGGAAATTCACTTTTGCAGAAGGCATTCATCACTTCACCACTTGGAAAGATGTTCTCTATAGAATCTGAATTCAAGATTCTACGGGATAGTGAGTTTCTCCAGATAGTTCAGTTTGTAGTTGACTTGTCAATTTCTTGAGGGTTTTAGACAGGTTAGCAACAGCTTAAGGTCTTAGGCACCAGAAGCTGTTGATCTAATGCACCCATATTTTATACAGTGTTAATCTTCCTTTGTAATTGCCTTTTTAAAAAAAGTTTAGATTAGTTCCCCCCCTTTTTATTTGTATAGTTGTTTGAAAGCTTTGAATATGACTTTGAATTGTCCTCAGCTTTTACTTGAAATGAACATTGCTAAAAAACTGACTTTTTATGTAAAAGAAGATGTAGAAGGAGTTAAGAGTGTTTAAAAAAGAACATTGACAGCCTTTAATTGATTATGTGGTTTACATGGAGGGAACAATAGGTTAAGGAACCATTTTTTTTGGTTGACATTTTATATTATGACCAGATGTTCTGTTTATCTGACTTCAGAGTTCTTTAGGTAAGTTTAACCTATAATATTAAAATTTCTAAGATGTAATATACTCCAATAAAATAAAACAATGATGATAGACCCTGAAAGCTACTTGTGTTTTTAAGAACATAAACCTTACAATACATTGTCTAATGATACCCTGATTAAGTAGCACAGTGGTTCTCAACCTGTGGGTTGCGATCCCTTTGGGGGTCGAATGACCCTTTCACAGGGGTCACCTAAGACCATCAGAAAACACATTTCCGATGGTCTTAGGAACTGAGACACCGCTCCTCTGTCTGTCTCCAGGCAGGTCCGCCCACATGCAAATACGCCCACATACAAGTATTAAAGGATCGTGGCATTAAGAAGGTTGAGAACCACTGAAGTAGCAGATGGCTGGTTTGCATTAAGTACAAATACTCCAGAGTATGATTTAAAGAAATTAAGCTACAAAATTCTGAATTTAAAAGTTCAGAAGAATAATCTGACATTTGTCTGAGCTCATATTTTAATAGTCAGATTCATAAAAGCTCAAGGTAAAAAATTCAACTTGTGAACTTAAATTTGAGTTGAAGTTTCATCTCCTGTACATAATGGGTCGAGTGTTCTTGGGCAAGTCACTGAACCTCTTAATGCCTCTGCCAACTTTCTGAGCCTACATATTGCATAGTAGGTCACCATCTGTGTTGGTAGAAGAAATTCTTCACTAAGAATTTTCTATATGAATGAAATCATAGATATGTTTAAAAAAATATGTGCAGTTGAGGCAGAGTGGTATACTAAAAGGATATTGGATTAAAATGAGACTCCAGGGGTTCAGGTTATGATGTTGCCCTTAGTAACTGTATGTTCATAGGTAAATTTTCTGAGCCTTCATTTTTTTATCTATAGAATAGAGAGTGTATTTGCACTATGTACAAATACTATGTATTTGTTGTGAGGAAAACATTTTGTAAACTGTTGAAACAAGTTACTATTTTCATTCTAATAATAACTGAGACCAGATAACTGGCAAAGATTTCTAAATGTATTTTTAAATTTAGTAATTAGTTGCAAACAATTTTTTAATAGATAAAAACAACACTAGAACCCAAATCAGGGGAGCAAAAAAGAAACAACTTGTTTTGGTACAAATGGCTAGACTGACTTCTAGTCCTGACCTTGATAGTTATTGGGCCATGGCAGAGGTATCCCTTACTTATATATGAGAAAGGGTTCTTAACCTGCCTTCTAGGAACTTGTTATCTTGAATATACAGTTATCCTTCCACATGGCAACTTTCCCCATCTTAGTTTCCATATATTACAGGTCAGCATAAGAAATTAAATGGGAATTTTTAAAGAGTTTCATGCAAGCTGCAGATGACATGCAGAGGCCATCAGACAACATAGAAAATGTTTGGAAATTCAGGAATGCCTATATTAGCATGTTTTATCTTTTAATACCATAATAATTCAGACTTATTGTCTTGTATGAAAGGAAGAAAAAAATTTACACAAATTTTCCAGATTGTAAGGTGCTGTGCCCCAACCCTCATGATGTGGAAGGGACAATTGTAATTGGTTTTCTTTATGGTCACATGTACTGAAAAAGCCTTTTTCTGAGAAGAGTATCCATGAGTTTCACCAGAATGCCAAAGGAGTCTATGAGAGAAAACTGGGTAAGAAACCATTCTTGCATATGAGGAAGCTAAGATAAACAGGTTAAATGATTCACACGAGTAGAATGTGGCAGAGGTGATATTCGAATTCCTGTCCTTTGACTCCAAGTCCATTGTATTTTCCATTTTAAGAATTATCTTTTGATTGAAATTAGTAGAAGCCCTTTGGTCATTCAGGGAAAAATTAGAAAATGGGATTAGAAATAACTAATTTAGTATGGAATTTAAATAAAGAAAAGCTGAAGACAAACGATGTGGTCAGTGCCACCTTAGCAGTGTACAAGGAGGTTTGCAGGTCCTGATTCTTTAAACATATTCTCCTTGAATGGAAAAATATGTCTGCTCAGGTTACAGAAAGTACGGAATGATACCAAAGTCCAGTAACTCACTGTGGACCAGCCCAGTAACTTAAAATCAACCACTTTGATTTTCTCTGATTATATATTCATCAAATTTCCTTGTAGGCCTTACATTGTATTTTTCTTAATACATCTGGCAGAACAATGGTAATAACCAAATTTTCAAATCTGATAGTCTGACACATGAGTGGATAGCAAAATATTGATATCACGTATAGGTAAAGGTTAAGTGCATTTTAGGGTTAGGGAATAAGGCCATAAAGTAAGAAGGTTATACTGTTTAAGGTTAACAGACATAAAAAATATCCTTGTCTGTATGATTGAAGAAAAATTGTCAGTTATTCTCTTGAGGTCAGTATGAGAAGACCTAATAGTGAAAGTATGATTTTTATAACTTCTTTATTAGGCTAGCATCAAGTATATTATTGATAAAACAGTTATTTATATAGTGTTTTGGGGTTTGTAAGATACTTTATTGACAACAGCTGGATGACTTGGTATTGTCATTTTCATTTTACATGTGAGAAAACTGAGGCAAAAGAGGTTAAGTGGTTTGCTGTAGGTCACCTAGCTGGTGTCAGAGATGAGAACTGAGCCCACATCCCTGACTCTCAATTCAAGTATACTCTCTGCTATGCTGTGCTGTGTCATGTGAAGGTCCCTCATTTTTTTAAACTAGAATTTAGAATAGAGTTTTAAGCATGATAGTTTCCTAGATTTAACATTTATCTGCCCAATTACTATGTTTTACTTTGTCTCTAGTAATTGAGGGAAAAGTCAAGAGTAGGAAACTGTGATTGTAAAATAACCAATAATGTCTAAAACATTTTTCTCCTTTTGAAAATCAGTTCAAAATAAATTACTTTAAATGGTTTCCTATTTCAAAGCTTAATTTGGGGCATAAAGAAAGTCTTTGTTGTACCTACTTTCTAGCATTGGTATGGAAAAAGTTTCCTATACCTTTAAAATGATACCATGTTTTTAACCTGATGTTAACGACTAAGACAGAATCTTTCCACTTTAAACCCTTACCCAGCTTTTCCAAGGTTGCTAGAAGCTCTGCCACTTTCTTTTTGAACTTTAGAATCACACTGTAGAAATCACAGATAGTCAGAAAAAGCCTCAGAAGAGATCTAGACCAATGCCCTTGTCTTAGAGACAGCCATCCAGCTCAGCAGATGGAGACCATGTGACTCACCCAACCAAGTTCCCTCAGCAGTAAGCATCCAAGTCCTCTGACAATACCCAGTCAGCTTGTTAAGTCTTCATTCAGCATTGCTTAATTTTTTAAAAGGTCAATTTCATACACTATGCCAGTGTAACATTACCTGTTTTTCTTTTTGTGTGTGTGTGTGTGTGCCATTTCCTAATTTTCACCCCTTTTCCTTTATCCACATGAACAATACACTTAATTTTATCAGTGAACTTAGTGACAGGCTAGACTAATGAATATCCAAATCATTCTTCAGTTTGTACCATATGCATGCTGGCATACATAGTGTTTTAAATCCCTTACCTTCAAAATTCACTTCAGTGGTTCCTAGTTAAATTTAAGGCAGTGTGTGTGTTGGGGGGTGGGACTGGTGATTGAGTATAGAAGGGAGCATGTAGAAAGAGAATTAGATTTTGAGGTATAACTTGGGCTCAAATCCTGAATTCTGCTATATACCATGTGACCTTGATGAGGTAATTTCATTTGTCTGATTTAATTTCCTCTTCTATAAAACAAAATGTAATAGTTGACATACAAGTTCCCCTCCGACTTCAAAACAAAATGAAAAACCTTTTTTCCTGTGACCCTGTTTACCTCTTAGTACATCCTTCCTTTGTTGATGGTGCCATTCAAACACCTATTTTCTCTCTTCTTTTCATGATCCTTATATATCTAACTTAAAACTTTGTACCACACTTGGAAAAGTTTATCTCTCTGTTCATTAACATGGTGGGGGGTGTGTGTGTGTGTGTGTGTGTGTGTGTGTGTGTGTGTGTGTATTTTAAGTCAGTATATTTATCTACCTAAAGTAAGGTCTTAAATATAGATACATATGTGGGTATGTGTGCATGTTATGCATATAACAACATGCATATATACTTATATACACATGATGTACACAATACACATTAACATCCTTTAGTGAATATGTTTATATTTGAATACATTTGCTTATGTAATATACATATGTAAAATATGAGTAAAACAATGAAGTAAATGAGATTTCTTTTAAATTAACATAAGAGTTTGCACGTTCAAAGGAGTTGTACACTTCAAAGTAGTAACCTTTGGAAGGTGTACATATATTCTAATAATGCTTACTTTATTAAAACATTTTGGGAACTTTGATATTGCCTTCTTTTTTTTTTTTTTTTTTTTTGGTATTGCCTTCTAAGCCAGAAGCAGATAAAATTTTTATTGGTGTTGAATCTTTGTCCTTTGAGAATGAATTAAAAAAAATTTATTTGGATCTAGGTCTTATGAAGAAGGTACAATCAAACTAGGTAATGGTGACCTTAGACAAAAATGAGGTATAATTATGAAAAAAAAGTCATTTCTTTATGTGGCATATAAGCAGCTGTAGGGAGTTCTAAAAGAGAAGTTTGAAACATTTCTACCAGTGGCTTCATTTATGGAACATATGGGTATCTTGAAAGGTAGTGTGCCAGACTTGTGTTCAGGTTCTACTTTGATACATAGTAACTGTGTGCCTCAGTGCAAGACACAACCTCAGTGCTTTGTCTGTTCTCTAAGAATGTAAGTTTCAGAATAGTTGGTGAATTGTTTCTATCCAGGGGGTTTCTTTACCCTAGGGTTCCCTATAGTGATGAAATGTTGGTTCCACCAAGAAACAAAAAGCCTCCTAAGTTATTTCCTTTGAAAGAGAGAATATTTTTTTCAATATATAATTTTGAGTGTATTCTTTTAAATTCAAATCAGTCTCACTGTTCTACAGCAACATCTAAATATCGCTATGTGTCCATATTCTATACTGTCTATGAATTTTCTTATTTAGTATATGTTTATGTTCAGCCCAAGCTTGTGAATGGGTTGTTTAAAAAGTTCCCCATTTTATTGTTTTGTAGCAAGAACACATGTTCCATTAATTCTCTTCTATATGCTGGTGTAGATTAAACCACAAGAACCGATTTCACTTAAAATGTACATGAAATATAGAATTAATAAAACCTATAAAACTGACCCACCACATGTACAAGTTTCTTTAGGAAAATGCAGTTTGGGAAGCCAGAAGTATACCTCTCCTAGGGCTCTTGGCAATAGTACTAGGGACTCCTCTTACTACTTTTTTCACTTGGTAGTAGGAATTAAGACTCCCTCAACTCATATCACTGGTGGTGGCTTGGAATACATCCAGGGTGATGGGGAGTTTTGGCAGAGAAGAGGTAATTAAGGGTAGGAGTTATAGAAGTTCAAGGATGAAAATTTGCATTGGAGACTGGAATAAGTAGCAGGAATAGAGGCTGTTAGGTGGGGGTGTTTCAGTCCATCAGTCAACAAGCATTTATAACTACTTATTTTATGCCAATCACAGTGTTTTTCAATGGGGATACAAAGGTTCCAAGATAAACAGTGTATGATTTGGGTCACCTGAAAGTATAGACTACAGGGAATACTTCTTAGTTCTAGGATAGTTCACTAGTTAGTTATTCCTTTGCTTTTCTTCTGTTAGCCCTTTGGACTGGCTTTCCTATTATCTTTTCACTGCCACCATCTATGATTTCTGACCAAGACTTTTCCCTTTACGCGGTATGTTGTGGAATAGAATCTAGTCTTAATAGATTCTCCCCTTCTGTCATCATATCTTCCATTTAATCTTTTTTCTAGGGATTTTTATTGCTTATTAACAACAACAGGCTAAAAGGTTCTTTATTATCCACCATATTATAGAATGAGAGAATTTGAGAGTTAGAAGGGATCTTAGTGATGCTTTAGTCCAGTCCACGTAGAAGAAGGAATCCGTGCCGAAATATACTCAGCAAGTAGTTACTCTGCCCCTGTTTGAGGACTTCCAACCAGGGGAAACACAGAACTTCTCTAGACAGTCCATTTCACTTTTGAACAGCTGTCACTCACTGTTGGAAAGTTTTTCTTGAAATTGAGCCTAAATTTGCCCCTCTGCAACTTCAACCCGTTGCTCTTATTTCTGTGTTCTGGGACAAAAAGAAACTCGTCTGTCTGGTCCCTTGAGGATATATATCCTGTTCCCCCTGTCTTTTCTTCTCTAAGCTAAACATGCTCAGTTGCTTAACCAAGGATATGAGATGAAACATATGACTGATATGGCATGGACTAAAGCATTCCTTCTGGTTGCCCTTCTCTGGACATTTGGCAGCTTACTGTTATTTTTATACTGTGGTGCCCAGATCTGAAAATACCCTAGATGAGGCCTGACAAAGTCAGAATGCTGTAGGGATATTACCTTTTACTGGAAATTATGCTCCTCAGTGCATCCCAAGAATACAGTAGCTTTTTAGCTGTCACATCATACTACTGATTAATATTGGGCTTGCGGTCCACTAAAATCCCTGGATCTTTTGCAGAACAAATGCTATCTAACCATGACTTCCAATTTGTACTTTCGAAGTTGATTTTTTTTTGTACTTGAGGGTAAGACTTTACATTTTTCCTTATTGAATTTAATCTTCTTAGATTCAGATTCTTTACTCTCAATATCCTTTTGGCTTGAGTTACCTGCTGTATTAGCTATCTCTACCAGTTTTGTGCCATCTGTAAATTTGATGAACAAGTTAACTCTTTCTTTATCCAAGTAAATTATTAAACAACATAGGATCAAGCACTGATCACTGTGGGGTAATTCAATGGAGATCATCTGCCACATTGCCATTAAACTATTAATCACTCATTGAATCTGGCCCATACAACCAGTTCTAAATCCCCTCTCACCTCAACACTCATTTTTTTCCCCCATATGTTGGCAAAGATAGCATTTAGTATACAAAAGTAAGCCCAGAATCAGATCACGTTAGGCATTTCAGCATTGGTAGAGATCTAACTATGATCATAGGATTGTGGCAGTCAAGACTTTGCCATTGGGAGAGGGAAAGGAAGATAGCAAGAGGACAGAAATGGTAATTATTTTTTATAGTTAGTTATTTTAATGTAATTTATTAACTTTAAAATTTATTAATGCATAAAAAAGCTAATATAAAGCAAAAATGGAGCCATGAATACATTTATACTTGGAAGCTATATAGAATTATTCCAAGATAATTAGTAATGGACCTCAGATTATCATGTTATACTGTGTGGCAGGCAGGATATTTAGCATGAAGTATATCAAGTTAATTTAGATAGCTATGATATGCAGATTTCTTTGGTTCGATAATATATCTATAGATATTCCTTAGAAAGTAGATAGTGAATCTTAAAAACATTTGTTGCTTTTCATTCAGGTGTTTCTCATCCTGTTGAATTGTCTGTCCCTCCTGCTCCTCCTTTCTAATACTTTTCATTTGTCCATGTTACTTTTCATTAAGGAAAGGAGGAGGGAGGGAAGAGAGAGGAAGTGAAACCTCAAAATATTTGTCCCTTGGAAGTGGTTCTTACAAATGTTTAGTGAGATAAACTAATTGATTTCATTGATCTATTCTCTGTCTTCCTTACTGTCAGGAATAAATGAGAGTTAAGTATATCAGATCATATAATATCCCATTAAATTAAAAGTGAAATATATTTATTTTCCATTTTAAGTTAAATCAACAAGCATTTATTACCTGTCCAATTTGTACTAAGCATCTGGCTAAGAGCTGGGTACAAAGAAAGGCAAAAATTGTGCCCTGCTCTCAAGGTACTCTCTCTTATTGTCCAGTGGTGTGGGAGGAGACAATCTCCAAACAACTGTATACATCATAAATTGGAGATAATCAACTGGGAGAAGACACTAGCATTAAATGGCATTAAGAAAGGCTTCCTGTAGAAGGTGAGATTTTATCTGGTACCTGAAAGAAGCCGGGGAAACCAGGAGGTAAAGAAGAGGGATGGAATTACTGAGATGGGAGATAGCCAGTGAAAACTAGAAGTTGGAAGTTGGGGTATCATGGGAGAAGATCAGCAAAGAAGCCAGCATCATTGGGATTGCAGAGTATATAAAGTGAAGTTGTAAAAAAAACTGGGAAGGTAGGAAGGAGCCTGATTACAAAGGACTTTTAAAGCCAAATAGGATTTTGTATTTGATCCTGGAGGCAATAGAGAACCATTGAGTTCACTGACTAGAGAAGTGACATGGTCAGATCTATGTTTTAGGAAGATCACTTTAACGTGATGAACTGGAATGTTTATTCTGTGGACTTGTGGCAAGGAGATAATCAGCAGGCTACTCCAGTACTGGTGTGAGATGATGAGAGCCTCAACAAAGGTGATGGAAGAGTCAAAGGAGAGAAGGGCCTGTCTTCAAGAGGTATTTTGAAATTAGTATCAACAAGCCTTGCAAACTGATTTGAGAGGATATGGGAGTAGGGATAGGCAATGTGAGAGAATGAGTAGTTGGAATGATAGATTGTGAGCCTGGGTGACTGAGAGTATGGGAGTACTTTTAACAGTAATATGGAAATTAGGAAGAGGGAAGGAAAGATGATTTTAATTTTGGACATGAGTGTATGTGTTTGTGTGTCTGTTCTCATGATTTCAAGGTCAAATGATAATGTTGTAGAGGCACTATGGTCTAGAAGAAAGAGCAGTGGACATGAGCCAGAAGACCTGAGTTTAGAGATTGACTGAAACTTCCTAACTGTGTGACCATGGGAAAAATATTCAACATTTCTGAGTCTGTTTTTTTACCCATAAAAGGGATAATAATACTTATACTACATACTTAAAAGAGGTATTATAGGGAAAAGGCTTCGTAAACCTTAAAGCATCATCATAAATGTGAGTTGTTATTGCCATTTTGGCAAGAGATTGGGGAGTGCTAGTCTTATTTAATAAAGAATTACAAATTATTTGTGTTAACTCTGTTAGTCTAGAAACACATTTAAATATAAAAGGTAATATTAGTCATTTTAAACTAATGGTCTTAATTTTTAAATGTTAATTTAAATTTAATCCTGTCTTCATTGATGAGATAGGAAGAGAGTTTACTTTTCCCTTTCTTAGAAAAATGCAAGCCAGATAAAGTACAAAGCTTTTAAAGTACAACTTTCTAATGTTTGTTTGATTTTTATATCCCTGCATTTTCTCTTAATTTTTTGACTCACTGGCCTGTTTAGTTGAGTTTTCACAGAGTGATGGCCAATTACTTAGTAAAACTTTTAGCTTACTTGGGTGTTTAATAAATATTTGATAACCATTAGCATTCATATATTTCATTTGAACTCAAATTTATACCAAACAGGAGGAAAAAAGATACTTTTTTTTTAAAGGATAGGACAAAATTTTTTAATGTTGCATATATACTTCCAAACCCCCAACACGATGAATTATATCATTTTGGTGTAATTTATCTGTTATAAAGTCACAGTTCTCTTTTGCTGTAGTCCCCAACAATCTATCATTTTAGAAAAAGTAATTTTACCTATTCATAATTACCTGAAATCTATGTCCTTATAGCTAGCACAGCCTTCTTAATTTGAAATGGGCTGTACTGAGCTCCTATTTCAAGTTTATGTGGTCATGCTTTAAGTATTAAATAGTAAGTACAGTCTTATTCTATTAAACTTTTTATTAACAATTTCAGCATCCTATGAGAAGATTTGCTTTTGATTTTTACCCTTCTTTCGGTAATACATCTGGAAATGTTCAAGAGTTGTTTGCCATATTTGAGAGAGCAGTCTGCAATGAAAGTATAACCTCTTTAGAGGTGAGGTTCAAATTAACTAACATTGAGCCATAATGTAAGGAAGCATAATATTGTGAATTATTGTTTGGCAAATATAAGTAATGTCAGCATTAGCCGCTAAAGTAATTTGAAATGTACTACTTGCAGAAAGTAAAGAGATATGCTATACAAAACTTTCTCTGTAAGTTCTCTAAATGCAGCTAGAGTGCTGTTTAGTTTGTTCAGTAAGGGCTGTAAATTCTCTAAGTTTAAGCTTGATATGTTTGTAAGTTACATGATTAATATCTAACTCAAGTATGAAAGGGATATTTGGAGCTTGAAGGTGTGGGCATTGTCACACTTTTCTTAAAGCTAGAATATATTTAAATGTATATATTTCTGAATGCATTTTCATTTCCAGTCATACCAATCCTTCAGACTAAACCGAGTTTTCACAAATAGCATCATTGAGTGGTATGGTCAGTTAGTACTCTTAAAAACAAAATGAAAACAAAACAACCAGAGGTAGAGGGGGTGTATTTGTTTTTGGCCTTTTTTTTCATGGCTTTTCAGAGGTGTATCATATTATAAATATATTAGAAATGTTTTGCTCTGAGGATATGTAGCATTCCTATAAAGGTTAAATCAATAAAAATGATTTGGCCACATTCCTAAGCATGGCTAGAACAGGTAGCCCGTTGTTTTAGGTACCCTTGAGTTTCTGGATCGGATCATTATGGCGCAGCAAAAAGGCTTACTAAATGCTGCTTGCTCCATGCAGACATTCTAGAAGATGCTATCAGCCTAAAAAAAAGTCAGGCATATTTTTCTCGGCTTCTAGAACATTTCAGAACATCCTTGTACATATTATGTCTTTCATGTCATATTTTGTATTCTCTAGTAAATCATTTAAGGATTTTTATTTTTAACTACCAGAATGCTGAAGATTCTTCCATAATTGATAAGAAACAGGTATGTACAGGACAAGATGTAATAATAAGACTTTGAAGCCAATTTTGAAGGAGTGATAATTTTAAAACTGATAAAGAAAGTATGTAATTCCATAGCAGCCACATTTAGGAGTTAGATGCTTGTAGTCTTACGGGTATATAAGAAAATGCAGTAGTCATTCAGCAATCATTTTGTTGTTTTGGGCAGCTAAAAAGACCAGCATGAATTTTCAAAGTATGTTTTTGTAGGTTTATTGGAAAAATCTCTGTGTGTCCGTATGCACTTAGAATATACTCTGTACCGAAGCAACTGCTAAATGTTCTTCTTGCAATATGGAGCTCCATTTTACGTATTTGGTTTCAAATACACTTCAGTGTTTTCCCATTGATTTTTCTGCATTTGATGGTTTTAAGACCAAACTTATTTTTTTAGGATTTTAAAAAGTACTACCCTCCTACTACTCCCCTCTACCCTAGCTGGTAGTAATATTAATGGATTTATTTCTAAGATGTGTATGAAGCAGAATTTTTAGAACAATTTTAAAACTTAAAGTAAGGGTAACAACTACTGGTGATGATTGTTTATATTTTCTAATTATAAAAACTCGAGTTAGCCATTTACTTTTTTTGAGTATATATTCATTCTCAATCATATGTGTTAATTAGTTCTATTAAGACAGTCTCTTACTATGCATGACTTATATGCCTTGATAATGTTTTGATTGTTGATTCATAACAAAAACATAAGACTTTACATTGTATCACATTTTATTGTATGCACATAATCATATTTATTGGAGCAGATTTTCCTTAATATTTCATATTTGAGCGATAAACTAGAAAATAGGGTTAAATTATTTTCTCAGAAGATATTTTTACATATACATGTGTATATATATGTATACAAAGACCTATTTGAACCTTTTGCATTCTTGATGACAGAAACTTAGATTTTTATTTTTAAAATTTTGAAATAATATTAATTAAAAGTATATTGCTTTATACAGAGACTACTATATAAAATTCAGACAAAAATTATGAAAAAATGAAAAGAGAAACTTCAGTTTATAGTCAGCTTGCTACTATGTGACTTTAAATATGCTTTTTAGGATGTTTGAAAAATATAAATTTAATCTATTTTTTTTGTAGTCATATCGAATGCAATAAATACTTTTTTTGTCTTTTTAAATCTCAGGCATGCTTTTGTAAATAGAAAAAACATTTTGTTCTATCTTTAATACTAAAGTATACTAACTCGTATACTTGTTTAGCACCTACTGTGAGCAAGGAAGCCTAATGGGCTCTACTGATTTACCCGATTAAACTGTGATTAATATTTCTTTTAATGAAGTTGATATTATCAATAAATACATCAGTAAAGTATTAGTCTGTGTCTTCTGAATTTTTAAACAGCTGAGCTTAGTTTAAAAAGCTGGGAAAACGTGAATATTTATGTCTGTTTTAACCATCTTTATAGAGTAATGCTAACAAGTAATGCTACAACAGAGGTAGTTTAGAAAGGTGAGATTAAGATGAACAAGGAAGTGAGAGTGTGTGTGCGTGTGTGTGTGTACAACTTAGATAATTTGTACGCTTTTTATATGAATTTATTTTGATGACTTATTACTGAGGAGCTTACAGAAATTCAAAACTAACTTCACTAGCTTGCTTTCTTTTGTAGCAACAATACAGCATTTTCATTGTTGGGAAACTACTGTTTTCAGGCCTTTTCTTCAATGAAAATCTTATAAAATCTAATATTTCAGTGCTGGACATTTAAATCCTTTGACATTCAATGCAGTCGAGATGGTATGTCACACAATTGCAGTTTTCACTTTTTTCGGAAAATCATTTTTTGAAAACAGATTATCAAGATAAAAGTTAATGTATGTTTCTAGTAGTAGATTTGTAATTGAAGTAAACCATGTTTATGAAATAAAGTTAAAATTTACTCTTTTCCCATAATATTTTTGCTATTTCTTAAGGAGTTTTTATATGAAACAATTTTTATACTACAGTTATTCATACTGATGAAAGGAATTTGTTAAGTTCTCGACATCAAAGAGGCCATTTTCTAGGAACAAATTAGTTCAAAGTTAAATAAAAGCTACATTTGTTTTTTTCGTGATACATTGAGATACTTTGTAGAACTGACTAGAGGTACAGTACAGTAAAAATGTTAAAGCCTGAGTTCACTACTGAGTTTATTAACTCTAGCCTATGTTCATGTTTTTAGATACTGAGTTGTAGAGTAGTTAGCATACTGGATCTATAGTCAGGAAGATCTGGGTTTGAACCCTACTTCAAACACTAGTTAGCTGTGTAATCACATGCTAGATATTTAATCTTTCTAAACCTGTTTCCTCATCTGTAAACTGGAGTTCATAATCACTGACATTTACGTAGGACTTTAAAATTTTATACACATTATCTCATTTGAGCCTCACAATTACCCACTGGAGCATATATTATAGATTTTATTTTCTACATTTTACAGTTGAAGAAACTGAGACTTTGAGACTCTGTCTTCCATGTGGTAGTACCTATAAATGTATTATTACAAGGCTCAAATGGGATATATACAGTGTTTTGCAAATTTTACAGCACAATGTATATGTAATTTATTATTATGTAAACTTGGGTTCATTTTTAAGTAGATATACTTGAAAGACTGTTGATTCATTTTGGAAATTTCAGATGATTAGAGGAAATATAAAGTTGGGTTTTTTTTAAAGTTAAAATGAACTATATATTAACAGATTCTTATATGGCATCAGAATATAAATTTTTTTTTCATTTCTTTATAACTTATATCTCTGTAGCCTATGTTGTTTTGTATAGAAATACAGAGAATGTGCATACTAATAGAAAACATATATGTTAAGAACCAAACTAGGTTGGAACTTAGGGCCATTATTATTAATCATTTTCATTAGACTCATGTCGTTAGTCTTGTCATGTACAATGACTTATTTTATCTAAAATCTCCTTAATAAATTATTGTCATTATTGCCTCTTAGGGGGAGATAATGCAATTGAATCTAGTCATTGTAGTTGTTCAAGAATGTTTTTCTAGTAAGTTCCTACTGTTAGTCAATATTTTCATAGTCTGATAGTTCTCTAAGATATAGTTAACTTGCATAATTTAGTGAAAGAACTAGAAGAACAACTCATGAATTTACTAGTAAATTATTCTTAGTTTACCGATAGGAGTCCAGGTTCTTTAGCTGTAATATAGATATGTAACACAGATATATGTTAAGCTATGAATAAAAATTTTAAGCTAGACTGATACACAGAAGTTCAAATTGAATATACTTGGCAAGATATTTTATTTTAGCATATGGAGTATACTAGTATTACATTTATCTGAGAAAATCTCACACATCTCTTTTCAAAACAAAATGTATGTGTCTTTTGTTGATTTTACTGTTGATTGTCATTGTGATTTTGGCAGTGTTTTTTTTCTCCTGGAAAACAATAAAACATTATATGGCTGTCAACTTTTCTGTCTTTCTCTTTTACCAAACCACAAAGTGGATTTAGATGTTGGGTATCTGACCACAAAGGATAAGTAAACAATGGTTTGGCATACTCATGGTTCACGTAAATTCAGGAGAAAATTTAAATATATATCTTAAGACCTTGAATTTTTAACTTTTCCTTTTTATGTGAATATACATTGATGATATTAGTTGGATGGTTTTTAATAGATTAATTTTTAAAAACAGTAAAAATATTCATTTCACTGAGTTTAAGATGAAAATTCTTTACTTTTTATGGCAAAGGTTATTTTTCTTGCTGGAATTAAAGATTATTGTTAAGTTCTACCTATCAAATGAATACAGTTTCCTAAAACATAAATAGCAACTATTAGAGATTTAAAGTTTTGACCAAAATATTCCTAAATTATCTTTCCTGAGAATAATTGTAACTCGGAAAATTTTTCAAGTCAGAGTAATACAAAAGATACTTAAAATTTGATATTATGGTATGGTTACTTTTAAATCTGAATATCTAAAAGACACAAACATCTGAAGATCTTTGCTTAGAAGTTTGTTTGGGATAATTTAAATGTTAAAATAATTTTGCCAAAAATAAAGTACTGTGTTGATTGTCTCTTTGAGACAGCTACTATCATAGTTAAGATACTTGGTTGTGTGATGGAGGTTGACTACTTTGCTAACAAGAATTAAAAGTACATACAGTATAGGAAACCGCTGTGTAAATAACCATTCTTAAATACTGAGTAGTCGGGTATGCAGTGGTAACTATATTTCAGCTCATTTAAAAATGTATGTGTGTGGGCATCTGCTTCAAAATGTATTAGGTGATAACATTTATTTGTAAAAAGAGAACACTTTTATGAAAGGAAATGTATTCTTAGTTTTAACACTTCCATTGGAAATGAACACCTGAGGTATTTGATATCCTGCTTACATTTCTTTTACTACTCCATCCTTCAGTTTCTCATCCTTCATTAAGCAGTATAAATAAAAAAGAATATCAGATATTCTACGTAGTATAAAAATATTGTATGAAAGATAATTGAATAGCTAACTGTTCCCTCTCTTCTTAATAGGTTTCTTTTAAGGACCAGATGGTAATGAGCAAGTATATATAATTTATCTTGTGAGTGTTTGTTTTTGAGGGGACAAAAATTGTGGTCAGCTTCCTTAAGCTTGATGAAATTCACGTGAAATAGTATTTCCTCATTATTTTTCATATTGTAATGCATCTGTCATAATAAAGGAAGTTTTAAATCCTCCTAGGCCAATTGAAGTCCATTATCTGTTTTTCAAATTACAGTAGAGTATATCAAGATATATATTTTCAGTTTATGAAACTTCCTTTTTATAGGGTTTGTGTTTTCTGTAAAACATGAAATTTTTAATATTTTAAGTTTTTTTTATACTCCTGAGGGCATCTAAATTAGAAATATTTCTTTCTTTGTGTGTCATAAACATTGTAGTTCACTGTAATTCTTACTGAAGTGCCTTCAGTTGCTTATTTCCTTTGGGAAGGGGGAAGTATCCTATCTATAAGAGAAGCTATAGTATTAATTATTATAGGAGGAAAATGTAGTGCATTTAAAATTCCTTATTGGAAACCACAATCTAAATAGCTATAGTGTTGCTGACACAACAATAATACATTTTACAAAGTGAATGACCATTAATACTTAAGAATAACATTTATATTTTTTAAAAATAGCAAGTTTTAAAATGTCAGTACCCTCAGGGGAAAAAAAAAGTTTTTGACATGTTCACTTAAGTCCTTGGGTATTTGACTCTTTAACAAAAGTGAGACAAATGAATTATTTATGTCTAATATTTAATATAGCTTGTCTGATAATACAGTTACTCAAAGGGGCTATTTTTGTAAATGCTGCTCCTTAAGACTGGTTAAAAACACATGAAATCTCACAGCTTTTTAGGAAATTTTGTATTATTTTGTTATCTAGTTACTGAATTTCAATTTTGATACACATTAGTGTGGCACGGAAGCTTTGTATTTGTACAGTTTGGCAAGGAATTTGAGGTGTTACCCTATTTTGACTTCTGTTTTCAAGTATGCACTGGTGCATCATTAATCATAGGAAATGCAAAAATAAATAATCCAGTCCCATTGGATTTTTCATGTGAATACTTACCTTTTCCTTTTTTTGTATATACAGTTGAGGTATTTAGGTAACCCCTAACCTTTTGCTTCAACAAAGAGGTACAGTATAAAAATATTACCACAGTTTTCATATGAGCAGCCCTTTTTAAGAAAACCTCTAGATGGATATTTATTGAAAAAAGAAAAGTTGTGATACATTAGCTCAGCCCCAATACTATATTTTAGACCACCAGTGTATAAAATTAAAAGCACATGAATTTTGAAGCACTAGAAAAGGTTTGTAATTGATTAGCGCTGCTTGAAAGAATTGAAGTGTAGTAAGTTTTGATTTGTGAATGGTTCTATTCAATAAAGATTAATCCTATGTGTTTGATAAAATCTTAGTGCCTCCAATGAGTTAGATTTTTTTTTCCTCTGCAGTTTATTTAACCATCAAATATTTCAGTGTTCTTTTAACTAACTGGAACATTTTCTATCTTACTGAATTTAACTTTAGCATGACTGATTTAAACAAGTCAGACTATCAGTGATTAGCTCAAAGGAAGTACTTGAATAGATCAGTATTTTGTCCTTTTAAAAACAGTTAGAATGTGTTATGATGTAATCATGCATATTTCATGCCTTTCATGTGAGTTAGAGACTATCATAAGTTATACACTAAAGTGAAGAAAAAGGAATACTGACTCTTTCAAAGTATATGTAGCAAGATCTTTTATAAATATGATATGTATTTATAAAATTGAGTTTTAATTGTTAGTTAAAATACCGTATACTATAATCTCCTGGGAATTGTACTAAGTAATTTTCTCCGTCTTACTAGACCACGAAAATGCATATTTGCATTTTCACTTCCTTTCCCTGAATTTTGGAATGTAATATTTTGATTAGTATGAAAGTTATGAGACTTTTTAGCTGTTAAAATTTTAAACTAAAAAGTTATTTAGTGTGTCATGGAAGATGGACTGCTATAGTTGTTTTGGAAATCAGTGTTCACTTCCTTTAATTCAATTATAGTCAGTTATAAAAACTATGATATTTTAATGTTTTAAAGACCTCAGAAATATACATTAGAAGTATTGCATTTGATCTTCTGTCAGCATTGTTCAAGTTGCTATTGCATAGCATTTGTGTTGCTTGTAAGTAGCTGATAGACTTTGAATAATGAGGTTCTGGACTATATTTGAAATAAATGGCATACTTCCAGTTATCTGAAAAAGTGGTACTATCCATCCCGAAAACACTGCAGCTTTTAAAATGTGAAATGAATCAATCGATTAGGCCTGTGTTATTGTGCAATCTTGAAAAGAGCCTGGAATACTTCTTTTACTAAGCTAGGACACATATTTCTTGATAATTCAAGAAGTCATTCTAATGATAATATTAGAGTTTGGAGGCTCAAGTGAACTTGATAGCACCTTCATTTAAGTAGATTTGAGAATGTAGAAATTCATCTAAAAAGTATAGTGATAGTTATATATAATTGTCCTACCTATACATCTAGCCTTCTATAATTCTTTTGGCATATTAGCTCATTGCAAAACTTAAGCAACAACAAAAAGCCTCAATAACTTCAAAAACAAAACAAAGTCCAAGTTATAGAAGATGAAGGAGAACTTGGTTATAACATTTAATCTCTATCCCTAAAAAGATATAGAATCCTCTAAGTAATCCAGTGCTATCCTTATCTTTTATTTTCATTGTTTGAAAGTATTGAATGTATACTTGAAATATGATGAAGAAATAATTATTGCTTCAAATGATGAACAAAAAGACTCTGCATTCAGTTAAAAAAACCAACCAAAAAACCCTAAACCCTTTCTTTAATAAATATATTTTGAGATTAACCCAATTTTCCTAATTTTATTTTCATATGACGTAATACATGTGTAATTCTTTGTAAGATCTATAGATGCTATCAGTATTTGTAATGTTAAAATGTTGCTCAGAATAGAATTAGAATAGTGTTTCCAACATGATACTTAATACTCTTTAAAAAAAGATTTGAAATAGGCGTATGAAACAATTAAGACCTGTATATTATTATTTTAACCAAGTAAATACCTGTTGATCCCTTTTGGAATTAATAGCAGAAGTTCCTGTTCATGTAAGCCATATTGCTTCCTATGAATCTGAGGATAATCTGATCAGTCTGAATTTGTTAACGTTCCTTGTTGTAATAGTTTTCTGTCATGGAAATGTTAGCATCTCTCCATTTCAAAGGATCATTTCCTATATTATCACTGTGAGATTTTATATACTGTAACTCAGTAAAACTCCTTATAGATAGTAACTATGCCACAATTTAGAAGTTTTATAAAACATAAAATAATTTCCCCTATCCTTTAAGATGAAAGCTTTTTTTTAAAAGGGATTTAATTTTCACTCACTGACCTACACCAGGACTGATCCTTAAGTAGTAGCCAGTTAGAATGTGTGAAGTAGGAGGAGTGAAGGAAACTCCAATCATTAGTTATGTTACAAAGCAAAGCTAATCCAGGCATACACAGTGAACAGATTTCTAGTATCTTTCCCTTTTCTTCATTTTCAAAGATAGTGAAAAAAAAAACCCCAGTTGTAAGCTCTTCTTAGTTGGAACATCATGGACATCATAAAGAAAATCTTGTAAGTTTTTAGATACTGTATGAGACTGTGTCAGATGATAAAGTAATTTGCAGACCTTATCAACTATTATCTTGTAATGTCAGATTATAATTAAATGTCAGTGAAAAACTGACGTTTTATCACATCTTAAATTCAAGCCTATCTAGTTATATAGACTGCTTAAATGATACATTATCATGATTTTCTGTGACACTTTATTTTACTTGAGACTAAAAGACAATCACTTTGACAGGTCTGAGAACTTAAGATTAAAAATACAATGTTCAGTGTTGCCTATTTTACATACCAATATACTTTAATGTCTATATTGCATGTATGTGGAGAGTTAAATATGTGGAGAATTAATTACTTGTTTGCATGGAAGTGTTTTTTTTTTTGTTGAGACATCTGTGTTTACTGTTCTGAATATCTAAGCCAATATTTAGCGACATTCTGTCATAAAGACCTTTTAAAACTGCTACTATAATCCAAGCATTATTTTGTATGATTTTTCCTTTCTCTTCTTTTATAATCATACATCCCTATTATATTAATGCAGCAATGTAAACTACATGCATGCTTTGATTATTCATATATAAAACTGTAGAGTATCCATGCCAATATTTCCAGAGGCATTTTTGTGAAAGGATGAATGCAGATTAATGATACTGGCTAAACTGATAACTGTTGAACAGGAATTAGTTCCCTGTTTAAAGTATATTATAAACATGGTAGTTTCAGATCATGCATTAGAAGAATATTTTTGGCAAAAAGTAAATTTTTTTTTTTGAAATTTGATAAAACACTGGGTCCTGTCAGAAGTCAGATAATTCTCGTTCATCTGATTAACATGCTAGTTTTAGTGGCTAATCTTAGTTAAGTGCATTAAAATTCTTCTAATGTTTTATAATGGCTTTTTTTTTCAGTTCAATAGCTCTAGATAACTTTTCATCTTGTTCTAAGGAACTTCCTATCTTCTAATTTCAGTCATTACTCAGTGAATTAGATAAATGACAAATGGGTATGCCTGTTGCCAAATGCAGAAATTTGTAGTGATTATTTTTCTTTCCCGCTTTCCATGTAACAAACTACATTTCACGTCTACTTATTTTTTGTATCCTGGTACATTATCCCTAAAATAAAATATCTTATCTAAGAAACAGACCTTTGTACTTAACAGGTTCATATTTTGATGACAAGCAAAATTACTTTTAGAACTTAAAAATATTGTTAACACTTACCCCAAAAGAAGTTTTGCTGACATGGTGTTACAGTGCTGAAGAGGCTGTTTGATGCCATAGTCCCTCTTTTTTTTCAGATAGGATTTGTACCCTCTGGTGTAAATACTGCTTGCAGCCTTAAACTGAAAATACAAACCATAGCCAAACCTTGTTTTAGTTTTACAGTATGCCTGAAGTGCATAGATTTTATATTTGTTTTTTTCTGTCAAGAAATTATGTAGCTGGTAACATGTGAAAAGCACAGAAACAAAACAAAAAAGAGAATGAGCAAATATTTGAAGGACCTACTATTACTGCATAGACTGTGGTTAGAGAGCACTCACTGACTCTGTTGGTCTCGGTGGCTGGTAGTGACCTGCGGAGATTAACCATTTAAAAACCAGAGACTTCTTGCTGTCCTCCTGGAGAAAGTTTGTACCGCACTTGTGGTTCTGTGGTTGTTTGTGAGGCGAATGAAGCATTCACACAATCCAAAAAAGCAAAAGCTTTAAAACTCCTTTTTTTTTGCAAGCACTATTACTGGAGAGGCAGAATCATGTGGTTTGTGACCTCACAGTACTCAAAGTAAAGTGGGACTGCCTACCACTGTGGCTTTTTTTCCTTTTCTTTTTCTTTCTCTCTCCCCCCTTTTTTTTTTTTGACAAAAGGTCTGTGGTAAGGCCTTTCCTGGCATCCAGAAGGATATAGCTTTTTAATTTTGTGACTCATGGGGATTTGGAGAGAGTACAAATGCTGAAGGAGCCCAAACTCCTGTACAGTAAAAGCATATGTAGAGCAGAACTCTATTTCTACTCTGCAGTTCAGGTTTTTCCCCCTCTTTTGCCTCTTCTCTTTAGTTCATTATTGTGTCTGTGGAAAAGTGAGCAAAATTGGCACAAGTGACTGTGTGAAATTCTGAACAACAGTGATGATTTACAATAATTTACATCTTTGGACTGTATCACGATCTAGGGTCTGCTTCATATTTGCTGGGTGGCTGGATTCCTTCTGTTTTTCTTTTTCTTCTTGTCTTCTTGTACTTATGAATCTGTAACTCATTGTAAGAAGTTTTACCTTTCCTAAGGTCTGGTAGCAGACTTGCTGGGCTGTGTTTTGTGCTGTAATTGGCTGTCATGGAAGTGTTAGTCTAGGGATTCTTTTACAAATATTAAATCATGTCTGTCTAGCTTATGTATCATCAAAACTATATGGCAGTTTCCTAAAAATTAAATGTGATTAAGCATCTCTTTTTATATGAGGTACAGTATCTTATTTATAAGTTTTGAATAGTTTGAAGGTTATATAAATTGTGAAATTTAAATAAAATGAGTAGATATAGAGAATAGAACTGAATGTATTGCTTTAAAATTTTGATTGTTTATATTAGTTTCTTTATGATAATAATGATTTTCGACTGAAATATAATTGGCTCACATGTTGCTTTACACAGCTTTATTCTACTATTAACTTTAACGGATTCTTTGATAGTAAATCTTATACGTATGTAAGATAAAACACTTATGTTGTCATTTAGACTGTATAATGCAGGATTTTATAGGCTCAGGATGGAGTGGGTTAACAGAAGCTGTATTTTTTTGTTTATAATAGAGGCTTTGAAATAAATTACAAAATGCTGTGTGTAGTAAGGAATAATGCACACAGACAGAGTGTGTTAGTCGTCTCGATTTGCTAACTCTGATTCAGAACAAAATTGGAAACATCTTTGGGAAACTATCTCCTTTTTGCCCCTTTGGACATGTATGTGTAGAACTCATTTTCTTATTAGGATGATTATATATCATAGGCACTGAATTTTATATTTATGAATAGGGCTTCCTGTTTTCATCAGTTGGGAGAGATGGGGTATTTTTCAGCAAAGATTGTAAAACTGAGCAGTCCAATTTTCTAGGCATTTTTCACCATTTATTCATGCCACTCTGAATTTGCATGTCTCTAGTTGTTAGACTTCTTCCTAGTGTGATTTTAACTAGGAGTGGCATAAAGTTAATGCTGAGAGAGTGGGTGGAGACCTCTCTGTGATCTGCAGTAAATTTTTTAGGTGTGTAGTGAATGGGGTAAGGTCTGGAGAAATGCATGTGAATGTTGTAGTTAACTATAGTTAAATATATAATACATTTATATACTCCTTTAGAGTAGACCATTATCTGTTAAATCACCTTTAAGGGTATAAACACATTCTTGAGATTTGTTTATAGAAATGTGATTTCAGCATTTCAGAGAACATTTTAAGTGCCTAATGTGTGCAGGGTACTGTGATATAAGACATATTCAAAAACACAAAATGGGAAAATGTTAGCATGGTTTTTGTTTATATTTATTTCCAAATTTCTTTTTCTCTTTTCATAATAAGCTAACAAAGTTAGGAAACCAGAAGCATTTTAAACTGTTTAAAGTAAGGTTCTTATGCCTATAGGCTTGTTTTATTTGAAAGGAGAAAACTTTAATTTGTCATAGAGTTATTCACATAAAAAGAACAAAAGAAAACATTTAATTATCCTGTTATCATAAGCAAAGTATAGTGGTAGGGAGCTAATAGTGATAAAAGCTGTTGTGAGGGTTTTGTCATAATTTGTGAATTTCTCATTGAACTTCTAAACTTTTGCCCATTGCATAGTAATGACATAATCTAGTGATTAAATAACTTTCACCGTTATGTTATGCTAAGTAATTTTTAAAAACAAATTTCTTATTTCTATATTAGGATTATATGTTCTCTGATATTCTCATACAACTTGAAACATTGGCTAACTTTGAAACAAACAACAAAAAAATACCCAGCCCTTTGTTGCGTTACCTCTTTCTTCCTTTCTCTCCTTTCATTATTTCCTCCCTCATACATTTATAATATGGACCCTTACTCTGACATATAGTCTTCTGTCTTAGGTAAATTTCATGATCATTGAAAAATATGCTTACCATGTCATGTGGTTGCTTGCATAATTTTCCTTCTAATGACCATCTAGTGTGCATTTTTTAAGCTAATACTAGTACTATTTATCAAAATCTAATATATGCTCATTAAATATTTGTTGAATATATCTCTTTGATATTTCATTTTTGCATGGGGCCCATCAGATTCTACAAACGATAAAATAGTACCAAGGTATGCTTTAATGTATTTTGGATGTGTTGTGCTTATTGTACTTGTATGTGCTTTCTCTAAATTAATATGTATCTTCTTTGGATCAGCTTTTTCCATTATGATGAGTTTTTAAAGACAAAACCAGTCATTTGTATAATCTGACAATTAATGGCTTGCTTCATTAGGAAAATTTTACTAAATGTAATGATGAAGAGATGAATTCTGAAAATAGTCACTGTGCAAATAAATCTCTTGATTGTAGATTTATATCCATGAAGTATTATGTTTAAAATCAGAACTGAAAACCACAGTTCAATTTTATTTTAAAAAATAACAAAAACTCTCTTCCTTTGGGAGTATTTTGGTAACTGGTATGCTTAAGTAGCAAGTTTAGATCTGCTGTATAAATTATATACTTCAATTTTACAGACATGAAGTATAGCTTTGAATTTGAAGTAAATCACAAAAAAGTAAAGACGTTGTTATCACTCATTTCTATTCCCTTGAGTCTGTTATATGTTTTTTGTCAGAATTAGATGGCTTACATTTTTCTTTAAAAAAACCAAAACATTTGGAAGTAATAGAATATTGCATATCATAATGTTTAAATGCTAAGTATACCTGTACTCATTGCTGTTTTAGCTATAATTTTGGTTGCAGCTGATTATCACTGTGAAAAGGTATTACATTTTAATAGTGTAATTTTACATGGTAACTCTGTGGGATGCAGTATATTGCTATACCTTATCAGAGCCACCCAATCTTCTCTTTTATAAAATTGGAAGGAACATCTAAAACGTATGATTTGGGAATTTTTCAAACAGAAGCTTTTGTTTTGATGAAAACAGTCATTTATTTATTTGGTTAAAAAAATGTGAATCTAGAGTTTAGTTTATCACTGGCATTTCTAAATTTATCATCTCCACATAGCTTATATGGTGATATTTATGTAGTATGATTTGATGTGTTTGGATTTTTTTTCTGCTATACTGTTTTGTGCCTTATGATAGTGACTTTAAATAATTCAGCTATTTCATTTTATTCAACCACTAAATATAAATACATTTTAATTGATAATTTTAGTTTTAAAAGAGTAGAAACAAAGTTTTCAATTTTCTTATCTTAAGTCTTTTAAAAATGTCATTATCCATAGGTCATTTATGTAAACTTTTGATTGGATCGATCATATTTCTTGCTTTGTTGGTCTTCGGTAAAGCTAATAAATATAAATCTAAAACTTTATTGATGTAACTAGATTTATAGATATATCACTTTATTTCCTCCCCAGTTTTCAGAGTCACCTGTTCTTAGTGACTTAGAGACTCAGAGTTTCCTTTCTCAGGTTTATTATGTAGAAATTTGAGACTACTTAACATTTTTAATAGTTCATTCATATTTAAACATGCGTTTTTGCTGTGTGTCGTTTTAACATTTTATTAAGTACTGAATTACGCCTCTTAAAGATTGACTAAATTAAAGGTGAAGGTGACATTAATCCTCAGTAATAAGTAGTTACCATGAATTATAATCATTAGCAATGCTTTGTACCTCATTTTGCTAACTTAAGATATTAAGACTCATTTGTCAGACAGCATTAGAAAAGGACAAATTTTAATGAACATAAAATATATATACCCAATTTTTCTTAACATTCTAATACTTAAAATTAATGGTAGATACTTTTTATTGGCTTGAACTCTTCATTTGTCATTTCATTAACACTTTATTGACCAAAACTTATTTTTATTTGACTTTTCCTCTGCCAGTTATTAAATGTGCAGGATAGCCCAAACTTCTTAAAAGTATGTGTATAACCTGTGCTCCTTAATTAGAATAATTTTTACTACTTCTGTAATTTTCTGAAACAGAAAAAAAGAAAACTTGAAGAAAATATGGGAAACTTGTCTCATATAACAGCTGAGGATGTGGCTAGGCTTCAGCAGGAAACTACTACCCACAATGCAATGTTACATATACTACCACTTAATAAAATTTATTTCGAACATGCTACTGACAAAACCAAAGAAAATAATATCATAACTATGCTAGTTAATATACTAAATATATCTAGAAAAAAGTGAAACTAATGTTTCTTTCTGTAGCCTTTGTCATTTTTGACTATAATAACTGAATCTCTGGGCCATCATAGTACATTGGAGCCTAGTTTAACTTTATCCTTCAGGGTCATGTTGTAGAGCTGGTTTTTAGTTGAGACTGCCTTATATAATGAGGTACTTTTGGTACTTACTAAACCCTCTTGGATAGGGTCCAAGAAGGCCCTGCTTTTAACTAAATTCTATATGTGGCAAGTTTTGTTATGGTGCGGTTGTGGTGTGGTTGAAACAATGTACTATATTTTATCATGTTCATTGAGAAATGCTTAAATTTAAAAAGCTCTTGTTCCTTTAAATGTTTCTTTTACTTTAGTTTTTTGTTAATTTGGGGAGGAGGTGTGAACTTCCCTTGAGACGTACGTGTGTGTGTGTGTAGGTGTATATTTGTCTCTATTGTTCTTTGCTTTATTTCTACTTTGATTTATTTTAGTTTACCTGTTTCCAGTTTAGTTGAGGCCCTCTCCGTTCTCCTTCCCACTTCCTTCAAGAGAGATAATAATAGGCCAGAGTGTTTCTTTTAATATGTAGCTAGAAAAGATACTAATGTAGCCCTTTTAAAAAATTGAGTATAGTACATTTCTAAGTAGCATCATTTTGTGAAACTTTATATACTGTTGATTCTGATAAACTTTGTGATTTGGTAGAATTTGAGATTTAATGAAGTAAAGTAAGGTCAGTTTTTGAATGGATATATCCTATGTATGCATTTTATCAGTTAAAAGAACTTTAAGACTGTGAACTGACCCCTTAGGCCATTCAGCATAAAAATAAAAAATATTTTATTTGTATAGGGGCTACATTCTTTGCTTCTCATTGTTTTCAAATGAATGTGTATTAAGGATGATTCTCTTAACAGTAGAAAATTTTTGAAGTATTTTCTTTAGTTAGGGAACGCTTATCAAGAACAGCTGTAGGACTATGGATCCTATCCATGGACTCATGGTGGTCTGTTGAACAACGTTCTTCAACTTTGACAGGTGAGACAGAGACTCTCCAGTGCCACTGCTTTTGGATGAATCTAGCTGTGGTTGGAGAAAGTGCATCTTGCCAAAATATATGGGTGAGACCACACACAGCCTTTAAAATAGTTATTGTAAGCTTATTTTTAGGCAATATATGTCTTGACAGTCCTTTTATTTGCATGCCAGTTTCATTTCTGCTTGTAGTTTTTTTTTTTCATTTGTTTTAGTAATGGCAATTGCAGATTTAGGTCTTTATTTGTAAAACTTACACATTTTGCAGAAAATACTCTGTTTTCAGTCATAATCAAGCTTATAAGATAGACACTTTAAAATTTAAGCAGTAATATACTGAATTCATGGTGTTACGAGTTTCTCAGTGTTTCTGTCCAGTTAAAGTACTTATTTTCCAAATTAGCTCAATAATACGAAATTGTTCCAGGTTAAAGAATTCAGGAGTGAGTTTCTTACATGTGAATCTTTAATTATGTCACTTTTGATATATTCTGGGATAACCATTACTCTGGGTATATATATTTAAAAATATTACTAAAAGCAATTCTTGATATAGGAATTTTTCGTTTATTAATGACGAACATTGAAATTCATTTGCTGAAAAAGGTAACTTTTTGATATGTATATATGGTTTGGGGAAGGTACCTAATTTGGGGATGGGTGATGCAGAAAATATGCTTAATTAGGTTGATTCATGATGCCAGATGAGCAATTCGATAGATTTTTAAAGTAACAATTAAAACAGAATAAACATTTTCTTCAAACCACATTTACAAATATGTTATGTAAAATATAGTTTGTCTGAGTTATTAGTACTAGAAAGGTATAGATATAAAAGTATTATATCTAAGTTTTAAGATCCAGCTGGTTACTAGACTTGAGCCTTTTCACTTTAATATCAATGATTTGAATGTTTCTCAGGTAGACGTTGACTGTAAATTGTAACCAAATGTTTGGTCTATGGGAGACAAGATTAAAGTTTCAGTTCTGTTCCTAGTTGACAGTAAATACTAATGAATACCTTCTTAGGTGGTTTCATAGTGAGAACATGATCTGAATCGATATATGGAGATTAAATTTTCCTTTACTTTGTAAATTTAGTGTTTTGCCATTTCTGAGTGAAGCAGAAAGTGTCTTGAAACCTTTTTTGATGCAGCCTTTGCAGTATCTGTTAAGCTAGGCCAGATAAAATAAGAAGAACATATGTAGAATGCCCATGATGTCTTAAAAAAAAATTCTAAAAATTAGAATTATTTGTAGACTGTTCATATTAGAATATAGTCTTAGCTTTTTCACTTTTGACTAACTTGAAAAATACCAATCTGAAAGGCATACATCAAAAGATTTTTTAAAATGTAGTTTTATTACTTTAACATATCTATAACAACTTAGGCATACACTTATCTGCTAAAGATCCTTAGAAGATCTATCCGTAAGTACTTATAATTATTGGTGTTTCAATTGTATAAATAGTTCTTTACTGAAAAGACACTTAAAAATTTTGGGTCCAAACATTTCTCAGAAATTTGTTTCTAGCATTGATTTGCATTGCCTGTGTAGTGTTTACTAAGTAGAAATGGGTGTCAGTCCACTTGTATCCAAAGTCAAAATTCAGAATTAACAGGTTCCAAATGAAAAATATTGAATTTTACCAGAATTAGTTTATTCATATACTTTAGTGAATGCCAGTGTTTTGTAATTAGCATGCAATTTTTTAATAAATTTGTTTGAAAAGATCTCTAAAATTTCAGAAAATTTAATCATTCCAAGTAATAAATATACCTAGAAATTGTATTAGATTGTTTGAATTTTCAAAAATTACTCAAATGCAATTTATGTTATCAAGATTTTTACCAGTAGTATATTGTAGAATAATGGAAAGCATCTCAGTCTTAGATTTCGAAGAGACTTCAGAGACCTTCTAATATAGTCCATATAGAAGATTCTTAATAAGAATTTTTTTCTGTAGTGTACCCAACAAATGGGCATTTAACCTTTGCTTGAAGACCTGGAATCTACTGTAGCAGGAAACATTTTTAGATAACTTCAACTGTGGGAAAAGGTTTTCTTGTATCTAACCTAAATTTGGCTCTTTTCAACTTTGCACCATTGTGCCGTTTGGGGCCAGATAAAATTATGAAATCACAGTAGGACAATTCTGTTTACTTTTTTATATCACAAGCTTTTTAGATACTTGAATATAGGTCTGATGGTCTTCCTTAATCATTACTATATTCATTCAGCAAGTATTTATTGAGTATGTACTGTGTATCAGGAATTATGCCAATAACTGTCGTCTCTTTTCCTCACTAAACATCCTCAATTCCTTCAACTAGTCCTCATGCAGTAAAATATAGAGACCCTTTACCATCTTGGTTGCTCTTCTCTGAACACTCTCTATTTATCAGTACTCTTCCTCAAATGTGTTGTCTGAAATGGAACACAGTATGCTGCGTGTGCCCTGACCAGGGCAGGATATACTGTAACTTTGAGGTCTTTTATTCCTAGACTCAGTGCTTTTTAAAAGTACATCTAAAATTATATTAACTTTCTTAGCTGCCGTATTACATCGTTGATTCACATAGAACCTTCTTTCCACTAAAACCCCAAGACTCTTTTTACATGAACTGTTCTTTAGTTATGCCTCTTCCATTTTGTATTTGTGAAGTTGATTTTTTTTTTCAATCTAAGTGAAAGACGTTTCTTTTTATCCCTGCTAGATTTCATTATATATGATTCGGTCCAATGTTCTAACCTGTCAAAATATTTTAAAATCCTGACTTGGTCCTTTTAGCATTTTAACTTTTCTGCCTAGAACACTGGTTTTGTAGTCAGGAAAAGACCAGATTTAATCTGACTGTAAAGCTAACTAATTGTGTGGCCCTGTTATAATTACTAAATCTCTTTGAGTCTCTCCTTCCTCATCTATGAAATGAGGATAATATTATTTGTACTGCCTACCTCATAGAGTTGTAAACCTTAAAACTCTAAATTTATCATTTTTTGTTAGGTTAAGTCGTTCTAAATTTCTGTGTCTGAGAATTGCTTATAGTTTACCAAAACTAGTTCCTGTCCTCCAGGTCATTCTTAACTCTTGTTAGCAGAACAGAAGATTTAATGCCTAGTGTTAAGTTTCTTTAGTGGTAGAGATAGTTTTCTGATTTCCCTTCCGTGTGTGAGAAAGCCTATAGAATTCATGTGGAAAGCAAAGATAACAAAATCATCTTTTCTTCACAGTATTATTTATCCTCCAGTAGGATATATAGGACTATTAGAAATAACATAAACCAAATTACTTGTATGACCCATGTTTATTTATTCTATGATGACGGCTACACAGTGGGGGAAAAATAATTTTCAGTATTTTTTCCAGTAGCAAATAGTGAAACCAGTAGGAAGTAATTTGAATTTTCAAAAGTCAACATGGTTAAATTAAAGAAGATTCATTTTTATTTTGAGACAAAAGCTCAATAGTAGTATTAGAATAATAGGTTAGTTATAGTATCATATGACTTAGAACTAGAAAAGATGTTGGAGGTCATATAGTCTAATTTTATAGATGAAGAAAGTCACACCCAGAATGTTGAAGCAACTTGCCCAAGTTTATACAGGTAGTAAATGGCAGAATTGTGATTCAAATGCAAGCTTTCTGACTCCATACCCAGGGCTATTTACAATTGACTTTACCAAAAGTCACTTGTCTAGCAACTTCAGCTGCCTACAATATTGCTAGAAGCCCACAACTAAGTTAAAAAGTCTTGTGAGTGGTCAAAATAGATACAATGATGTTCATGCTCTTTATTCAGAGGAGAAACACCTCAGTCATGCCAGATAAATAATGTTCTATTGCAATTTTGTTGTGCAGTAACTTTGACCTAAAAAAATTTCAGTGTCTTAATCAGATATAAAAAGATTTTTTTTGTTTTGTTTAAGTTTAGAAAGTTAAGGTCTAGCTAAAGTTATATGGTCACATCTTTAAAAAAACATGTTGTTATTTATAGCTTGTGTTTTTCTATTACCTACATTTCCCATTATAGTCCATCCTCTCCACATTGCAGTAATTCTCTGTTAAAAAAAGAAAAAAATTTGTTCAACAAAACTAAATAATATACCAAAAAAGTCTGCTATCATGAAGAGTTCCACACCTAAATTTAGTGATTGTAATATTACATAATTTTTGTTTTTCATTGTTTCATTGTTGTGCTAATTTTGTATATTGTTTTCCTGGTTCTATTTACTTCACTTTGCATAGGTTCATATAAGCCTTCCCATACTTCTTGATATTCATCATATCTATCATATCTAATAGCATAATAACTTTAAGCTATTAAATCTTAAAGCTAAAGTTTCAGTTCAGTCCAGATTAGATTTTTGGAAAAGTTTGAATTAAAGTCAGTTGGTAGAGATTTCTTGTTCAGCTGTTTCAGTGGTACCCAACTCTTTGTGACCCCATTTGGGGTTTTCTTGTCAGAGATACTGGAGTGATTTGCCATTTCATGCTTCTCCAGTTCATTTTATAGATGAGGAAACTGCAGCAAACAGAGTTAAGTGACTTGCCTGGGGTTAGCCAGCAAGTAAGTGTCTGAGGCTAGATTTGAACTCAGGTTTTCTTGACTCCTGGCCTGGCACCCTATCTGCTATGCCACCTAGTTTCTCTAGTCTTCAGATAAAGTTCTTTCTAATTTATTAAGATTTCTTTATTCTGTAATTTTCTAGGGAGGAAATGCAAATACTAGTTGGTTTTTGCTTTTTTACCCTGCATGCCTCCTATAATTAGGTGTAATGAACTGAGGAAATGTTCTGTAATTTGCATAACCTTTGAAAATTATTAAGTAGGCATATTTACTACATATATAAGTTTGGAACTCTGTGAATTCCATATTTAGATATGGATGATTTTAAAATTATTCTTGTTAATCTTTATTTGAATTATCTTTGGTATCTTTATTTGGGGGTGATTCTCACTTTCATGCAGTCAATGAGAGTAGTTTTTATAGTTAACTATCCATAATTAATTCTAATAAAAATGTAGGCAGTACTTTAGAAGAAATTCTTAAAATATTTAAATAAAGATTACTTGGTATGAAAATTGGAAGGATTATCCAAAAAGAGTTTGGAATGTACTGAGAATGACAGGCAGTTCTCTTTCTGTTTAGTGAGATACACTGTTTCTCTTACCCCTTCATATTTGTTCGGAGTCCATGCCCCAGTTGGGTAGAGATAGGACAATAGGAAGAAAGCCCTGATTCACCTGGAAAATCACTGTCTGTTAGTATATTTCTGGTATATCATAGACACACACATACATATAAATATATGTGCACATGATGCATACAAACAAAAATACATGAGCATGTGTGTACTTATTATGTATGTAATTTGGGCAAGGTATAATCTTTTTGAGTATCGGTTTCATCATCTGTAAAATGAAGGGGTTAATTTAAAGTCCTGTCTGCTTCTAAATCACATTGTTTTATATACATGGTTTCTGGCGCATAGCAGGCCTTTAATAAATATTTGTGGATTTATTGATAGTATGTGAGTAGATTTGTGATATATTGCCAATGTAGATACTTTCCCAATGATGCTGATCATAAACTATCCTTATCTGAGAATAATAATGATGACACCTACTATGTGCTTGTGCTAGATGCTTTAAAAATATTATCTCATTTGATTCTCTCAGCAACCCTGGGAGGTAGATGCTATTATTATCACCATTTTGCATCTGGGAAAACTGAGGCAAACCGAAGTTAAGTAACTTTCCCAGGGTCACACAGCTGGTAAGAATCTGAGGGTGGATTTGAACTCCACTCTGCTTTGCCACCTGAGAACAAGGGTATGAAATAAAATGAAACAAACATGAAAATGAAAGTACAATTTACTTAAAAACGAGAACAAAACACCCTCCAAAATACCATTTTTTGTTCACTGCTAAAATAATTTTGATCAGTCAAAATGTAAAGTGAAATGTCAAAATAGCCCTAGGGAATTTGCTATTGAAACTTTTAGGTAATTTTTAAAAGACTCAAGAATACAAAAGTTTTCTTGTAATCCATAATTTGTGTTTGATTTAACTAGCATTTACCACTACTATCCACTCTTAATATTTTAAGCTTCTTCAATTCAATAATTCAATTTTGTTTAACATTTATTAGCGTCTACAATCAACAGACTATATATAATAGACTAATCAAAACATTACAATAATTCTCTACAGGTTTTTCTTTGTTAATATGAGAACTCCCTCTCTAAAAGTGCAAAATGATTGCCATGCTTTCTCAATCTGTCACTTTTTTTCATTTGCTTCCATAAATCCTCTAAAGGAGGTCTTCCCAACTTTTTACAAGGAAACTAACTTGATGAGCTGTCTGACTCCTTTTCCCATTAAATAATAAGAGATTGTTGACAGGAAAGACAAGAGTTTATTCCACTCGTTTTCATTTCAGAGGCAGCCATAGCCTAGAGAATAGAAAGATGGACTTAGAATCAGGAAGACCGGGTTCTAATGTTGTCTCTAACACATTCATAGTAGAATCCTGGGAGGTCACTTAACCTCTTGAAGCTTTAAAAGGCGATTCTCTAAGACTGTAAGTTACAGAAAAGTTGCTGATTTGCACTGGTAGAGTTTACTTATCTAAGAATTTCCTTAACCAATGAAATAACAAGACCAGTCCCTGTCCTTTGGATAATGAGATGAGGCAGCGAGGTCTCACAGGAGAAAAAGCTCAACCCGGAGTCAGGAAGACCCGAGTTCAAATCTGTCCTCAGACACTCACTGTTGTGTGACCCTGGGCAAGTCTATGGGCCTCAGTTCTCCTCAGTTACAAAATGAGGATAATGACATTCTCTGCCTCTCAGGGTTGTTGTGAGGTTCAAATCAGATGTTTTTAAAGTGCTTAGAACAGTGACTAGCACGTACTAGGACTTCCTCTCTTTTGACCTTTCTTTCTTTCTTTTTTTTAGATGAATTTTATGTTTATTTTTAGTTTACAACATTCATTTCCACAAGATTTTGAGTTACAAATTTTCTCCCCGTCTGTCCCCTACCCACTACCCCAAAACAGTGATGCTACTGTATACCCCTTCCCCTAATATTCTCTGTCCTATGTACTCCCCCTCTGCCCTCTGATTTTCCAGTGGGGGAGGATGGATCTCCATATCCCAGTGCCTATATATCTTATTTCCCAGTTGCATGTAAATACATATTGTACATTTATACATGCTTGTATATATATATTTTAAATATTTGATTTTAAAACTTTGAATTCCAGATTCTTTCCCTTCTTCTCTTGTCAC
>CM053586.1:165234889-165249679 GCA_028646515.1 Pseudochirops corinnae
ATAAACAACTTTAGCAAACTTACAAAATATAAAATAAACTCACATCAAGCACCAGTATTTCTATATATTACTAACAAAGCCCAACAGCAAGAGATAGAAAGAGAAATTCCATTTAAAGTTACTGTAGACATCATAAAATATTTGGGAGCCTACTTACCAAGACAAACCCAGGAACTAAATAAGTGAGATCTAAATAACTAGAAAAATATCAGTTGCTCATGGATAGGCCAAGCTAATATAATAAAAATAACAATTCTACCTAAATTAATTTATTTATTCAGTGCATACCAATAAAGCTACTAAAAATTATTTTATAGAGCTAGAAAAAATAATAAAATTCATCTGGAAGAACAAAAGGTCCGGAATATCAAGGGAATTAATGAAAAGAAATGCTAGGGAAGGTGGCCAAGTCATACTGGGTGTATTAAACTGTATTATAGAGCAGCAATCATCAAAACTACTTGATACTGGCTGAGAAATAGGGTGGTAGATCAGTGGAACAGGTTAGGTACACAAGACATAGTAGTCAATGCCTACAGGAATCTACTGTTTAATAAACTCAAAGACCCCAGTTTCTGGGATAAATTCATTATTTGACAAAAACTGCTGGAAAAACTGAAAAACAGAATGACACAAACTAGGCATAGACCAACATCTTGCACCATATACCAAAATAAAGTCAAAATGGGTAAATGATTTAGATATAAAGGCTGATACTATAAGCAAACTGGGAGAGCCAGGAATAGTTTACCTGTCAAATTTATGGAGAACTAAAGAATTTATGATGAAACAAGAAATAGAGAACATTATGAAATGCAATATGGATAATTTTGTTTACATTAAATTGAAAAGTTTTTGCACAAAGCCAATGCAATCAAGATTAGGAGGGAAGCAGAAAACTTGGAAAGAACTTTTAGAACCAGTGTCTCTGATAAAGGTCCCATTTCTAAAATATATAGAGAACTGAGTCACATTTTTAAGAATACAAGTCATTCCCCAACTGATAAATGGTCAAAGGATATGAACAGGCAGTTTTCAAAGGAAAAAGTTAAAGTTGTCTATAGTCATATGAAATCATGCTCTAAATCACTACAGATTAGAGAAATCCAAATCAAAACAACTCAGAAGTACTAAATGAAAGGAATTAGAATAGGCAAGGAGGAAACAGAACTATCACTCCTTGCAGATGATATGATGTTATACTTAGAAAATCTGAGAGAATCAACTAAAAACTACTTCAAATTATTAACAACTTTAACAAAGTTGCAAGAGACAAAAAAAAAACCCCATATAAATCACCAGCATTTCTATATATTATCAAGTCATAACAAAGATAGAAAAAAAATTCCACTTAAAATAACCAGACAATATAAAATATTTACGTATCTACCTGCTAAGAGAAATCCAGTAACTATATGAACACAACTATAAAACACTTTTCACACAAATAAAATCAGATCTAAACATGTAGGAAAATACTGATTGTTCATGGGGAGGCCAAGCCAATATAATAAAAATGGCAATTCTACCTAAATTAATCTATTTTTTCAGTGTCATACCACTCAAACTACTAAAAAAAATATTTTATACAGCTAGAAAAAACAGTAACAAAATTCATGTGGAAAAACAAAAGTTTAAGGATATGAAGGGAATCAAGGGGAAAAAATGTAAAAGAAGGTGGTCTAGCCAAACTAGATCTCAAATTGTACTATAAAGAGGTAATTATCAAAACAATCTGATACTGGCTAAGAAACAGAGTGGTGGATCATTGGAGCAGATAAGACAAAAATTACATCATGGTAAATGACCATAATAATCTAATACATGATAAATCTAAATATCCAAAGTTTTAGAACAAAAACTAATTATCTGACAAAAACAGCTAGGAAAACTGGAAAAGAGTACGGCAGAAACTAAATATAGGCCAACATTTCACACCATATAACAAGATACGGCCAAAATGAGTACATGAATAATACATTAAGGGGGACACCATAAGCAAATTAAGAGAGCATGGAATAGTTTATCTGCCAGATTTACACATATGGGAAGAATGTAGGACCAAAGAAGATACAGAGAGCACTACCAATATAAAACATAATTTTGGCCATATAAAATTTCAAAGGTTTTAATGCACAAATAAAACCAATGCAACTAGATTAGAAGAGAAGCAGAAAGCTGGGAAATAATTTTTTACAGTGGATGTCTCTGATAAAGGCATCATTTCTAAAATATGTGGAGAACTGAATCAAATTTATAAGAATACAAGTGATTTCCCAATTGAATGTTCAAAGGATATGAACTAATAAGCTTTCAAAGAAATCAAAGTGATTGACAGTCATATGAAAAAATTCTCTAAATTACTACTGGTCAGAGAAATGCAAATTAAAACAATTCTGAGGTACCACCTCATACCTACCAGAGTGGATAATATGATAAAAAAGGAAAATGTTGAATGGGATGTGAAAAAACTGGGACAGTAATGTACTGTTTGGAGTTGTGAATTGATCCAACCATTCTGGAGAGCAATTTGGAACTATGCCCAAAGGGCTATAAAACTGCATTATCTTTTGATCTAGCAATACCACTGCTGGGTCTATCTCTGAAATACATCTAAAAAACGGGAAAGGATCTATTTGTACAAAAATAATTACACCAGTTGTTTTTATGTTGGCTAAGAATTGGAAATCAAAGGGATGCCCATCAATTGGGGAATGATTAAAAAGTTGTGTTAAATGATTGTAATGGAATGTTATTGTGCTGTAAGAAATGACAAGCAGGATGATTTCAGAAAAAACTGGAAAATCTTACATGAACTGATGCATAGTGAAGTGAATGGAATCAAGAGAACACTGTACATATTAACTGCAATATTGCTCAACAAAGAACTGAATGACTGAGCTATTCTTAGCAATATGATGATCCAAGACAATCCCAAAGGACTAATGAAGCATGCTATCCCTCTCCAAATAAAGAACTGATGCTATCTGAATATAGACTGAAGCACGCTATTTTTCACTTTCTTTCATTTTTTTCTTTTCTTCGAGTCTTCTTCTACAAAATGATTAATACGGAAATATTTTATGTAATTACACATGTATACCCTGTATCTAATTGCTTACCCTGACAGGGAGGAATAGAATTTGGAACTCAAAACCTTAAAAAATTTTTAAAAATTAAAATAAATACTTGACTTTCAGAACTGTGCATTTGGTATTGGAGTTTTCCAATTTACTGGGTTTTTAAGTTGCCTGGTCAATCCAGTGATGTTTTATTTTTTTCTTCAGTTGAAGAAAATGTTGGGAGACATAAGGTTTTCCTTAAGGAGCTTTTCAGCTGTATACTAAAAGTTAAATCTCATTTTTCTCTGATGCAATTTCTGCTATTTCTTTTTTTAAAATTTAAATTAATTTATTTATTTTCTTGTTTACATCATTCATTTCCACGAGATTTTGAGCTACAAATTTTCTCCCCATCCCTCCCCTACCCAACACCTCAAAACAGCCATCCCACTGTATAACCCCTCCCGCAATTGGCTCTCTCCTGTGTCCTCCCCCTCGCCCCTCTGACTTTCTGGTAGGGCAGGATGGATCACCCTATCACAGTGCCTGTGTATCTTAATTATCAGTTGGATGTAGTTAATAATAATAATAATAATTGTATATAGATATACACATATATTTTTAACATTTGAATACAGAACTTTAAATTCTAGATTCTTTCCCTTCCTCCCTCATCACCCACCCCCACTGGAAGGACAAATAATTAAATACAGGCTGTACATGTGTAATTATGCAGAAACTCTCCACAGTGGGCATATTGTGAGAGACTGATTATATGTCCCTCTTTCCTATCCCAACCCTCCCCCTTGTTCTATTCTCTACCCTGACCCTGTCCCTGCCCCTTTACAGAAGTGTGTACTTCTATCAACCCTCCCCCGCACTCTGCCCTCCCCTCCCATCATCCCACCTCTCATCCCCATCCCCCTGACTCTCCTGTGCGGCAAGATACCCAATTAAGAGTTTATGTGGTTCCTTCCCTAAGCCAAGTTCAATGAGAGTAAGGTTGACCGTTTCCCTTTTGCCTTCCTGTTCTTCCCCTCCATTGTAACAATTATTCTTTGCCTCTTCTATGAGATGATTAACCCCATTCTATCTCTCCCTGCCTCCTCTCATTCTAATCCTCTCCCACCTCAGAATTTCACTTTTTAGAGTATTGTCCTTTCCTATTCAATTGATCTTGTACCCTCTATGTATTCATATATACACATACTCAGATATCTGTTTGTATGCATATATAAACTCTCCTATATAGATATATGTGTATGTATACATATATATACATTTGTATTCCCTTCACTTATCCTCATACTAGAAAAGTTTCATAAGTTACAATTATCGCTTTTCCATGTTGGCATGTAAATAGTTCAACTTTGATAAGTTCCTTACAATTTCTTTTCCATGTTTACCTTCTCATGCTTCTTGTATTTGAGTGTGAAACTTTCTTTATAGTTCTGTTTTTTTCAGCAAGAATGTTTGAAAGTCCTCCACCTCACTGAATGACCATATTTTCCCCTGAAACATTATGCTCAATTTTGCTGGGTAGGTGATTCTTGGTTTTAATCCTAGCTCCCTTGTTCTCCAAAATATCATATTCCAGGCCCTTCGATCCCTTAATGTAGAAGCTGATAGATTCTGGGTTATCCTAATTGTGTTTCCAAAGTATTCAAATTGTTTCTTCCTGGCAGCTTGTAATATTTTCTCCTTGATCTTGGGATTCCAGAACCTGGCTATAATATTCCTAGGAGTTTTCTTCTGGGGATCTTTTTCAAGAGGTGGTCGGTGAATTCTTTCAAGTTCTATTTTGTCCTCTGGTTCTAAAATATCAAGGCAATTTTCCTTGAGAATTTCTCGAAGGATGCTTTCTAACTTCTTTTTTTGATCACGGCTTTCAGGTAGTCCAATAATTTTTAGATTGTCTCTCCTAGATCTATTTTCCAGGTCAGTGGTTTTTTCAAGGAGATATTTCACATTGCCTTCTATTTTTTCATTTGTTTGGATCTGTTTGATACTGTCTTGACTTCTCATAAAGTCATTTGCTTCCATTTGCTCCACTCTAATTCTGAAGGAATTATTCTCTTCAAAAAGCTTCTGAGATTCTTTTTCCATCTGGCAAATTCAACTTTTTAAGGCATTCTTCTCCTCATTGGCTTTTTGGGCCTCTTTTGCCATTTGAGTTAATCTATTTTTGAAGGTGTTATTTTCTTCAGTCAGGTTGTTGATTCTGTTTTCATGATTTTCTTGCATCATTCTTATTTCTCTTCCCAATTTTTCCTCCACTTCTCTCATTTGGTTTTCAAAATCCTTCTTTAGCTGATCTATGGCTTTTAGGCAGTCTTCATGTTTCTTGGAAGCTTTTGGTGTGGGAGTTTTGACTGTGTTGTCTTCCTCCCATTCCATGCTTTGATCCTTCTTATCCCCAAAGCAGGAACCTAGAGTTTGGTTGCTGTTCTAATACTTTGCTTTCTTTGCCTGCTCATGATGGGCAGTCAATGACTTTTTAGCTCTGTGGAACTCTGCTTCCAGAGGAGAAAGCTCTGTCCCAAATTGTGTGGAGTTTTCCCAGCTGCCGGAGCTATTAGGGGGCTGTCGTTTTTTTACAGCCCCCACCAGCTTTGGCTCACTGAAAATGTACCCCAGGACCACCACCCAAGACCACGATCTGGATCCAGGTCGCTCAACACAAGAGTACTTGGCCTCTGAACGATCGCTTGGCCCCCCTGCAGTCTGCAGGCTGGGAGCTCTGAAGCAGCAAGGTGGAGGTGGCTGCAAGGCCTCCACTTCTGCTGCTTCCTTGCCCTGGAGGCAGTTTGGCCAGACCCACTTTTCTTCCCCGAGTTTAGCTGAGCTCCACTGACCTGTCACCTAGTCCTTGGTTCTTTTGGCTTGATAATTCTGGAAACTGCCACAGCTGCTGCTGATCCACTCTCCTGAAGCTCCAGCTGCAGCTCGGCTCGGCCGGCTACCCCCGGGGCCACGCCATAGTTTCAAGTTCAGCTGGTTTCAGCTCCCTGCACTGAGATGGTCCCTTGTATCTGAGCTGCCTTCAGCAGGAGGTGTATTTGTGTGAGTTTTAGAGCTCTAAAATTTGTTTAGAATCATATTTTATGGGTATTTGAGGTGGCTCTGTGGGAGCTGCGGTACCTTGCTGTTCCTACGCTGCCATCTTGGCCAATTTCTGTTATTTCTATGAGTTATTCTTTGACCTGCCCATTCTTAAGATTAGATTCTAACTTTTATTCCTTTCTTGAAATATTCTTTATTAAATATAATTTTATTGCATTATCAGCAAAAAAAAATTATTTCTGCTTTTCTGTGAGATTTTTATGTTTTAGTATATGGTCAATTTTTCTAAAAGTGCCATGCACAGCTTAGAAATATATACCTTTTGTTTTAGCACCTATAATCTCCAGAAAGTTATTATATCTAACTTTGTAAAATTTTATTCGTCTTTAACTTTTTTTCTGTTTACCTTTTTTCATCTAAGTATGAAAAAGGTACACTGAGGCTGCCTATTATTATAATTTAACATCTATTTTCCTCTGAAATTCAATTAACTACTCCTCAAAATATTTAGATGTTCTACTATTTCCTTCATGCGTGTGGTGTGTATGTAAAATAATGATATTACTTCATTATCTATATAGTTTTTAGTTTCCCGCAACAGGTAAACTGTTTTCAATCAAGTCTGCTTTTAATTATCATACACTCTGAAATGATTACTGATTACTATTTCTTTTTCTCTTACAACTCATGAATAATAAACTTTTTTGACCTCTTATTTTGACTCTTTATGTTTCAAGCATGTTTCTTGTAAACAATATAATATTGGATTATGTTTTCTAATACATTCTGCTAAGCTTTTTAATGTAAAATTTTATTGATTTCATATGCAGTTATTATTGTTAATTGTAGATTTTCCTCCATTCTATTTCATCTTGAACTTTTTCCTCTTTTGCCATCCACCGTTCTTTACAAATAAAAATGTGCTTAACATCATTGAGACCAATGTTTGCTAGACTCCTCTTATGCTCATGCTTTGATTATGTTCAAAGATTTTTATTCCTTCTTTTCTTTTCATCTTCACTTTTATTTTCCACCTAATGATTCTTGATTTTGTGTTGCTTGGGACTTACCAAAACTACCTTTTCTCTTAACCACACCCTCACCACTCCTTTCTCTTCACTGCCCAGTTCCCAGTTATGTTTAAGATATTTCTATATCAAACAGTGTGTGCAAGCGTGGTGTGTGTGTTTGTAAGAGAGACACAGAGAAAGAGAATTCAACATTTTTTTCTCCGTTTGAAATGAAAATGAGGTTCATGTGATATCTATCCCAACCATCTCTTCCTCCATTTTATATATTCTTCATCTTATTACCAATATTATAAGAGTTCCCTTGCCTCTTTCTTCTTTTACTTCCCTGATATATTCTCATTTCCTTCTCATTTATTTCTTCTTTTAAGACTATAATAGAAATAGAACTAAAGAGATGTCTGAGTTCTAAGGAAATGTGTTTATTTTCCCTCCTACCCATTAGACTACAAGTAATTTATTATTATATAGTCACTTTGAAATGTTCAAATGTATCTACATTTCTAGTTTTCTCTTGATTATTTTGTCTTTCAAAGCTTCTACTAAAGTTCTGTTCTTGAGACTAACAATGACTGAAAGTTTTCCATTCCATTAAATGCCAATTTTCCCCCCAATAATTTATTCTGTTTTGCAATGTAAGTAATTCTTATTTGTAACTTTTATCTTTTACCACATGGAATATCATACTATCAGATTTTTCCTTTCCTTTACAATGGTAGTTGCCAAGTCTTATGTGATTGGGACTGTGATTTCTTGGTAACTGAATCCTCTTTTTTTAGGAGACTGCAGTAATTTGCTTTAACCTGGAGGCATTGGATGCTGGGTTTGGAAAGTTTTCACTATAAGGTTTCTTTCAGGAATTGACCAGTATATACCTTCTATTTTCGTTTTTCTTCCGTGTTTTGTAATCTGGGAAGTTTTCATTTATTATTTCTTGAAAAAGAGTATTAACTAATATTTTAAGAATGGTTTTCAGGTAATCTGATGATTTAGACTGTCTCACTAACCTACTTTCAAGACTGTTTTTGATAGCATACAACTTAAGTTTTCTTCTTTTCCCTAATCTTTTGAATTGTTTTTCATATTTCTTTCAAAATCATGAAATCAATGCCTTCTATTTGGTTCATTCTAATTTTCATGAGGAACCAGCTAGATGGCTCAGTCAACAGAGTGCTAGGCCTGGAGTCAGAAAGACCTCAGCTCAAATTCAGCCTCAGACATTATGTAGCACTGGGCAAGTCACTTAACCTGTTTTCTCTTAATCTGCTAGAGAAGGGAGAATGCAAACCACCTCAATGGTTTCAGCCAAGAAAACCCCAATATTGGAGTAACAAAGAGTTGTTAGAAATGACAGTAGAAGGAGCGGCTAAGTGGTGCAGTGAATAGAGCACCGGCCCTGGAGTCAGGAGTAGCTGAGTTCAAATCTGGCCTCAGACACAACACAAAAAAACTAGCTGTGTGACTTTGGGCAAGTCATTTCACCCCAACTGCCCTCCAAAAAGCAAAAAAAAAAAAAGTGACAGTAGAAGCCAACTCCTTCATTTACAGACAAGAAAACTGTGGCCAAGGGAAATTCAGTGATTTGGATGGATGCAAAAGCTATTGAGGTAGAATTGATCAAGAGTTTAGCAACTGATTAAATATGAGAGGGGAGAGAACAAAACTTCAGTTGATCCTTCTTCATATAGCTCTTCTGCCCTTTGTAGTTTAAACATTTGAAAAAGTCACCTATAATACACACTTCCACTTTCTCTTCTCTCACTCTCCTCTTAACCACTTTTTTTTTTTTGCTTTTTTTTTTTGGAGGGGGAAATGTAGGGCAGCTGGGGTTAAGAGACTTGCCCAAGGTCAGACGGCTAGTTTTGTGTTAAGTGTATGAGGCCAGATTTGAATTCAGGTCTTCCTGACTCCAGGGCCGGCACTCTATTCACTATGCCACCTAGCCACCCCTTCGTAACCACTTATAATCTGGCTTCTGACCTTATCATTCCACCAAAACTGCTCTCACCAAAGTTACCAATGATCTCTTGGTTGCCAAATCCAGTGATCTTTTCTCAATCTTCATTTTCCTCTATCTCTCTTAAGTCTCTGACACTGTTGATCACTCTCTCCTCCTTGAATACTCTTCTTTCTAAGTTTTTGGGACTCCACTATCTTCTGGTTCTCCTTCTACCCATCTGACTGCTCCTTCTCTGTCTCCTTTGCTGGATCCTCTTCCAGCTCATGCCTTCTAACTGTAGGTGGCCTTCAAGATTCTATTCTGGGTCCTCTTCTCTCTCTATACAACTCCACTTGATGACCTTATCAGCTCATTTAATTACTATCTCTATGGTGATGATGCTCCTGATAATATGAATACAGTATGAAACATGTGATTGTATATAGGTAGTGTTCAATAAAATGACTAAAAAGAATGACACAGCATGTGAAAAAAACACTCAGCTGCAAGACTTATGGACTATAAGCAGATAGTTATATGCATTATAAATGATACTAATATCAGTTAGTCAGGGAAAGACAACAGATGTAGAAAATAAATCATCAATCCCCTTATGAGTGTGAGTAGTTGGCAAAAAACTGGGAAGTAGCAAATACTGTCAAAATCTGATTGAGTACAGGCAGGCCCAATTAATGAGAACAATGAATCCTCTAGGGAAGGGCTTCTTAAACTTTCTCCAAGAGACCCAAGTTCCTGAGATCACTTATCAGTTTCCACAGTGGTTCCTAAGCTTTACATGGCCTGAGGGCATGTGCAATGCAATAAAGCTGCATGATATACAATGATAACAGAAACACTTCAGATTCATTACATGTTTGAGTTTGAATTAATTTTTGGTCAATGGACATTGAGAATCCTTTCCACTGCTGCCAAATTTTTCACCCCCTATGACACAATTTAAGAAATACTGCTCTAGGACAATCGTATAATCAAATTCTCACTACTCTTAGTTATAATTTTGTAAAATATGTTAATTTGTTCCAGACAAACAGCAATAAGCAATGTGAATCTGAATAATAACTACTTCACTGTATTCATTATTTATACTGAACAGCAAATAGCTGTAGTCTCAAAGAGATCACGTCACTCTGAAACAGATCTTTCCCTTTCATGTTCATATTTTTGGAAAGAGAAGCAGCCAAAAGGGAAAATATGACTGAAGGAGAAGAAATAAATGTTTTAAGGAACAAGTTTGTGCTAAAAAATATTCTCTATAGAGAAACAATAAGAAAATCGACAAATATTTTACTGAAGTTCTTCAACTTTAAAAAAAAGAAAAATTAATTAATAAATTACTTCAACAATACTATGACAATCTGGCATACACTAAGGACTGCCAAAGGGTAGTGGAAAATTTCTACCCTGTCTATGGCTAGCAGACACCCATAACTCAATTTGTTAAACACTGAGTCAACTATATAGCTAGGGACTTCCTAAATTAGATAACCAACCTAGACGCTTTATTTTGGGCCTAAATCCACTTTAGAGAGTTCAATGCCAGTTCAGGCTGGCCTAGGAAGACCAATGGAACCGAAAATAAGAAAGATGGTATCAAAGGTGCTTAGAGCACTTTTACTCAATTCTAGAATACTCTAGGAATAGAGACAATAACAATTATCATCTAACGCTGAATGAAATCTGGCAAGAAAGAGAATAGAAAGCAGCAAATTTCCACACTAACCTAGTAACTCTCCCAAACGAGGGATTAAGACATTTATAGATAATCTCTCATTAGACCTGACTCCCTAGGCTTATAGATGGGAATGCCTACTCCACAAAAAAGGGAATTTGTTAATTAATTAATTAAACAAAAAAGGTGAATTCACTCATTTATATGGAATAGAGATAGAATAGAGACTAGAAATTAGAGAAAAAACTCAGCTGTTTTGGATTCCCTTTAATACAAATTTCATATTTTGCTAGTTTTAATAAATGAAATGGTAAAAGTGATTTTAAATGTCCATTTTTCTGTTATTCAAGTTGTCTCTAATTATCTCAAAGGAATAATTATATTCATGCATTCATTCAAAACATTTATATACCTACTGTATGCAGAGAATAGTAATTAGCAGCAAGGGGGAAACAAAGTTTATAGAAGATAAAATCCCTGATCTCATGGAGCTTATACTATACTGGGGAGATAAAACACAAATACAGATAGCAATAATATACAACATTATATGATAAATACACTACAGAGTTGCAGAAAAACTTATTATGTGAAGCTAAGTCAACAAACTCATATTGAGTAGTTACTATGTGACAGGACCTGTGCTAGCCTCTGAGAATTCAAATACAAAAGCAAAAAAAAAAAAAAAAAAAGTCCCTGACCTCAAGAAGTTTACACACTAGTGGGAGAAGTAAACAAAGAAAAGAGATGAAAAGGTTGGGGGAGGAGGGAAGGAGACTAGGCGAAATACTCACATGGTGGTATGATAACAGTCAGGATAATGAAGGATGGTCTGGGCCTATCTCAAAATAGAAGTGCCTAACTGATTTCACCAATGAGATAAGGGAGTCACAAGAGCAGAGAAAGAAGGCCACTAAAGAATGGTGGTCAAAGTATAAAGAGTGAAGCATGATTGGTCTGGGCCTTTCCTCAAAATGTAAAGACTAAGAAGAATAGTTATTTTCAACTGGGGAGCTCACAACATAGCAAAACAAAATTGTTTTAATCATGAATTAAATTACTATTTAAAAATATCATATATATTAAGGCTTTTTTGATAATCTGAAAGACCATACATAAACTATAATTATTTTGCTATTTTTAAAGACAGTGAGTTATTGTGAAGGATCAATGGACACATCTTTTCTGTCTCCCATATACTTCACAGCTAATTAAATACTGAATAAATGAATTTATTCAATAATTATTTGAAAAACTACTTTTTGTACAAACATGCAGAGCTACTGTAAATAAGCAATAAAATTTGACATTTTGAGCATTTGTAAATTTAGCAATCTCTTTAATGTCACCATGAAAATATACTTAAAAATCAATAATGTTACTTTAAATGATACTTTGTGTCTAGCCTCCTTTTATCCACATGACAAATCTATAAAGTAGATAGCAAAGGAATTATTACTTCATGTTTATCTAAAACATAAGAAAAATGAGGTTCAGAAATTTTGAGCACGTTGCCCACAAATAACAACCAGTAGATTTAAAACTACAACCTAGGTTTCCTGACGTTTTATGCACTATAATACCAAACTGTTTCCTCTTCTAACAAATTTTACATATGTACATATATATATACATATATATGCATATATGCACATATATATCACACAGTAGGTGCTATATAAATGCTAGCTATTATTATTTATGTAAACAAACACAAAATATAATGGAATTTATAGAGGGTTTTTCTCAACTATTTGAATGTTATATTTAGCTTGTAAATATGCAACTTACTATTTCAAGTATTCCAGTTGTCTAAAAGGCTGATATCATTTTTTTCCTAAAACTCTAACAGAGACTATTACTGTAAGTGATTTCAAAGACACACAAAGAGACCTCACAAAGCAAGAAAAAAGTCTTTAACAAGAAAGGTCAGAAGAGACAGGGGGCGGAGCCAAGATGGCAGCATAGAAGCAGTAAAACTCCATGAGCTCCCCCCATAACCACCTCAAATACCTATAAAATACGACTCTAAACAAATTTTAGAGCTAAAGAACCCACAAAGTGACAGAGAGAAACAAATCTCCTGCTGAAGGCAGCCCAGGAGGCCTACAGGAAGGGTCCATTGCAGTGTGCTTGGAGCCAAGCCCAGCCCCGAACAACAGCAGCTGGAGCAGACTTTGGGAGAGTGGATCACCAGCAGCTGTGGTGGTTTCCAGAATTATAAAGCTATGCATAAATTCCAAACACAAAGTAAAAGGTCAGTGTGGACTTTGTGGGAAGAGGGGGACTGAGAGCATGATCTGGCCACTGTCCTCAGGGCGAGAAGGTGAGAAGCAGTGGAGGCGCTGCGGTCATGCAGCCACCTCCCCATGGCTGCTTCAGAACTCTTGGCTTGCAGATCACAGGGGAACCAAGAGACCATTCAGAGGGTAATTGCTCTTGCTTTAACCTAACTGGATCTGGATCAAGGTCTTGAGTGGTGGTTCTGAGGTGTGTGACCAGTGAGCCAGAGCTTGTGGGGGCAGCAGAGAGGGCACCCAACTAAAAGCTCCAACAGCCGTGAAAACCCCAGCAATTTGGGACAAAAGCTCTCCTCTCTGGAAGCAGAGTTCTACTGTGGCAAAAAGTTCAAAAGTCAAGTAATTGAGTGGCAACATGAGCAAAGGAAGCAAAGCAAGCACAGCAATCAAACCTTAGACTTTTTGGGGGGACAAAAAGGATCAAAGCATGGAACGGGAGGAAGACAATGAAATCAGAACTCTTGCACCAAAAGCTTCCAAGAAAAATACAAATTGGTTACAGGCCATGGTGGAATTCAAGAAGGATTTTGAAAATCAAGTAAGAGAAGTGGAAGAAAAATTGGGCAGAGAAATGACAATGTTGCAAGAAAATCATGAAAAGAGTCAACAGCCTAACTGAAGAAAATAACACCTTAAAAAACAGATTAACTCAAAAGGCAAAAGAGGCCCAAAAAGCCAACAAGGAGAAAAATGCCTTAAAAAGCTGAATTTGCCAGAAGCAAAAAGAATTTCAAAAGCTCACATAAGACCATGGGTGGGGGGGGGAAGGGAGGGGAGAAAATCTGAAACTCAAGTGATTGTGGAACTGAATCTTGTAAATTAAAAGAAAATGAGTAAATAAAAAAAAAATTTTTAAAAAGCTCACATAAAAGAATAACTCCTTCAGAATTAGAATGGAGAAATGAAAGCTATGAGAAAACTTTATGAGAAATCAAGAGATTATTAAACAGATCCAAACAAATGAAAAAAAAGAAGGCAATGTGAAATATCTCTTTGGAAAAACCACTGAACTGGAAAATAGATCCAGGAGAGATCATTTAAAAATTATTGGACTACCTGAAAGTCATGATCAAAAAAAGAACCTAGAAATTATCCTTCAAGAAATTCTCAAGGAAAACTACCCTGATATTTTAGAACCAGAGGGCAAAATAGAAATTGAAAGAATTCATCAATCACCTCTTGAAAAAGATCCCAAAAAGAAAACTCCTAGGAATATTATAGCCAGGTTACAGAGTTCCCAGATCAAGGAGAAAATATTACAAGCTGCCAAGAAGAAACAATTTGAATATTGTGGAAACACAATCAAGATAATACAAGATCTAGCAGCTTCTACATTAAGGGATCAAAGGGCTTGGAATGATATTCCAAAGGTCAAAAGAACTAGGATTAAAACCAAGAATCACCTACCCAGCAAAACTGAGTATAATGTTTCAGGGGAATATATGGTCATTCAATGAAACAGAGAACTTTCAAACATTCTTGATGAAAAAAACCAGAGTTGAATAGAAAATCTGACATTCAAATACAAGAAGCAACAGAAGCATGAGAAGGTAAACAGGGAAAAGAAATCATAAAGAACTCATCAAAGTTGAACTATTTACATTCCTACATGGAAAAATGATCACTGTAACTTATGAAACTTTTCTTAGTATGAGGATTGTTGAAGGGAATATATATATATATATATATATATATATATATATATATA
>CM053586.1:165250179-165274059 GCA_028646515.1 Pseudochirops corinnae
CAGCTGATCTCTAGCTTTAAGGCAATCTTCATGTTTATTGGAAACCCCTGGTGGGGGAGATCTGGCTGTGCTGTCCTCCTGCGGTTCTCTGCCTTGGTCCTTCTTTTCTTCAAAGAAGGAATCTAGGGTTTGGTTGCTGTTCTTACTCTGCTTCTTATGCTTATTCTTATTCATGGTTGGTCAGTCTGTGATTTTTCTTTTTTTTAATCTCTGTGGAGCTCTGCTTCCAGAGGGAAAAGCTCTGTCCCAAATCGCTGGGGTCCTCCCAGCTGCCAGAGCTCTTAGGAAGTTGCTGGGTCCCTCCCCAACTCTGGCTCACTGAATAAAAACAAACCACAGGACCAAAGCCGAAGACCGAGATCCGGATCCACGCTGCTCAATGCAAGAGCACTTGGCCTCTGAACGATCGCTTGGTCCCCCTGTAGTCTGCAGGCCAAGAGCTCTGAAGCAGCAATGTGGAGGCGGGTGCAGGACCTCCACTTTCTGCTTCTCAGCCCTCTAGGCAGTTTGGCCTGATCGCTTTTCTCCCATGACCTCGCAAGTCCCACTGACCTAGTTCTGGATCGTGCCACAGCTGCCGCCATTCTGCTTACCTGAAGCTCCAGCCGGCTTGGCTCCTCTCGTCCAGCCACCCCCGGGGCATAGCCGAGGTTTCAGGCCAGGCTGGTTTCGGTTCACAGTGCTGATATGGTTCCTCGTAGCCAAGCTGACTTTAGAGGAAAGTATATTTGTGTGCGTTTTGGAGTTCTAGAATTAGTTTAGAGTCATATTTTATTGGTATTTTGGGGTGGCTATGTGAGAGCTGCGATATATTGCTGCTCTTACCCCTCCATCTTGGCTCCGCCCCCAAGACATTTGTTTTCAGGAATGTCAGAATTTTTGAAGAAGGAAGTTAGTGCTTGAGAACATGACTATCCCTGTGTGTGACTGACTTGGGATGGAGGAATATATTTTGGGATTCAAATAGATTCAGGAACTAGGTTGTTAGCATGTTTGAGGGAGCATCAGCATAAATGTTGAAGGCTCCAAGGTTAAGGGTAAAATGTGAGAAGTTATTAATTAGTCATTTTTTGGTCATGTCTGAGTCTTTGTAACTCCATTTAGGGCAAAAATACTAAAGTGGTTTGCCATTTCCTTCTCCAGCTCATTTTACAGATGAGGAAACTGAGGCACAGAGGTTTAAGTGACTTGCCCAGGGTCGCATAACTGATAGGCCATTATTTGAAATCAGGTACTCCTGACTATAGTTCTGGTGCTATATCTAGTTGAACAACCTACTTGCCCCAACTCTGAAAAGTAGACAGAGTGATCAAGGTGATCTATGCTTAGTACATATCATGGAAACGATGAACAGGACAGACTTTGAGAGATAGTGGAGGATAGAAGAGCCTGACATGATATGGTCCATGGGGTCATGAAGTGTTAGACAATTGAATGACTGAACAAGAAACAGCAATAAAAACTCCAAGACCCACAGTCTATCCACTATGCACTACTCAGCTATATAAGAGGAAGAAGACATCTAGAATAAAGGGAAGTTTTTTTCCTGCATAAACTAATGGGACTTTTAGAGAGCAAAGTGGAATGAGTATACAGAGTTAGAGTGGAACATGGTTGCAGTAGAACAGTCTGTCAAAGACAAGGGTAAACAATCTTCTTGTTATAAAATGGCTTTGTATAAATAATATCAAAGCAGCTAAATTTGAGGAAAACATATAAAAAATGGGGAGATGAGTAGCCTTTTCATGATTAAACTTATTTGATAAAATATAAATCTATCCCTAGCAGAAAGATAAATGGTCAAAGGATATGTATGAATATAAAGTTATGAAAAGAAGAAATGCAAGCTATTAACAACCATATAAAAATTTCCAGATTATTAAGAAGAAGATTTTTAAAATGACTGAGGCTCTATCTTATACCTGTCACTTGGTAAAAATGTCAAAAAAAATGAAAAATGACAATTGTGGGAGTGACTTTCGGAAGTTTAATGCAATGTTCATTGAACTGTGACTTGGTCCAACTTTATAGAAACATTTTCAAACTCTAACTCCAGAATCATTAAATTTTTTGTACCCTTTGGCTCAGTGATACTGTTAATTGACCTAGATTTCTAAGAGTTCAAAGAGAGATGGAAAGGAACTATATGTACAAAAATATTCATAGTAACACTTCATATTGTAGCAAACCATTGGAAATAAAAAGATTGCCCATCAATTAGGGAATGACTAAGCAAGGTATATTGTATGAGTGCAATGGAATATTATTGTGTGGTTTGTCCTTCATTCTGGAAGATAATGCTATGACTTTGAAGTAAATTGGATGTAATTTAAGGAGAGTGCAAAGCCACCAGCCTCACTTTCCCCTTCAGAGCCATCTGGGTCCAGTGGCCAGATATAGATCAGGATAACTGAAGATAGCCTTGGATGCAGTGGGAATACTTGGTCTTTTTAAGCTAAGGTCTTTCCAAATTCTTACTTTGACTGAGGCAACACCCTTTCAGTGATTAGGGCAGTTTAAGGAGTGAGCCAAAAGATGACCCCTTTATTTAAAAAAAAAAAAAAAAAAGACACACTGTGGGGGGAAGACCTGTGTTCCTGACCAAAAGAGGAAATTACTATTTCATTCACTCTGAGCCATCATCAAGGCCCAAACAGTAACTATTAGGTGATGCTTGGGTAGGTGCCTATTGTTGGCAAATCAATGATGAATGTAGAGACTTTAACGCTAGTAAGTACTGGTTCCATGTAACATGAGATGCCTAATATCCTGAGAAAACTTCCCCTGAAAACCAAAGCCCTAGGGATGTGATATCTCCAACTAATTTCTCAATGGTCTTTCTAGTATAGCTCTTATCCTTGATTCTTTGTTTTCTCTTAACTCACTATAGCCCATGTCTTGACAAGTCCTGTAGACTTTACCTTCATAACATCTCCCTGTACACCTTTTTCTCTTCCCTGATACTGTCAACACCTTGGTACAGACTCTCATCCTCACACCTATATTATTCCAATAGCTTTCTGACTGTCTCCTTACCTAACTTTCTCCCTACATTAGTCCTTCCTCTCAGCTGATCTTCCTACGGTGATGGTCTGACTGTTGAGGTTTAGGGGTGCTGAGACCCTGAAATAGCAACACATGGGTCCTGCCTGAGTGAATTCCACCCAAGCCTTCTTTCATCCAAAGACAAAGTTTATTAGACACTGGTCGGGGGGGGCGGGGGCAGCATGATTCTAAAAATCCTCAAGACTCTTAAGGAATCTAAGCATTGGCTAGACTCTTAAGGAGTCTGAGCATTTGTATCCCTAATGCAAATAGACCAAACTGAATGTGAGCACCTTAATGGAAACAAGATAGATCTTAAATACAGAAAGACTGTGAAAAGGATCTAGGTAGTGACCATGTAATCTGGGGTAAGTGAAAGAGGGGTTTAGGGAGAATCTTGATGGGAGTGGCCAGTAGGCTGCGGTAACTGGAGGTCAAAATCCTGGAGTATGGGGTCTAGATAGGAACAAGGGTAGGAAGTAGTTTGGGCAATCTGGAGGTAACAGACTGTGGAGGGCTGGGCAACAGAGAATTGGGAGATTAGGTGTAGGCTACTATGAAAGGCCAGTCGAGAGGATTACTGGGATGCCTCAGAGGAACACTAGGGACTTGACTATTTGAGAAAGTTCAAAGAGAGTTCAAAGGGGTTTTCCAGACCCTATACCCTGTGATGACAATGTGACCACCTCCCCACTCAATTCATATAACATGTAAAATAAAATATATATAATCCATTCTCATTTGAAGCCCTTCATGATCTGCTCCTCTCCCGAACTTCTCCAGTCTTCTTAAAACTTAATCAGTTCCATATACTCTGTAATCCCGTGATGGAGGCCCCCTTGCCGTACCTCTCACAGAACACTCTTATCTCCTGACTCTAGGCATGTGGCAGGTCCTCATGCATAGGTCAAAAGAAGTGATGCAGAACACTGTCAAGGTTTCTGAAGAACTTTGGAATTGATTGTGAAACATGGGAGACACTGGCATAGGACTATCTGGTATGGTGTGCCTGCATGACGAAAACATGGGGCTCTATGAGCAAAGCAAAATTGCAGTAGTTCAGAAGAAACATGAGATGCACACATTTAGAGCTGTCTCCACTCCAAATGTTCATGTGGATTATTTGTGCCCAAATTGTGGTAAACTCATATTGTTCTGATCAGCCGCAGTTGGTCACACTGTACCTTGACCCCAATAACAACCAGCCAACTACGTGCTGGGCATTGGGTTAAGCCCTGGGAAGACAGAGGAAGGCAAAAGACAATCTCTTCTCTGAAAGAATTCTTAGTTCAGTGGAGGAGACAACATGCAAGTAACTGTAGAAACATGTTATATACTAGAAAAATTGGAAATCATCACTAGTGGTAAGGTTCTAGTTTTAAGTGGGATCCAGAAAACCTTCTTGTTGGTGAGATTTTAGCCAGAACTTGAAGGAAGCCAGGAAAGCTAGAAGGCAAACGTAACAAGGGAGAAATATTATTGAGTGATACAATGAAAGGATGGATTCAGAGTAGCCTGGGAAGACTTGAATGAGTAGAAAGTAATTAGAATCAGGAAAACAATCTATGTGACTATCATAATGTCATTAAAACAACTTTGAAAGATTTAGCTTTGTTCAATGAATACAGTGAATACTCATGACTCTGAATATCAAATAATGAATCATACTTATTACCTCTTATCAGAGATATGCTGGACAAGAGGCCTAGAAAAAATTATGCATTTTCTGATATAGTCAATATGTAGTTTTAGTTTCTTGACTATACTTATTTATTACAAGGAGACCATTTTTTTTAGCATGAGAATTATTTGTGTGTGGAGTAACAACAGTTGTCCCAAAAGAAACAAAAAAATAGAGCATTAACAAAAATTTTTTAAAAAATGAGAGCAGAATGAAGTTCAGAAAGAGACATAGATAGGACAGTATTGGAATTACAGTGTGAAATTTATTATGTACTTAAAGCAAACTGTGCGTAATTGTGATTCATTGATTCATATGCTATTTTTTCCTGTTATTTGTATGTAGGAATGATCTTGATTTTTTGTTTTTTGTTTTGGAGGGGGGAAGGTAGGGCAGTTGAGGTTAAGTGACTTGCCCAAGGTCACATGGCTGGTTTTTGTGTTGTGTCTGAGGTCGGATTTGAACTCAGGTCCTCCTGACTTCTGGCCGGTGCTCTATTTATTCACTGTGCTACCTAGCTGCCCCAGTGATCATGTTTGTTGATGTGAAATGTCCAAATAGGCAGTTGGTGATACAAGACTGGAGCTCAGGAGAGAGACTGGGGCTGGGTATATAGATCTGGAAAACATCAGCAGAGAGATGATAGTTAAATCTATGAGAACCGATAAAATATCAGTGGGATTTCACACTGGGTATCCTGGAGACAGCTCAAACTCAGCATGTCAAAAATGAAACTCTTTTCCTACACACTCTTCTATCTTCTGTACTTCTCCACTTCTGCTGAAGGTACTGGTATGCCTCTAGTCTCCCAGGTTCAACACTGAGTTCTGTCTTTGATCCCTCCCTCTCTCACGCCACATTTCTAGTCAGTTGTGAGATCTTGCCATTTATACTTCCACAACATTTCTTGCAACAGTCCTTGTCTCTTCATTCACACAGCTGCCACTCCAGTCCACATCATCCAAACCTCTTACTTAGATAATTGCAACAACAATCTCTTAATTGCTGTCCCTGCTTGGAGGCTCTCTCTGATCCAGTACAGCATATAGTCAGAATGTTTTTACTTAAACGAACATCTGACCATGTCACTTCCCTACTCAGTAAACTTCAGTGGCTTCTTATTGTTTCTAGGATCAAATGTCAACTCCTTTGTCTTTTAAAGTCCTTTATAATCTGACCCTAAGGTATTTTTCCTGTCTCAGTAGACTGTTATTCTCCCTCCCACAGCCTGTAATCCAGCCAGACTGGACTTCTCATATTCTCCTCTTTTCCTGTTACTATGCCTTTCTACTTGCTGTCCCATATACCAGGAATGTGTTTTCTTCTCCCCTCTGGCTCAGAGAATCTCTTTCTTTCTCTCTTAAGTGAAACTCATGCACTAGCTTCTCCATTATGGCCTTCTTGATTCCCCTAACTAGGGCCCTCCTTCCCAAAACTGTTTTGTATTTAATGACTTTTTTATACGTAGGTATTTTTTCGCTTTATATTTATGTTGTATATATTTTTATAGGGCCATGTAGTGCCAGTGCAATACTTACAGCACTCACGATCACGATAACGACTGTGACTATAAGTATCACATGATTTGATCACAAAATATGCCAAATTCTCCAGAGAGAGGATAGAACTGAAGGATTTATTTAGACACCAGAAAACTGAATCCCAAAAGCAGTAAGCCAATTCCATCATAGTACCAAAGATATTCAGAAGCCATAATACTGCCAAGAGCCACAGCATCCTTCACACGGACCAATAGGAGATCATTATTTACTCACAAACCTCTCTATCTCTTTAATGAGCATCCTCTTTCTCCCCCAATGTCTGGCTAGTTCTGAACCAGCTTCCTGTGGGCTCTGCTTCTCTTTAGCAAACTCTTCCCACCACAGGCTCCATGTGACCACATTCAGCCTATTAAGGGGCAGAATTTACTTTCAAAGCAGGGGAGGTCTTCAAATTCCCATTCCCATTACAGGCCACTAGGGGGTACAGTGGGTAAAATTCCAGACTAAAGTCAGCCAAGCTCATCCTGGAGTTCAAATCTGGCCTCCTGACATTTAACTAATTCTGTGAACCTGGGCAAGTCACTTAATCCTGTTTATCTCAGTTTCCTTATATGCAAAATGAACTGGAGTAGGCAATGTCAAACCACTCCAGTATTCTTGCCAAGAAAACCCAAAATGGGGTCATGAAGAATCAGACATGACTGAAATAACTGAACAGCGAAACAACAATATTTTTATATGTACTTTCTGGCATTCCTATTGGAATGTAAGTAAACTTAGGATTGTTTCATTATTTGTGTTTTTGTCCCTGTGTTATAGCACAAATGCCCGGCATATACGAGGTACTTAAATACTTACTGAGTGACTTCCCCGGATCTGTTGGTTGCTCTTGATAACACTAAGTAATAGTTTACATTTTTCTGGGGCTTTAAAGTTTAGAAAGTCCTTTACATAAATTATACTATAAATATAGAGCTGAAAAAGACCTAAGATGTCATATAATCCAAACCCTTCAATTTACAAATGAGAAAACTAAGAGAGGTTAAGTTCGTTTTCCCAAATTCGCACAAGTCAGGTGGCAGACTTGAGAGTCATAAAACCTGTATGGTCTTTGGATCTTGGCTCAAGAGTGGGGGGGGGGGGGCAGGGAGGAGAGGGACTATCTAGCCATCTAGCACTATCCCCTCATTTTATATATGGGGAAAGCGAGGCCCAGAGCGTTTAAGTGACTTGTCTGTGGTCATGCAGGCAGTGGAGCTGGAATTCAAACTCAGATCTTCTTACTCTGAATCTATGCATCTTCCATTCTTCTCCTAAACTGATCCTTATTGACTTAGGGCTTATTTCATTCCTATCAAATGAGGGATGAAGATAATACATTTCCTAGGGAAAAGTGCATATTCATACTAAGAGTAAATAAATGCTGTCCTTATGCTTTGTGTACCTGATATAAAATAGGATACATTTTAAAATGATTATGATATACTGATAAGATGCACAGGAAGGTTAAATTAAATCAACAAATATTTAACAAGTACCTGTTATGTGCCAGACATTGTGCTAAGCTCTGAATAGACTTTATCTTAAAATATGTATATGTATGTATGTATATATGTACATATATACAGAGAGAGAACTGTGTGTATATGTATATGCATATATACATAGGTGTCTATATATGCATGTGTGTGTGTGTGTGTATATATATATATATATATATATACAAAGAGAACTGTGTGTGTATATATGTGTATATGTATATTCATATATGCATAGGTGTCTATATGTGCATGTGTGTGTGTATATACAGAGAGAGAGAACTGTGTGTGTATATATGTGTATATGTATATGCATATATACATAGGTGTCTATATATGCATGTGTATGTATGTGTGTGTGTATATATATATATATATATATATATATATACCTTCCATCAGAAAAAAATAATAAGACAAAAGGATGTTTAGATTTTTACTTTACTAGCCTCACCTAGTGTACTTATTTTTTCCAGCTGTATGTTTTTATGTAGTTTTCCATTTTTTGTTTTGTATGCTTTTTATTGAAAGGTTCATTAAAGTTGAGATATTTTCTGTATTTTATTGCTGTTACCTCACCCCACTCAAAACTGTAGCTCCAAATGATCCACAGGAGATAGGACATTATGAGATAAATCAACAATCATTTATTGAGTACCTGAAATATACTAGGAGCTAGGAGTACAAATAGTGGACCAACTCTTGCTCTCAAGTAGTTTCTGTCTTAAATGATGAATATAATGTAATTATATGATCATAGAGAAATGCTTTTATAGAAATTTACTATTACCTCATGTGAGAAATGTGGCAGTGTATATTACATGTATTCTACTTGTCTGGTTTCATCGATAAGCAGCAAATATAGCATAAGTGACAGAGAGAGCTTGATGGCTGTTATGTGTCTACTTGCTCATTGGACCTATAATGAACATGTGTATATTTAATAGTCTATATGAACTATAGAAAAATGTCGGTCTTAAAGAAGGAGTTTGAACAGTGATTTTCTTCTACCCCTACCACCCTTATTCTATTCTACCCCTACCACCCTTTTTCTTCTTTATGACATTCTACCTCACCTTCTTCCTCCTCTTCTTTACTCCCTCTTCTACCCCTGTAGTCTTCTGCTTCCTTTTCCTCTTCTCCCTCTCCTTATCCCTCCTCACTCTTCCCTTTCCCTTTCCCTTTCCCAAATCTATAATTCTTTGAATCCAAGGAAGAGTCCATACCATATAGACCTAGTGGGACCACTTTCACCACTTTTAATTTTATATTAACTGTATGTAGTTTATTTCCTCCTATAGAGCATCAGCTCCTTAAGGTTAGAGACTCTCGTGTTTTGTCTGTGTATCCCTTGTGCCAAGCCCATTACATTATATTGCATATAGCAATAAAAATAATAATGATAGCTAGCACTTATATAGCACTTTAAAGTTTGCAAATGAACTATAAAATATTTAATTTTATACTCACAACAATCTTTGGAGAGAGTTATTGTTATCCCCATTTTATGGAAAAGAAGACTGAGTGACAGAGAGGTTAAATGACTTACCTGGGTTCACTTAGTGTTGGATTTTAACTTAGAGCACTTCCAGATAACAGGGTCAGTGCTGTATACACTGTGCTACCTTGCTGCATATAAAAAGGAGACATTTAATGAATAGATTTTGAATGAAAAGATGAGTGAATGAAGGCACTATTATTACAGAACCTTAAGCGGTTTTCATAAGTTTGATCTTCTTGGAAAAGTTTCTTCTTTCTTAATTTTTTTCCTCCAAGTTTTATTTATTTACTTTTAGTTTACAACATTCAGTTCCACAATCTCTTGAGTTCCAAATTTTCTCTCTGTCCCTCTCCTTCCCCCTAACCCCTTATGGTGGCATGCAATCATGTATAGTTTCTACAAATACCTTCACATTAAACATTAGTCAAATTGTAAAGAAGGATTATAACCAATGAAATGAACGAGAAAGAAACAAAACAAAACAAGAAAGAGAGAGAGCAAGTAGTTTGCTTCAATCTGCATTCAGACTCTGTAAATCTCTCTGTTGATGTGGATAGTCTTTTCCATCATTAGTCCTTTGGAATACTTTTATAACCTTGCATTGCAGAGATGAGCCCAGTCTATCAGAGTCAGTTATCAGAGATATGATGCATCTATAATTGTGTACAGTGTTTTCCTGGTTGTTCTCCTCTCACTCAACATCAGTTTATTTAAGATACTCCAGGTAATTATGAAGTACACCTGCCCCTCAATTCTTATAGCACAATAGTATTCCATTAAATTCATATACCTCAACTTGTTTAGCCATTTCCCAAGTGATGGGCATTCTCTTGATTTCCAATTCTTTGCCACCACAAAAAGAGATGCTATATTTTTGTACATCTGGTTCTTGGAAAAGGTTCTTTTATGATAAATGAAGCAGGGCATTTTAAAGAAACATCCAAAATATAGACATTACTGCATATATAATATTTTATATTTTTTAACTAAAAGTCTTAGAGTTCACATGAAATGAGTATAAAACAAATGATTATAGTTAGGTATTTACCTAGTCTTTGTCATTTTCTCCTAAATAAAATCTATTGGTATATAGTAAATTTACTTTAACTACTTGAATCCATTTGCAAAATGAGGATAATATCTAGAAATAGAATTTTCTGAGATTCTCAAAAATGATATATACAACACAAAATATCAGTGCTAAATTTTTTGAGTAGTAAACTGTATGTGCGTGGTGGCGGAACCACATAGCAGGAAACATTCTTTCACTGGGCCATAGTTTATTCTGCACACACCGTAAAGTACTGTGGGTCTGCGAATAATCCCATTGAGAGAATTTCAAGCTACTGAGGGGGAGTGTTTACATATGGGTGATGACAACAACTTCAGGCAATCTAAACAATGTATATAGAGGAACCATAGAAAGAGCTGAAGGCTAGAATAGTGTGAATTAGTTTTAATGTAATAGATTTTGTATTTCATAGATGTATGTAGATATGTATGTACTGAATATTACTTCAGTACATATTTAAAACTGTATTTCCAAGCTTCCTATATTTTAATATAATAGATTTTGTATTTCATAGATGTATGTAGATATGTATATACTGAATATTACTTCAGTACATATTTAAAACTGTATTTCCAAGCTTCCTATATTGAACCTTTGTACTTTTACCAAATGTTTTTCAGTGTCTTTGGGGGTGGGGTGTTGATGATAAATTATTAATCTTATGCATAAATACACATATGTAATATATACTTTGTGCACATATTTAAACAATTTTTCATTGAAATCCAGTGTTTAAAAGTATTTTAAAAATACAACTTCCTTTATTGCATATATTCCTACTTATCTAATATTACAAGTCCAAAATTAAATATTTATAGAGTTCAAATTTCTATATACAATAGGCTCTTAAAGTTTTAGTTTTTATCATTTGATAACAATTTAATGAGAAAAATATTTATTTGTGAAAATTTACATTTGTAACAGTTGCAGTATAATGAAATCATTATTACTATTATTATCTCATTTTCTCTAGTAATTGGTATTATTGTGACTAGTGCAGGGCAGTAGGAAGAAATAACTTCATCCCTAAGTCCAAACTAGATGAAATAAGAGTTGAAATGAAGGAATTTATAGACTCTTAGGAGGGAGATGTTAAAGAATTTGAGGTCATTGAGAATCTTTATTTAACACAGGTATCAAAAATTCTGTTAGTATTTGTTGATGTGTTGATGACTATTTCAGGTAGAAATAGTCCTCGGACAAATCTCCACACAGATTTTATTCTTTTATATTTAATGTCCTCTGAACTGTTGTGCAGATTGCTAAAATGACTGCTTTTTCTAACTTAGTAAGAATATTAGGATGTAAAATTGTCTTCTGTCAATTCCCAGAAAGCATCTTAGGAACAATTTGAGTAGTAGGTAAGATGAGAGAGAATGACATGTGCCTCATCCTTTTTTTCCCATGGTTTTAATTTTTCCTCTAGTATCTCCATTTTAAAATGTAACTTGGAAATAATGAGTATCTGATGGTACCATCTAATAAAAAACACACATCTTACCATATCCCTTGTTTCTTCAGTAAGTTACAGTGGCTCCCTATTACCTATAGGATCAAATAGAACAACTTAACCCCATACTACCTCTGTGGGTTGTGACCCCTTTGGGGGTCGAACAACCCTTTCACAGGGGTCACAGGGGTTGCCTAAGACCATCAGAAAACAATATTTCCGATGGTCTTAGGAACCGAGACATGCTTCTCTATCCGTCTCCAGGATGGTCTGCCCACGTATGAGTATTAAAGGGTTGCGGCAATAGGAAGGTTGAGAACCACTGCTCTACAATCTTCTTATAGCTTATTCTTTTATTCCTTCTGTCTCTCTGTCTCTGTCTCTCTGTCTCTGTCTCTCTGTCTCTCTCTCTCTCTCTCTCTCTCTCTCACACACACACACACACACACACACACACACATTTAAGCTATTCTGAAATTCCAATTTGCGCTCATCAGATTGGCAAAGGTGACAAGGCCAAAAATGACAAATGTTGGAGGAGCTGAAGGAAAACAATCTGGTGGTGAAGCTCTTAATTGGGCCAGCCATTCTTGAAAGCAGTTTAGAGAACTATGCCCCACAAATTATTATACTGTCCATATCCTTTTACCCAGACACGTCATTACTAGGTTTGTACCCCAGAGATTTTTTAAAAAAGAAGAAAAGAATCTACTTATGCAAAAATATTTATAACAGCTCTTTTCACAGTAGCTAAAGACTTGAAACTAAGGAGATATCCATTAATTGTGGGCTAACTAAACAAATTATGACTTATTAATGTAATGGAATATTCTTGTGCCATTAGAAATGATGAAATGGATAGTTTCATAGAGAATCATGAAGATTTCTGTCAACTGATGCATTTGTAAGTGAATAGAACTAGAATAATATGTTATGGAGAAAAATAACTATGAAAGACTTTACAGCTCTGATGCAGTGATAAACTGTCAACCTAGAGTACTAAGATGAAATATGTCACTTATTTCTTGTCAGAGAGTTGGTGGACTTAAAGTTCAAAAGTAGACTTAAGATTTTGGACATGGCGAATATGAGAATTTATTGTGTTTGAGCATGCATATGTTACATGAATATTTTATTTTATTTTTATTGCTTAATGGGAGGGGCTAAGAGGATAAGGAAAGAAAGCCTCCTCCTATCAAACTTCTCTTATGACACAAATATTGCTTTGATACCTAAACCTAAGAGAGAGGAAACAGAAAAATAAAATTGTGGACCCATATTTCTAGTGAATATGGGTGTATTCAGTAAATGTTGGTAGAGAGGTTATAGCAACAAAGATTATACGGTATGATCAGGATGGATTTGTTTTTATTTATTTTTAAATTACTTTTTAAAAATTAGTCTGATTTTAGTCAGCAATACAGAGATATTTCAATATTAGAAAAGACTATAAATGTAGTAGGTCATAGTAATAAGGAAAAAAAATTCACGATTATATCAATAAGTATATGACTGTTAAAATAACTGTTGTGTATATTAAAATGCTAAATGAATAGGAATAAAGAGACTTTTACAAGTTACTATGGTAATTAGTATCTATCTAAAACCAAGAATTAGTCTGATTTATAGGGCAATAATTTTAGAGACCTTTCCACTAGGATCAGTGGTAAAACAAGGCTATCTATTATTACCACTGTTATTTAGTATGGTTCTAGAAATGCTAGCTATAACAATAAAAAAGAAAAGAAATTGAGGAAGCAAGCATAGAGAAACAAAATTACCAAGTTTTGTAGATATGATGGTTCAGTTGGAAGACCCTAGGGATTAAAATAAAAACTTAATTTTGATTAGAAAATTAATAAACTGAGATAAAACCTCAACCTTTCATAATATTACCAACAAGATGCAGCCAGAAGCAACCCAAAGGCAAATTGCATTCAACTGAAAGGAGTAGACAAGATGTTTTTCACTACTGTAAGTAACGGATAGTTCTTGGCCAAATAATTGACAGAGGGGAGGGGTCATAGGAGACAAAATAGGCAGCTTCGATTTTATAAAATTGAAAACTTTTTCACAATCCAAATCAATGAGGTTAAACTTAGAATGGAAGTAGTTAACTTGGTAGGAAAATCTTTGTAGCAGATGTGAAAGGTTTTATAGTCAAGATACGTAGGAGATTAATATAGTGAGAAATGAGTACAACTTGTAGAACAATTTTTACAATGACTGCAACTTTGTAAAAGAATACAACTTCAAAAAACTTAACTATGATGACTGTAATGATGCAACGGATGATGTGTCTTGTTTTCCACTTGTTAGTGGAGGAGATGAAGTGTTAGAGGTGCAGAATAAGGCACATTTTTAGACATTGTAAATGTGTGGATTTGTTTTATTTGATTATAACTATTAGTTACAGGGGATAATTATACTTTATTGAGGGGAGACATACATGGAAGAGAAAGGGTTATGATAATGATAATTGTAATGCCTTAAAAAAAGAAAAGAAGGGAAACAATATCAATTATACATTTTAAAAACATGAAGTTAGAATGGAATATGGACAAGCAGGGCATTTTAAGTACCAATTTTTAAATTTCTATGTACTTAACAAGCTTATATAAGAATACATCTTTTCATGTTCAATTTTTTTATTTTTTACATATGGAAATATTCATATTTGTCTGCTTCATAATACATTTTCAGAAAAAGAAGGGAAGCAGAAAGGAAAATGAACATAAGGGGATTTGGGAAATTATCTTTAGAAAGTGATATAAAACTAACTATGAAGTGATTTCTTTTATCATATTCCTTATATATTTATTATATATTCCTCCCATCAAGAGGGCATGTTCATGGGAGGAAGTCTGGTACAGTGGAAAGTGTTGCCTCTGGATTCAATCTTCTGACATTATTTCATGACCTTGGACAAGTCATTTAATGGCTGGTTGGAGCACATAGCCTCTGAAATGTCTTTCTATTTCTAGCACTATGATCTTATGATCTTTTAGAACTATAGAGCACAGTGACTACATTAGTCACTGAATGAAGGTGGACTGGACATAAAAATTTCTGAGTTGTTTTATAGATCGATATTTTGAAGAGGATAGTGACTGTGCTTATGGTTGTTAATGTTTCTGGTTTCTGGAAGTCTAGCAGCTTCACTGAGATAGTATTCAATAATTAGATTTTCAAGGAATAGAGTATTATAAATTTTCAAAGATTTTAGCATCCTTTAATCATCATCTTTGAAACAAAATTTTACTGTGTAACTTCACTTATAAATATAAAAAAAACACAGCAATATCTGTATTCTTTCTTCCTCAATCATTGTAGAGGTGGCTGCTGATTTTATAAAATGCTTTTCTTGTTTTTGAGACATATCCTCATTAGGCGAATTTTCTTCCACGCCAGAAATGCCACTTTTAGCTATATTCAATCTTTTTTTTTTTTTAAGTCAGTTTCATTTTGTTTTCAGTTTCAATTCTCTTCTTCTTTTCTCCCCTCCCCCACCAATTGAGAAGACAAATAAAGCCTCTTTCTCTCTCTCTTTCTCTCTCTCTCTCTCTCTCTTTCTCACACACACACAGACACACACACACACACACACAGTCATCAAAAATAAATTCACGTTAGTCATGTCCTTCTTTTCTCTTCCACCTAACAAAGAAAAAGAAGTAGAAGAAAATATACTTCTGTCTACACTGTCATCACTGTCTAAGATGGATAGCATGTTTCATCAAGAGTCCTTTGGAATTGTGGCTAATCATTATGTTGATCAGTTTACTGGACCTTTCAGAGTTGATTATCTTTACAATATTGTTGTTATTCTACAAGTTCTTCTCCTGGTTCTGCAACAGTTCATACAGGTCTTCCCAGGTTTTTCTGAAACTATCATTTCTTTAAGCACAGTAGTATTTTATAACAACTTTCATATACCATTACTTGTTCCCCTAATCTTCTTTTGATGGGTATCCCCTCAGTTTCCAATTATTTGCTACCACAAGAAGAGTTGCTATAAATATTTTTGTACATATGTGTCCTTTTCCTCTTACTTTCATCTTTTTGGGGCATAGGCCTAGGAGCATAATCTCTGGGTCAAAAGATAGGCGCAGTTTTGTAGCTTTAGGGGCATAGTTCCATAGTGCTTTCCAGAATATTTGGACTCATTCACAGCTTCACCAATAGTGTATGTATTTTCCCACATCTCCTTCAGCATTTGTCGTTTTTCTTTTCTGTCATCTTATTCAATCTGATGAATGCAAGATAGTATCTCAGAGTTGTTTCAATTTGTATTTCTCTGGTTATTAGTGTTTTAGAGCATTTTTACCATATAATTCTTGAGTTTTGATTTCTTCCTCTGAAAACTGTTCATATCCTTTTAACTGTTTATCAATTGGAGAATAGGTCTTAGTTTTAGAAATGAGACTATCAGAGAAACATACCATTTCACCCCAGTTTCCTGTTTTTCTTTTGATAATAGCTACATTGATTTTGTTTGTGCAAACCTTTTCCCCCTACAACTAAAGAAATAGTTTAGAATGATAGGCTACATGAGCACCACGACTGTTTTTTAATGTCTACTGGACATTTGTTAGTAGACTTAGAGTCTCTTTTCCTCTCTTTCCAACACATTTTCCCCCAAGTGTTCTGATCAAACTTGTTTTTTGTTTTCTGTCTAAGCAAATGCATTTATTATGTTCCTTTTTATTTATGTGAGCCATTACACATTTAATAGCCTAGCAGGGACTGCCTTTTTATTTTTAAACTGTAATTGTGGCCTTATACTTTAAGCCCCTGTAGGACAGGAAAATTATATTTGTTTCAAAATTTTCCACTACGTTTTGTACATTATTCTACAGACAGGGATAATGGTTGAAATATTTGTCACATATTTAGAATATTAGTGTTTTGATTACAATGTTTCTGAAAGTTGCCGTCATTCACAGCTAATTTTTTTTGGCAGGGGAAGTATTTTATATCAGATTAAGATGATAGTAACAAAATCCTAGAATTTAGAAGTTTATATAACTGGAAAAATGTCCCCTTTAATAGTAAGCCTTTTACTTTTGCTACAACATCCATTCTGAAAATACAATTTATTAACTTTTTTTCTACAGCTTTGAAGAAGTAGTTTAGAATAATAGACTACATAGGTGCCACTTCTGTGTTTTAATGTCTACTAGACGTTTGATTTTATCAAAGACATGATTTGCTGAATGCTTGGGTATATACAAAGTAGATTATATCTGTGAATGACCATTCCTCTCTAAAATTAAATTTTAAGGAGTATTTTCAGATGTGGGATATTTTAAGGAAATAATATTTTTGGTTGCAACTTAGTGAAGTTATTTATACCATAAAGGTAGACTGTTAAACCATCAGTATTTTTATTTTTACACCAATGATTTTAGTTTTGTAGACCTTCTTTTTAGATTAATTCTATACCCAAGAGGAGTTTCAATTTGATTTACATAGGCAGAAAACCTTTTTTTTTTTTCCTCTTACTTACCCAAGTCCTTGGCAGTTGTTAAAAATTCTGGAGAGTATCCTAGTCAAGAGATTTATGCTATCTTGGGCCATAGCTGCTTTTTAAATGTGTTTATAACTGACAGTTCTAATTGTCTATAATACTCTTAATGTTTTGAACAAATACTTTTTTGAGAGTATTTTGAGAATATTTGGGTTCAACTTATAGTTCCCAAAGTTATAAGTTTTGTAGAGGGTGTCCTCCAAATGATTTTTTTTATAGAATCATGTTCATTTCATTTTTGGCTCTGTTTACTTCTCCATATTCCTAACCACCCCACCAGCAACCTTTTCAACCTGTAGATGTAGCTTCCCTCTAACTTTCTCTTCTGATTGGTGAGTTGTTGGTTTGGACTGCCATTTCATCAGGCAGGCAAGGCAGGCAGGCTAGGCTTGCTTCAGTTCTGCTTCTGCTCTTCACTCTGGACTTCTCTCCTTCACCAGAAGCCTTGAGGAATGGAAGTATTATTCCCATTTCATTCCCATCTTTCTTAATTATTTCCCTGAGTATTTTTGATCTTTTGTTTCTCCAAATGAAATTGTTTATTTCTATGTCTGGTATCTCATTGATGGATTGTTTGGTGTATCACTAAAGACCATTGTCCTTTTCAGTTTGTTTCATGGCCTTCCAGTGCATGTAGCCTTAATCTACTTGATAAAGCCTAACTTCTGTTTACATAGAAAATACAGAACTTCATACAGAGGTTGTTGTATAGGTATTCAGTTCGGTTGGGTAGACATTTACAATAATCAGATGTCTAAACATGTTCTTCAATGTATTTTTCTGGTGTTTTCAGTGATATATAGAGCTACCTTATAGTGATGAAGATGTGTAATAGAATCCTTTTAATACTTTAGGTAACTGAAAACTGAATGGGGTCTGAGTGACCAAATTTTTTTATGTATACTTCATCCTGAGTTAACTGTAACAAATTTGGAGAACATTTGCATATCATCTATCTCTGGTTCTATAAATTTGATATTACCAAATTTTCACATTCTTAATAGAAATTATGAAAATATTTAAAAGATGTAATCTCCTTTATGCCTAAATCTACTCCTACAGACTTAATATTAAACTTTAGTTGAAGGCTTAAAATAAACACATCTCAGTCTTTTATTGATAATTCATTTTATAGATTTATTTATATTTTTACTGACTTAAAGTAGCATAGTTAATTGTTAGAATTATATGTCTATCCATTAGGTAGAATTTGGTGCAGTACTAAATGTATATACTAAGGCCTTAAAGATAATAATGACCAATTTTACATGAAATGAATGCTGACAGAATAGTGGGGAGAGGGTTATAGGTTCATAGTAAATCTATATAATTCTTAACATTTGAGAATCTTTGCCAGGAGGCCCCACCCACCACCTATTTCCCCCTGGTTCTGCGGAAGCCTTCCAATACCCAAATCATGCTTCCCCGAGTTGAAGCCCGCTAAAGAAACCCTGAGATGAAGTCAGAGGCCTGAGGAGACTCAGAGCATCTAATTTTCCTGTCGTCATCCATGTTCAGTTGAACTGTTGTGATACATTGCTGTTCCCTATGGCTTACAAATTCCTACCACCTGTTACTCTACCAATCCATTTATCATATTATATCTAAGAATAAGTCACCCACCCCACCCCAAATCCCACCTCCCATTCTTAAATCCATGTCTTTCTCAGTCTGCCTCTCCCATGTCCCATCCCCATCTGTCTGCTCCTTCTGTTATGCCATCTGGAATTCCCATTGCATAACTAATACACTTCACTTCATTTTGCACTATGTTCTTCTTCTGTCACCTGGTATGTAAGGAGACCTGGCTTTTTCTGGACTGCATCCTCCCCACTGCCACCACTTTCAGGCTCTGTTGTCATCATTCAGCAACCTGTCTACCCAGTCAAAATCTATCATTGGATCTATATTGTGGTGCCTTTTTTCTATTGCCTTTGTCTAGGCTTTCTTTCCTTCCTGACTTAATACAAGAGGACTTAAGTATATCTTTTAATACCTCTTTAAAAACCTTAACTTTCAGTTTCTTATCTCCTCAACTTCATGATCTCTACCCTTCCTTTTCACCTCTCAGTCATACCATCTTACTGTCACTCACAGATGTTGCAATTTCCTTCATCAAAACCTTGACATTCTTCTCTGTCACCATAACCTCCCTTCATTATATCTCTGCTTATATCCTACTCCTCTTAAACCTATTCTTAGTTCTTATTTTGATTGTCATTCTGTTCACTTTCAATATTTTGCAGGCCATTACCTGTGATCTGACTTCATTCTCCTTCCTTTTGAATCTTCATGTTATAATTAACCAGCTAAACCATATGCTTTCTTCTTTTCTTGAATCTCATGCCCCCTTGCCCTATTGCTGCATATGTTTTGCTAAACCCCAGTCCTGAATGATTCTCACCTTTCACATACTGCTGAATGGCAATAGACGGAAGATGGCCTGGGTCCACTACAAATTTATATAATTCAACAAACAAACAAATTTATGTAATTCAGCTTCACCTAGGCTGTCCATGGAGCAAGGTAAATCATTTATTCCTCTTTCTCCGACACCTCACAGATACAGCCCTCAACTTTCTATTCTTAAAATCATCTCTACTCTTCCCCCCCTTCCCCATCTCCTCACCTTCTGGGTTAAGCTTTCCTTATACTTTACTGAAAAAATAGATATCATTTACTGTGAACGTCTTCATTTTCATCTTCTTTTTCTCTCAAAAGCCACTATCATTATCTTCTACTCTCTCCTTGTCTACTCCAGTTTATGATAATGAGATGGTTCTTTTTGTCAAAGTCAGATCTCTGTGTCAATCAGTACATATTGATTGTTTCCTTTGTTCCATTGCCCCAGTTTTCAACTTTGGTGTCTTCCTCAATTTCACATCAGTTGCCAAGTTGTATTATTTCTGTCTCCACATGGCTTATGTATTTCCCTCTCTCTCTACCCACACAGTCACCACTCTAGTATAGGCCCTCCACCTATATTCTAGACTAAGGCAGTAGCCTCCTATTTGGTCTCCCTATTTCATGCATCTCCCCCTTGCAGTCTTTGTTACACGTAGCCAGCAAAGGGATTTTTTTGTCAAATTCATTTCTGACCTTATTATTCCCTACTCAGTAAACTTCATTGACTCCTCATTACCTTTAGGATCTACTTTAGACTCTGATATTTAAATCACTACAAAAACTGCCCCCTCCCGACCTTTCTAGTCTTCTCATGTATCATTCCCATGTAAACACTCTCTCATCCAACCATAATGGCCAGTTTTCTGACCCAAATGCAGATATTCCATCTACTTTCTCTGTGCTTTTGCCTTGACTGCCCCCATTCTTAGAATATTCCTCATCTTTACTTCTACTTTTTGGAATCCCTGACTTCCTTAAAAACTCAGCTCCAAAATTGCCTTTTATAGGTGGCCTTTCCTAGTCCCTCAAGCTTCTAGGGCCTTCTCTTGTAAAGTTCCCTTGTGTTTATTCAATAATACTATAAGGTTGATAATAACAACAGTAATAACAACTAGCGTTTATAAAGCAGTTTAAAGTTTGCAAAGTTGTTATGTGTATGTGTGTGTGTGTGTGTGTGTGTGTGTATAAAATTTTAAAAATTTTTCCACCTTGATTCTCGTGATCTTTTGTGATTGGTTTATATTTTATATACCCACATATGTTGGAATGTAAGCTCTTTGAAGACTCAGATTGTTTTCAGTTTTGTCTTTTTATCCTTAACATTTGATTGAATGCCTAGCACATAGCAAGCAATAAATATTGATTGATTGATTATTAATCAGTGATCCTCCATAGGTATTTCTATAGGACTGATATTTCACTGCTATCCAAAAATTCTTAACAATGAGGCATGTTAATATGAAATGTAATATAGAACATAGTGAAAGGCATATAGGATGAAGAGAAAAACAGAATAATAATTGTAATCATTAATTCATTAAGAGTTTATTAGTTTACAAACATTTTTAAAACTTTGTTATGTAAAAAGATGTTATTATCTCTGTTTTTCAGATGAAGAAATTGAAGATCATAGGGGTTAAATGATTTGGTAACACCTTATAGTTATACACAAGAATTAACACAGAGATTTGAACCTGGGTCCTTCCAAATCCAGTACTCTTTCTACTGTATCACATTGGAATTTAAAGATCTTTACAGACTGCATTCAGTCTACCTTTTCAGACTTTTTGCATATTTCTTTAACCTCCTACGGGGATAGCATGGCATAATGAATAGAGACTTGGTCTTGGAGCCAGAAAGATTTTGACTCACATCCTGTTTGGAACATGATGGCTGTATATTTTAGGTCAGTGATGTCAAACTCAAATAGAAACAGATTCCTGTGGGCTACATTTTGACTTAGAAAATCACAAATTAACATTATATCTATTTTATTTTATTTTAATTTACTTTTAAAAACATTTATCACTTCTATTTTAATCTGGTTCTAGCTACATTTGGGAGTTTTGTGGGCCCAAGCAAATTTGACACCTGTTCTAGGTAATTTTTGCTGTTGTCGTTTGGTCGTTTTAGTCATGTTCAACTCTTCATGACCTGATTTGGGGTTTTCTTGGCAAAGATACTGCAGTGGTTTGCCATTTCCTTCTGCAGCTTATTTTACAAATGAAGAAACTGAGATGAACAGGGTTAAGTGACTTGCCCAAGGTCCCACAGCTAGGCAGAATCTGAGGCCAGATTTGAACTCATGAAACTCACTAACATTATAAATTGCGGAGAAGATGCTGACTTGAATCTAGTTTCCTATAGTATCACCTCTGCCTTTATCGATTCTTCCATACCTTAAATTTATTATCTTCTGTCTCTGCTACCTTTCACTAACTTCAAGAAAATACTTTCTGTATTTATTCTTTTCTTCCTCTTTTCACTCACTTCCTAGCTCTTTGCAATCTGATTTCTGACCTCATAATTCAACTTTAAATCATCTCTCAGGTTAATAATTTCAACGTATTAACAAGTTAGTAAGTCATTGCCTTTGCCTTTTCCTTCTTGACCTCTCTGCCACTTGTATACTCTGTTGATTTCTTTTCCCTTTTGGATATTATTTATGTCTTTTCTGTTTGTTTTTTTCTGACTTCTCTTTTGTTATGTTCTTGCTTGTCTGCTTGCACTTTCTTACTCTTTTTTACTTGATCTGTATCTATGTTCTGCTCTCTAACTGTGAGAATGCCTTAAGACATTGCCTTAGGCTCTTTCCTTTTCCTTTTCTGTATTCTCAGTGACCTCATCATCTTTCACATGTTCAGTTATAATCTCTGTACAAATAACTTCTAGATTTGTAGATCTGGCCCTAATTTCTCTCCAGACCTCTTGCCCCATAGTACCAGCTGCAACATTATCCACTGGATGCCCCACAGGACATCGTAAATTTAGTATATGCAAAGTAGGACTCATGAAACTGCTCTAAGAACCTGGTCTTCCTATTTATATATTTATATATTCCTTTTACTCAGGTTTACAGCCTCAATTACCCATGACTCCTTACTTTCTCTTAGTGCTACCTCTCATTCAGCTGACAAGTTTTGAGGATCCTGCCTCCATAACCTCTCTTCTACCCATTTTCTCCTGCCTACTCACATCCTAGTTTGGACTCAACTCATTTCTTGCCTTGATTTTTGTAGTAGTCTTCTCATTTGTTTCTCTACCTCCATTCTCTACCTTGTTTCAGCCTACACTTCCCCTACCCCACCAATGCTCAGTTGATATTACTGAAGCATAAGTTGTTGTTTGTCCTTCATTCTAGAAGAAGACTATGACATCATGGAGGTGATACCATGACATGCAAGCGAGTTAGATTTAAGTGAGGGAGGTCTGTGCAGTCACCAGCCTTACTTTCTTTTCTGGAGCCATCCTGATCCTGTGGCAAGATACACATTAGGATGACTGGAGATGTCCCCAGATGTGAGGGAAGACCTTGACTTTTTAAAGCTAAGGTCTTCAGCAGGTCTGTGACTGAGGCAACACCCTTTCAGTGATTAAAGCTAGGTAAAAAGAATGAGTCAAAGAATGGCCTCTTTAGCCTAGTCCAAAAAAAAAAAATCAAACTAGGAGGGGAAGACCCTCAGGGTTTCTGACCAGAACAGAAACAATTCCTATTTATATTCACTCTGAGTCAATCAGGGCCCAAATAATGACCAAATGACGTTTGGCCTGGGACTTACTGTTGACCAGTGGTAAGAGCCAGAGTGATTTGGGTTATAGGAATGGGAAACCTGCAGCCTTGAGGCCACCTCTAGGTCCTCAAGTACAGCCTTTTGACTGAATCCAAACTTCATAGAACAAATCCCTGTAATTAAAGAATTTATTCTGTAAAACTTGGACTCAATCAAAAGGCCACACCCCAGGACCTAGAAGGCCACATGTGGCTTCGAGTCCACAGGTTCCCTACCCCTAGTTTGAGGCATGATCCTTAAGAAAGAAATAAAGAAATCTAGATGGTAAACCTCAAGAAATCCTGCTACCTTTCTGAAGAGGAAAGAGAGAGAGAGAGAGAGAGAGAGAGAGAGAGAGAGAGAGAGAGAGAGAGAGAGAGAGAGA
>CM053586.1:165274559-165291539 GCA_028646515.1 Pseudochirops corinnae
GGCATTCCTGGAAAACAAGCCTGGCGCCACAGGCTCCATGTGACCACATTCAGCCTATTAGGGAACAGAGTATACTTTCAAATATCCAAGGGTCCTCAGAGTCACGTAGCCACTTTAGCAAAGGGCCTAGGGGCAGGGAAGATCTTTAGATTCCCATAACAGTGGGGAACAGTGGTTTTTTGAGAAAGTAAATTCAGAAAATGAGGTGGCTGCTAAGATTAGTTTTCAGTAAAGAAACTGAATTCAAACATGATTCCAGAGTACAATAAACTGATTGCTGACAGGAAGTGTAATACATCCCATTAACAAAATGTAAACGGTAAGAAAACCTGAAAATTACATTAAAACTTGTACCACTTAGCAAAGTAATTTTTTAACATTAATGTGATTTCATGATAAATAAAAATCTTAATATTAAGTGAAATTACCCTTTTTAAAATATGGTTTATTTGCAAAATAGTTTAATCATTAGTTACACTTTTACTTGGAGAGTGAGCCTCTAAAAATTTATCTGTGGGCTGAAGAAGGTCAGCCTGTTTTAATTTTGGCCTTTACATACTACCAAATTTTGCAGGTCTGATATAGAGAATAGTGTTGGCCTTTGAATCGGTATACTTGGGTTCCAATCCTAGCTTTCACACTGTGACCTCTGTGAACTTCCTTTTCTGAAAAATTGAAATAATAATAATTTTACACTGCCTAAATGACAGAAATATTGTGAGGAAAGCCTTTCAGAAATATTAAAGCATCATATATATGAGTCATGTTATTCCCATGGTTTTTGTGCTGTACTTATCTTGTAGTCTATTTAGATTTTAATTTCAGCTTCTAATATATATGCAAATCTTTAAATAGACACTGGAAAAAGGGAACTAGTACAATGGTTGCCTATTCCTCCTGGGGAAAAAGGTGTTTGGTATATTGACACTGTCATCCTTGCCATTTTCCATGATCAAGATTCTTTATTTCTTGGCTCCTGGCATCTTCTCTGGCTCTCCTCCATGGCTAGAGTACTCTCTATCCTCATCTCTGTCTCCTGTCTTCCCTGACTTTCTTCAGGTCCCAACTAAAGCCCTACCTTCTATAGGAAAGCCTTTCCCAATTCCTCTTAATTTGATGCCTTCCTCTTTTAATTATTTCCTGTTCATTCTGTATATAGCTTGTTCATGTATATTTGTTTCCTTAGATATAGTTTCCCTTTAGATTATAAGCTCCTTGAGGACAGCGACTGTCTTTTGACTCTTTGTGTATAGCTTTTATTAACTGTTTAGCATAGTACTTTAGGTGCTTAATAAATGCTTATTGACTGATTATATTATTTACCTGAAGATTTTAAATAGTATTTTATTTTTTTCAGTTGCATGTAAAGATAATTATTTACCATTAATTTTTAAATAGTGTTTTGAGTTCTAAATTTTTTCTGTGCCTCCTACCTAAGATAGTAATCAATTTGAAATATATGTGCAATCATGTAAACATATTTCTTTATCAGTCATGTTGTAAAAGAGGAAAGAGAACAAAAAAGAAAAAAACTGTGAAAAAAATAAAGTGAAAATTGCCTGCTTTTATCTGCATTCAAACTCAATCAATTCTTTTTCTGGATATGGATAGCATTTTCCATCTTTAATTTCCCGGCATTGTTTTGCTTCATTGTGTTGTTGAGAAGAGCTTAGTCAATAATAGTTGGTCTGGTCATCACAGCCTTGCTGTTACTGTGTATAATGTTCTTCTGGTTCTGCTCATTTCACTTTTATTTGTCTGAAACTTCAAAAGAAAGGAAATTCTCTAAATATCAACATCACTCTCTTCATTTTGAAAATTGCTTTATAATTTATCTCCCTTTCCCCTCCTTGCTCTTAGCACATTACTTAGCATGTAGTAGGTGGTTAATGAATGTTTATTGAATTGAATGAATGAAGAAAGCTGCTGTGCTTAAGAGTTCATATTGAATTGCTATTGAGATTTTGTCCTTAATGAGTGGTGATGATGCAACAATACCTATATCCTCTACTTAATCAATTTCCGAATTTTCTAAGTGTCAGTTAATAAAATGCAGAATTAATTTTGATGCTTGAGAGGCAGTATGTATGTATGGTATAGTAGATAATCTGCTAGACTTTAAATCAGGATGACCTAGATTCAGATTAACCTCTGACATTTAATAATTTGTATAACCATGAGAAAATCACTTATTTAAACTTTGGTTTTCTCATCCATAGAATGATTGGGTTGATTAAAATAAGAATAGTAATCCTTAAAAGATCACTCATGCTTGTTGTGTAACTTAAATTAGATAATACTGACCCTAAATGCCTTTGAAACCTTTAAAGCAGCATATAAAATGTTCATCATTATGTAGTTGAAGGGCTCCTAAAACAAAAATCATTGCACCTAACTCTTTTCCTAATGTGGAACCTGACAGCTTTCCATTCCTATTTTCTCCCTAATCCCTTTTATCTGGTTAAATAGCATTACTAAGGACTTTTTATTGATTGAACATTTATCTATTATAGCTTTGATTTCCCTGATACAGAGAATATGCTTTAAACCATTAGTGCCTTAGATTTTGTTCCTACAAATATGGAATTTGTAGCATATAGGGAAGCCATTACTGTGCCCCAAATGGGTCAGACTTTTTTTTCCAAATGGAAAAACTATGCAAATAAGATGCAGGATTTTCTATCAATACGTGGGGTCAGGGTTACAGCAAGGAGCGGGTTAGATATCGTGACGTCTGACAGAAGAGTTGGGCAAACAAAGACTCAGTGCATCAGTATTGTTCAGAAGACTGCCAGTGGTTGATTCAAAATTTAGAATTATGTGACCTTTTAAAATTACTAGGTGAGGACAGTGTTTTCTCAAGCCCTTGTTTCCCCAAAACTGAGTTTATATAAGTTGCAAGTATGTACCATATGTACACCCTTTGTTCTAGTGTAGTCTATTAAAATGGACTGTGATAGAGTGATTAGCATAATACCTCTCCTAGAAAGTTGACATATCATTACTTCCAGAATACATTAATGATTCTGTAAATATGAATCTGTAGTAAAAACGAGTGTACCTCTGATAATAGTCCTGGAAAGCCACAAATAATCAGCAGTGTAAAGCTCACTTTACAAAAGTATCACTTAAAAGACACGTACACACAAAGGTGTGTTGAACTGAATTCTCAGTTGCTCTTCAGATATACTGGAAGTTTTAGCCATGGTCACATGAGCAAACCACGGTTAGCACATAAAGTGCTGTGGGTCCTTTAATGCCCACCCAGAGTGGGCAGGCTCTCAATCTGGAAGTTTCCACCTAATAGACATTCCCCATTTGGCCCCATGGAAACCTCCACCACAGTATGCTACATAGACCTAAGTTTATTTACCTCAGGAGAAGGAATGGTTTAGTCAACTCACTGGAGATAAATCTGTGGTTCCAGGGAGTCTAGGTGTTGTGGCGCAGATTTTTAAATCATGATACCACTATGTCATTTTGCTTATTTTGTTTAGAGCTATTTGGTGATATGGAAATTTTGTTAATAATACAAGGAACCCTACTTCAGAAATACTATTTTGCATAAGGAGAATCAGTTTTGCTAAGAATTTAGAATGTAATTCCCACAATGCACTCTTCAGTAAATGTTTTCTAAGTATTATGTTCAAAGCTTTCTTGCAGAGTAGAAAACTTTTATCTAAAACATTAAAAATGGTTGGTTAGCATCTTATTTTAAAGAGACAATCTGGTGAATTGATGGAAATCTATATGTCACATGAAACTAAATGAGATGGAGAGGCACTAAGTTCTGTTACATTCAGTGACAGAGCTCACTGTGTTGTTATTCAGGTTCCAACCAAAGCCCAGACTGGGCACCAGTATTGCAGCATTTTACACGGCTTGATTAAAAAAGAGGAGGTTCCTATTGACCGAATTCTCTCTTAGAAAATGGGCACATTTCCCAGAGCAAATATGATACTTCTACACTAATCAGGATGGAGCCTTATCCTGCAATGGGACCTACATTTTGGTCTTTTCACCACATCATTGCTGTTTTCTAGTTGGACAAAAATAGATATAGAGTAAACCAACCCAAAAAGTCAATTACAGGGTTTTATAGTGATGTACTGTGAAAAATTTGGTCGTGTTTTTCATTATACAGAATGTTCTTTCCGAAGACATAAACAGAAAAGGCACATATGTTTGATTTTAAAAATAACTTTGCTTAGCTCTTTAAAATGCTAGAGACATTTTGGATACTTTCAAATGATCAGCATTATAATTATATGATAAAACTTCTGTGTAAAGGAAGATCTTGTTTATAATGTGTTTTTAACCCATATTTGGTACAAAATGAATACTTTGAAATTTTTTTCTGCAGTGCTGAAGATTTGATAATTTCATCTTTTTTCATCTCTTTCTAGGAAGCAAATGTTAAGTTTATCATGCCACTTTGGAGGGAAGTAGTTGTTAATTTGCAAGTATTAGTGTATAAAATATCAGAAATCCATGCCATTTGCTTCACTGAATATTTTAATACTATGTCTGTTGCAAGATAGAATTACATTTTACTCATTCATATTTAATAGGTATCAAACCAAGAAACATCAGTATGAAGCAGTTAAAATAATTATAAATTAAACTAAATTCTTAAATTCTTTTTAGTCAAAGCCACATACAACTTTGAAAAGAATGAATTAGAAATTTTTTTAACATTTTCCTCAAAAAGATACTTAAACCCTTTGCAATTTAAAATTCTTTTTCTATTAATAGTCATTTGTTAACTTCTGTTTTCTTCTAGTTATTCCCTATCCCATCCCCTCTTTGTTAGAAACTATAAACTATAAACATGAATGTGCTTATTTCTTTGACAGTCAACTTTCAGTTGTTCACTGGCAGATTATAGGTATATGTGTATATATTCATGCATATCTTGCTTTCAGTAAAAAAAAAAATATCACCCACTATATGCAAAACACTGTGCTATCTTGGGATGCATTGATAAAATGCACAGCTCCTGGCTTCCCTTATTGGGAATGATGCTGTTTTTAGCCTCATAAAAATTGCCACTACTTTTATCATACTTTGGTTTTCAAATATTGGAATAATATGATCATTGTGTTTTTATCTTTATTTAAACAAACATGTAATATAGTTTGTTGCACAACGAGAACCAGAAAAGAAGACTTAATAATAGAACACCTGAAAAGGAAAACAGTAAATTTTTCTTTAGTCTCCCTCTGAGATCTTAACTTCTCTCCTGATTTCTATCACCTGTCAAGTTCTTTAGCACTGACCTTTTATGCCACCGTTTGGCAATTTCATACACCTTTTAATTTGCTATCTTTCTATGTACAATATACAACCTGAGTTCAGCTCTTGCTTAGATACTAGCTTTGAGGTCCTGGCCAAATTACTTAACCTCTCTCATCCTTAATTTCCTTATTAATGAAATGAGGGCAATAGCACGTACTTTATAGGGTCTTTGTGAGGATCAAAGGAGATAACATACAAAGTGCTTTGACAACTAATGCTTACATACGTGCTATCTATTATTAACTCATTGCTCTTAAAGTTGGATTATTTTGATTGAAAAGAGGCATTTCAACTGCAGATTGGTAACTAATATACAAATTATAAACATCACTTGGGTTTTAAGTGCTATATTTGCCAAAAACATGTGTGGAGCACCATTATAGCCAATTATTATATGACTCTCATGATATCTGAGCACATATTCAGTGATTTACAAAGTCATGATGTTTCTTGGCATATTTCTTGCACCTATGTTTTACCGTTAGGGTCTTTTTTTTTTTTTTTTGCTTTTTTGGAGAGGGAAGGCAGGGCAATTAGGGTTAAATGACTTGCCTAAGATCACACGGCTGGTAAGTGTTAAGTGTCTGAGGCCAAATTTGAACTCAGGTCCTCCTGACTCCAGGGCTGGTGCTCTATTTACTGCACTGCCTGACTGCTTCAGTGTATTTTACCATTCTGACTGCAATTTCTCTATTTGAACCAATATTACCCTGTGTTTGGACTGTTTCAGTAACCAATAAACCATTCAACTCATAACCCTGCCTCTAGTTTCTTCTCTGTTGTTCTCCTCTTCCCAACTCTGTCTTATATACTGCTATTAGATGAATCCTTCTATAGCAACTCTGATACAGTGGCTGCCTACAGGTAAAGTTCACTTTTTTTTTATCCTAATATTGAGAATCTTTTCTAGAAAGTACTTCAAAGAACATAGTACTTCTGGAATGTACTTTTAAGAATTATAGAAATGTGAGTAGTTATTACTGTTGTTATTGTATCCTGGCCTCCATTTTCAGTTTATCTTCTACCAGGCTTTCCCAGCCCCCATATCCTGTGTTCCATTCAAAGTGAAATTATATGTTCATACAAAAGATTCTTAGGTTGTCTGTGCCACTAGTCTGCTTAGTTTGGTAATTGAGAATTGACTGTCAGTTTATTATAAAACATATTCTTAGCAGCTATATCTATTTGGACACTGTAATTTTATTTGGGATTCTGTTGCCAGTAAAATGGATCAGATGACCTGCCTCTAAAGGTTCTTTTCAGCTCCATAGTTGTATTATACTGTCAATGACAAGGTAATCTTGAGTTATCTATTCATATTATCAGGAACATTGCAAAATCTCCAGTTTATGGCTATTTTTAAAAGTGAATGGGAAAAGGAGTATTATAACTTTATCTAATTCAATTTTTTTATTCTGAATTTAAGTGCTAAAAAAGTGAGCATTATTATGAATCATTTTTCTATACCAAATGCATTTTCTGAATGTATGCAATAAAAACTGTTACTTTCAAAATTGTCCTGCTTGTCTGTGCTTCCTTATGAATCTTTCACCTATGTGCATTTTTGAAAAATATTTCAGTGATCCTCCTATGCTTTTTGTTTGTTTGTTCTTGCTTTTTATAACCATTCTTACCCCCATGGGCATATCCCATTGCCCCTTTTAAAAGCAGAAGGAAAAACAAACCCTGGTATATAATACAGTTACCCCTTCCACATTGCAGGGATTAGGTATACAGCACCCTTGCAATCTGGAAAATCGGCATAAAAGTTTTTGGCTCTCCCTTCATACCAGAAAAGAAGTCTGAATTATTATGATATTAAAAGATAAAATATATTGATATTGTATAATACTGTACATGTATATTATGGATTTTTTAGTTTCTAATTTTTTTATATGTCATCTGCTGACCTTTGTGTATTGTCTGCAACTTCTTCAAAACTCCCCCCAAATTCCCATTTGATGTCTTATGCTGACACAATATATTGAAACTGTGATGGGGAAAATCATGATGGGGAAAATCATGATGTGGAAAGGATAACTGTAATAATTGTAAATAATTGTAGTAAAGCAAAGCAAATCCACAGCATGAGCATGTCCAAAAATTTATGTCTTCTTTCATTACGTGAGTCCTATCATGATAACATTTTAAATACTGTATCTTCTACAGATTTCATTAATCATTTTTTTTTTTTTTTTGCTTTTTGAGGGGGAAAGCAAGGCAGTTGGGGTTAAGTGACTTGCCTAAGGTCACATGGCTAGTAAATGTTAAGTGTCTGAGGTCAGATTTGAATTCAGGTCCTCCTGACCTATTTACTCTATTTACTGTGCCACCTACTCACACCTCTTTAGTTATTTCTTGAATGAAAATTTTAAAGTCTTAAGTTTTTTTATTTTATTGTTGTAGTTGTTATTTCTTTTTTTTTTTGTGGTGTTGTATTTTTTATTTTCAGATTCTCTCCCTCTACCTCTTCTACCACTCATTGAGAGTGAAAGCAGTACAGTACCCCTTGTATATGTGGGGTCATGCAAAACACATTTCCATATTGTCCTTGTTGAAAGAAAAAGCAAGCAAAAATAAAGAGAGCAAAAAAAGGCTTCAATCTGCACTCACAGTCTATTGCTTCTCTGTCTGGAAATGGATACATTTTTTCATTATGAGTCCTTTGGATTTGTCATAGATCATTGTATTGATCAGAGTAGTTAAGTCTTTCACAGCTGATTATTGTTACAAAATTACTTTTTCTCTGTCAAAGTTCTCCTGCTTCTGTTTACTTCACTTTCCATCAGATCATATATGTCGTCTTAGGTTTTTGTGAATGTATCCCCTTCATTTCTTACAGCACAATAGTACATCATCACAATCATAGAACAACTTGTTCAGTCATTTCCCTGTTGATGGGCATCCCTTCCAATTCTTTACCACCACAGAAAGAGGTGGTATAAATATTTTTGCACCTATGATATGTTAAAATTGTATCCTGTTCTGGTTCCCCTGACCACTCACCACTCTTGTAGTTAGTATAGTACTGCTTAGTCAAAGAGTATGTAAGCACAGCTTTATAACTCTTTGGGCATCATTCAAGATTGCTCTTTAAATAAGAAGTGACCCAACTATTTTATTCATAAATTCTTCTCCTATCCATAAGTCTTTTAGGTAATATTCTTATGATATCTCCCTTAAAATCTAGATCATGTATCCATTTTAACTTTATCTTGGTAAATGCTATAAGATATTGATGTTGCACAATTTCTGCCAGACTGCTTTCCAGTTTTCCTAACATTTTTTTTTTTTTTTTACCAAATAGTAAATTCTTATCCCAAAAGCTTTAGTGACCATCTTCTTTTATCCATAGGAGTATTCAGTATTCCCCTCCACCCTCCAAAGTAAAACCTCCTTTCTTTCCTAATCCTTCCTTTTCATCCTATTCCCTTAAGTTTTTCTCTTCCTAAGATCACAAAAGTTATGGCTCAGCCTTGATTTGACTCTGGCATTTCATTTTCTATTTCTCTACTCTCTTTCCCCACTCTGTTGTACCCTCCCATGTTGTAATGTAGAAACACTGACTCTTTTTAGTCAGGGTCTCACCAGATTCTGTCCATAATATGCCTGTCTACTTCAAACTACTACTACTACTACCAGATTTCTGTCTTTACTCCTGTCTCCTATGCATTTAGAAAGAAGTCTCTTATTGGTCTCTCTTGAGTCACTCTATTACTATTACTGTCCTTGCCCCTACATTTATTTATTCCTCTTGTATTTCTGTTGTTTAAATAATCTCTTTAATTCTGTTTTTCTTCTAAAAATGTTTCAAACTCTTCTTTATTACTGAACAACCATCTTTTCTTCTGAATGTCTTAGTTTAGATTTGTAAGTTAGGTCAGCCTAGGCTGTGTCCTGACCTCCATTGCTCTTTGAAATACATTATTCCATTTCCTTTTTCTAGAGGATGAAGAATATTCTTACATAATTTAAAGGCTCTTTCCTTTATATTTGAAGATCTTTCTCTTGAAGAACTTCTTGTTTCTCAGTTGAATAATTTAACCATTCTTTATCTTGGAGTTTGCAACTATAGGTTTTTTTTTTTCTTCTTTCTGGAGGTAGTCTATCATTTCCTTCAATTAGAATTTCATTTTCTGTGTTCATGAATTTTAGGCACTTGTCTTCTATTATTTCCTTCATTATGCTGTTAAGTTTTTTTGTTCTGTCATGTTCTTCTGGGAGACCAATGATCCTTAGATTTTCTCTGCATGTCCTGTCTATGAATTCAGTATCTTTTGCTTACATACTGAACACATTTTCTTTTAATGTCATTTTTTCTTTTTTCTCTTCTTCTAGGTTGTCCTTCACTTCTGTTATTTGTGTCTCCAGTCTCTCGTTCTCTATTCCATGTTTCTGTGTTGCAGATTTTAGTTTTTCTATTCTATTCATTATTTTATGCAGTTTCATAAATCTCAATTGTCATTTAAACCATTCAAGAACAATGTGTTCTTGTCACATTCCACAGGGTCCTCTTTCTTGTCAAGTGTTGAATCTTTTTCCTTTATTTTGCAGTGTTTACTCATAGATAACTTGAATTCATTTACTGGATCTTTGGGTGATATTTACTTCTGCTGTTACGGTTTTTTTCCCTTTTGATTGATTGATTGATGTTCAAGGTCTTTGAGTTTTCTTTTTCCTGAAATCTTTAGTACTTCCTGTCTTTTTTTTCCCCTTTATTTTCTTCTTCACTCACTTTCTGACTCCCTCTTCCCTGATAGTGGTTTCCTTGTGGGTTGAGTTTCAGTGTGTCCCAGCCACCTACCACTTTGGTTTAGTTCACAGTTTGCCAGCCTAGGTCTCTGCCTCAATTGATTTTGGAATGATCAGTTCTTACCACAAGTAGATGCTGAGCTCTGACCTTCAGGCTTGGTGGAGTGCTCCACAGCTTCTCCCTTCACCCCTCACCACCCTTCCTACCACTGCTTAGCGTCCTGTTCTGGTGATCTTTTCTCCTCCCTTTGTTCCTCAGTTCTCTGGGATAGCTCCAGTAGTTCACAGTCTGCTTTCCCTGGCACTGGTACTTCTGGATTGCCCAAAAGGAGAGAAAAAAATCTGACAAAGCATCTAAAACCTTTCTCTAATTTAAAAAAAAAAAAGTGTTTTTTTAAACTATTTGTAGCAGTTGTGAAATTTTCCACAAACCTTTTGTTTAAAATAAAATAAGTTCCTACTGTATGCCAGATGCTTTGCCAGACAGTGGGAATACAAAGAAGGGCAAAACATAGTCCTTGTCCTACAGGGGCTCACAATCCAATGGCAGAGACAGCATACAAATGACTACAAGCAAATAAGCTATATACAGGATAACTAGGAAATAATCCACAGAGATAAGTCACTGGAATTAAGAGGGATTGGGAAAGGCTTCCTAAAGATGAGATTTTACGTGGTATTTGAAGGAATCTAGGGAAGCCAGAGCTAGATTGGAAGAGGGAGAGCACATGGGAAACAGCCATACAAAATGTCTCGAGGTGGGAAATGGAATTTGTGTCAGTGGAGAGATGAGTAGGTGGGGTCATGGAATTGAATGTGGGTCTGTGAAGCCTGGAAGGGTGGTGGGGTATCTGGTTTATGAAGAGCTGTGAATACAAACAGGTGATTAGTATTTGGAGTGGATTGGGTACCCCGGGAATTTTTTGAGTAGGGGAGTGACATGACTGGACCTGCACTTTAGGTAAATCCTTTTGGCAGCTGAATTGAGAATGAACTGGAATGGCCAACAAGCTTTTGCAATAGTCCAAATGTGAAGTGATGAGTGCTTATACTAGGGTAGTGACAGTGTCAGAGAAAAATGGGGTATATTTGAAAATAGTGAAATTAGCAAGCCTTGACAACACATTGGATATGGGGGTTGAGAGGTAGTGAAAAGTCAAGGATGAGAACCAGAGGGACTTGGAGGATGGTGGTGCCCTTGACAGTGAGAGGGAAGTTTGGAAGGAAGGACAATTTAGGGAGTAAGATAGTGAGTTCAGTTTTGGACATGTTGAATTTAAGACATCTACTGGACATCCAGTTTGAGATATCTGGAAGACACCTGGAGATAAGAGATACATGGATAGCATATATTCAGCATAGTGATTACAATAGGATAGGTACATATGAGTGTCATTGTCACGAAGATGATAATTAAATCCATGAGATCACCAAATGAAGTAGTATATGCACATGTTATTGTTCTGAGGTGAGATGTATTGGAGATCCTAATGCAAAGATTGTTTCACCTTGTAGGTACCATTTAGCTTTGATTATTTAGAAATCATTACAGAAATAGGGCTCTGGAAATGCATTTTTAACTTTTTACAGAATCACAAAATTTGAAAGTTAGGAAGAACCTCAGGAGCAACAAGTATTAATTAATGCTTACTGTTTCCTAGGCTCTTGGAATACAAATAAAATGAATAAGTAATCCCTATTCTCAAGAAGGGAAGCTAAATGACACAGTGGGTAGAGCACCAGACCTGGAGTCAGGAAGACTCATCTTCCTAAGTTCAAATCTGGTCTCAGACACTTATTTGCTGTGTGAGCCTGGACAAGTCACTTAACCCTGTTTGCCTCAGTTTCCTCATTTATAAAGTGAACTGGAGAAGAAAAGGCAAACCACTCTTTGTGGTTTCTTTGCCAAGAAAATCCCAAATGGAGTCACAAAGAGTCAGGCACAATTGTGAACAACTCAACAGCAATAACATTCTCAAGAAGGGGCAGCTAGTTGGTTCAGTGGATAGAGCATCAGGCCTGGAATCAGGAAGACCTGAATTCACATCTAGCATCAGACACTAGATATGTGACCTTGGGCAAGTCACTTAATCCTGTTTGCTTCAGTTTCCTCCTCTGTTATATGAGCTGGAAAAGGAAATGGCAAGCCACTCCAATATCTTTTCCAAGAAAACCTCGAATGCAGTCTCCGAAAGTCAAACATGACTGAAATGATTGAACGACAACAGATTTTCAGGAAATTTTACCTTCTAATGGGAGGGACGACAAGTATATGAGTCTACATAGAACAAATATAAAAAGAACTAAAATAAAAAGTAGTTTGGGAAGGAGGATGGATTTAGAAAAGACTTTATGTAGAGAAGGTGGTATTTAACTTGCATCTTGAAGGAAGAAAGAGATTCTGTGAAGCAGAATAGAAGTGAGAAGGAAATTCAGTCCAGGCACAAGGGAAAACCAATGCAAAGAAGATAGGAAATGGTATCATGTCTGTGGAATAGAGAGCAGTCTGTTTGGTTGCATTAGATAATATGAAAGTCAGTAAACATTTATTAAGTGCCTAGTATGTGCCAGACATTATTCTTAGTACTGGGACTACAAAGAAAGGGAAAAAACAGTCCCTGCTTCAAGGAATTCCTAATCCATTGGGTAGAAAACATTCAAACAACTATGTGCAAACAAGCTAAGTACATGATAAGCAGTAGTGGGAAGTCAGTAGAATTAAGAGGGATTGGGAAAGGCTTCCTAGAAAAGGTAAGTTTTTATCTGGAACCTGAAGGAAGCCAGAAAGTAGAAATGAGGAAGGAGAGCATTCTAAGAATGGAGAATACAGCTAGTGAAAATACTTGCAGCCAAGATATGGATTGTCTTGTTTGAGGAACAGCAAGGGGACTGATAACCCTGGAATGAACAGGAAGGGAAGGGTAGGGGAAAGTGTGTAAGGCAGACCTTTACAACTTGGCAGTATGTGGGGACCAAAATTAAAATAGGCTGACTTTTTTCAGGCCACAGATAGGTTTTTAGAAGCTCACTTTTCAAGTAAAGGTATAATTAATGATTAAACTATTTTACAAATGAATCATATTTAAAAAGGGAAATTTCAATTAGTATCAATTAATTATACTACTTAAGATTTTTATTTATCATAAAATCACATTAATGTTAAAAAATTACTTTGCTAAGTGGTACAAATTTTAATGTAATTTTCAGGTTTTCTTACTGTTTACATTTTGTTAATAGGATGTTTTATACTTCTTGTCAGCAATCAGTTTATTATACTCTGGAATCATGTTTGAAATCAGTTTCTTTAGGAATCTGAAAACTAACCTTAGTAACCACCTCATTTTCTGAATTTACTCTCTCAAAAAACCATTGTTCTGCACTGAGATTTTTCAACAATTAGGAAGTTTTAATTTGTTTTTATTAGTGTTCAATTTGCTTAAGTCAGAATGTTTTGATTCGTATTGGCGACAAAGATTGTATTCCTTTGGAATAGAGATTACTTCTTGGCACAGTATTTTGTTTCTCATGTAAGTAAACAAGTATCTATTTGTCCACTCTGAATTAAACAGTCTGTGTTCTGATTTGATCTTCCATTTCTTTTTTATCATCCATTTTACAGTCACCCCAAAAACTTTAATGTTAGAACCAAAAAAATGTCCGTGACAACTGATCACATACAAAAAAATACTGAACTAAGTGTTTAAACTTGGAGATGGTGCCAGATATTCATGTAACTTGGAGGATGGCTGCGCAGTGAGGGACAGGAAGAAGCCCTAGTGTTGTTGCCGCTCATTGTGTAGTGGATATCTGCTGCTTTGACGTGTGGCTGCACTCACTTTGTCCCTGTTCTACTCCACTAACAACTGAAAACATGGTGAAAAGATACGATTCACGCTTCTCTAAGACTAGACAGATTGATGATGGTTGGTTGCTGGGAATCATGTGACAAAAAGGAGAGCATGCACAGTGTCAACCCACCCACCAAGTTCCATGATGAACACTTTAGTGACTAATGAAAGGTGAGTTAAGCGGGTCCCGGACAAAGCACTTGCTACATCTTTACTTTCTTTTACATCCTCTTCATTTTTCATGGACCACCCGAAATCCTTTGGCAGGCTTCAAGCAGCCCAGGGCTGTATGTTGTGCAGCCCTGGTGTAAGGTGTAATTAGACTAGAAAGGAGAACGCTAGGTTATGAAGGACTTCTAATGCTAAAACACATTCAATCCTGGAGATGATAGAGAGAAGAAGTAATGTTTAATGATGGTGGAAAGATAGATAGGGCCCAGATTTTAGAGGATTTTAAAAGATCAAAAGAGCTGTTTATCCTTTGCTTTCAAGGTAATAGGGAACCACTAGAGTTTATCGAGTAGGGTAGTGACATAGTCAGATCTGCACTAAAGGAAAATCACTTTGGCAGCTGTTTAAAAGATGGACTGAAATGGGGAGGGATTTGAGACAGGGAGACCGAATTGGAAGCAGTTGCAAAAATCTAGGTGGTGTTAAGTAATGGTAACTGTGTGAATAAAGAGTAAGGTTCTAATATGAGTAGGGTTCTTATAGAGCTGAACTTGAGAAGATATGGTTACTTGTTCTATATGTAGAATAAGAAGAATGAGAAATTGAGGAAAAGAATAAAGTTACAAATTTGAGAGACTGGAAAGGTGACAGTGCCTTTGATAGAAATAGGGAAATTTGTAAGGGTGAAAGGTTTGGGGGAAAGATAAATATTTCTGTTTTTCATATAGTAAGATATCTTGCCCAGTAGTTTAGGCAAGAGGTGATAATGGTGGTACATGTATGAGTAATAAAAATGGGTTATCTGTGGGAGATCTTGTGTTTCTGCATAATAAGAGTTGACAACTGATTAGATTTGTGGAATTAGGGAAAAATGAGGAGTTCAACTCATACTAGAAAGGAATCCATAATGGAACAAATTCAGCATCTGATTAGTTATATTTGTAAGAGAGAGTAAGAAGTTGAGGATAGTTCTGAGGTTGTAAACCTGGAAGACTTAAGGAACCTGTGAACCCCAATTCAGAGGTGGTGCCTATGACAAAAATAGGGAAGTTTGGAAAATTGGTGAGTATTGGAAGAAAGATGAGTTCTGTTTTGAACATATTGAGTTTAGGCTACATAAAGGTATCCAGTTTGAATTGTTCAGTAGGTAATGGGTGTTGTAGAACTTCAGGTATTAGGAGAGACTAGGGCTACATATAAAGATCTTTGAGACATTGATAAGATCAAAAAGAGAGAGCATAGAGGGAGAAAAAGAGAGGGTCTAACACAGAGCCATGGCAAGCCCAACTCACGTTTAAAGGGAGAATGACAAATGAAAAGTCAGCAAAGGAAACTGAAGAGTACTCAGATGGGTTCGAGGGAAAATAGGAGAGAATGAAACCTCAGATAGAAAAGAAAACACAGAAAGAGAGTATGGAACAGCACTGGTGAAGTTAAGAAGGGTAGGAACTGAGGAAAAGAGCATCACATTTAGTTATTAATAAATCACTGTTAGCTTTAGAGATCAGTTTTTAGTTAGAACAGTGATGTTGGAAGCCAATTTTCAAAATGTTTTAGAGGTAGGAAGGGGAAAGGACATGAAAGTAGCAAAGATAGACTTTTTTGGGCATCTAGATGGCACAGTGAATAGAGGCTCTGGAGTCAGGAGGACCTGAGTTCAAATTCTGCCTCACATACATGACGCATAACTAGCTGTGTGACCTTAGGCAAGTCACTTAACCCCAATTGCCTTGCCTTCCCCCCTTCAAAAAAAGAAAATTGACTCTCCCCCGCCCCTGGCCTTTAATTAAGAAAGGGAGGAGGGATATAAGGTAATAGCAGTAGCATGAAGGGCTGGTAGGGTCTAATGTACGCTTTTTAAGGAAGTTGGGAGACTTGGGCATGTTAAAAGCAGGAGGAAAGGAACCATTTGACAGAGAGACAGTCATCTCAAAATCTTGTTCAGGAGATATTTCCTAGTCCCCCTATCTGTAAAAGCCTTTTCCACTAAGATTCCCCTCCAAATATTTTGTGCATGTATCTTCCTCATTAGAATATATTCCTCTTGAGGACAGGGACTATTTTGCCTTTCTTCCTAATCACTAGTGGTTAGCACACTGTCTGCCTCATAATAAGTATTTAATAAATGGTTATTGACTAACTGAAGATTGGAGAGGAGAGAAAAGGAAGGATTAGGGGCAACGCACTGAAGAAGATAGGAAGAAATGATATGAAGAGAACTTATAGTGGCGTTAATATTACTAAGAACAAGGGCTACGTTATCAGAAACTATAGGAAAGCAAGGAAGACTTGGGACAGATGTCATGGGGGTATTTTGAAGAAGAGAAGTTGAAAAGGGCTTCAGCTTTCTCAGGGAAATAACAATTAGGTTTTTAGTTGATAGACTGAGGTTGTAGGAAGTTAAGGAGACTTGAGAAGAGAAACTTCAGAATAGTTTCTTTGGAGAATGAGATGGCAAGCTAATTAGGGAAGAATAAAGAATTATCTTGTTGCAAGATAGGCCCAATTGAGGTCAGATAACAAATTTGTAGTGTACCCAGTTAGCATGATTTTGGGACATCATCTTCCAGCCTTATTTACCAGCTTGTAGTAGGAGCTGAAGAGTGGGATGGTGAAAGTAATCCTGGATTAGAATTTGGCAAGGGCTGAGCAATGATAAGATTAAAAAGTGTATATGAGGGATTCAATAGAAGGGTAGAAGACATTGTGCAGTTGTATTGCTCAACTATATGGTTAAGATTTGAAAGAGAGTAAGGTGAAGTCAGAGCATGTGCAATGGACTGAGAAAGTACTGAGCAATGGGGGATCAGGGATCTCATTGAAGGCAAAGAATCCAAATGGGTAAAACAAGGAGAGATACAATGATAGAAGTTTACGGTCAACTAAAGGAATGTCAGAATTTTTTTTTTTT
>CM053586.1:165292039-165308649 GCA_028646515.1 Pseudochirops corinnae
TATATAATTTTTTTTATTTCCAAGCTTTCTCTTTTCCTTCTAATCTTTAATGTACTGGTTTTATTTGTGGAAGAACTTGTAAATTATTTTAATATAATCAAAATGATCCTTTTTATATCTTGTAATGCTGTCTTTTGTTTTGTCACACATTCTTTCCCTTAGCCATAGATCTGTGACAGGTAAACTGTTCCAGGCTCCTGAACTTGTCCATGGTATCACCTTTTATGTCTGAATCATGTACCCATTTTGACTTGTCTTCATATATATTGTATGAGATGTTGGCTTGTTCCTATTTTCTGCCAAACTGCTGTCTAGTTTTCTCAGAGGTTGTTGTCAGGTAGTGAAGTCTTCTCTCTTCCTCTCCCCAAAAGCTGAATGTGTGCATTTATAAACACTACGTTATTACGGTATTTGCTATTATGTGTTACATACCTAATCTCTTCCACGGATCCAGCGCTCCACTTTTCAGCCAGTACCAGAATGTTTTGATGATCATAAGAGTGTAATACAGTTTGGGATCAGATATGACTAGGCCACATTCCTTCATATTTCTTTTCATTGTTTCCCTTGATACTCTTGGTTTTTGTTCTTCCAGATTAACTTTGCTATTTTTTTCTTTTAGCTCTATAAAATATTTGTTTTTGGCATTTTGATTGTCGCAGTACTGAATAAGTAAATTAACTTGCGGTTAGAATTGTCATTTTTATCGTATTGGTTTAGCCTACTCATGAATAATTGCTATTTTTCCAGTTGTTTAGATCCGAACTTATTTGTGTGAAATTTGCTTTATAATTGTATTTATATAGTTCCTGGGTTTACCTTAGTGGGTAGACTACTAAATATTGTCTATTTTCTACAGTTATTTTAAATGGAATTTCTCCATCTACTACTGCTGGACTTTGTTGTTAACATATAGAAATGCTGAGTATTTATGTGGCTTTATTTTATTTATTGCAACTTTGCTAAAGTTAACAATTATTTCAGTCAGTTTTTTTAGTTGATTCTTCAGGCTTCTCTAAGTATAACATCATGTCAGATTGATACATTTTTTTAAAAAGTGCTGCAAAATACCTGCTTGCAAAGTTCATCTGGTCAATCCTTTTCCTCAACATTTTTACCAGTATCACTGTGAATCATTTCAGAGCATAAAAGAAATATTTAGATATAAATCTTAATTTCTCAAAGACTAACATTAAATCAAGTTAAGTATATAGTTCTGTACCTTAGTTGTAATACTTCTGCCTGAATATTTGGTTGGAGCAATGTGGCTAGAAGGTTTTATATACTAGAAGCTCAATATGAGTCATCAATGAGAATTGGTAGCTAAAAATGCTAATGTCATCTTAGCCTGCATCCAATGGACACTGTGTGAAAAATGAAGAAAATGGTGGTTTCCTTGTACTCTTTCCTGATTAGATTGTATCTGGAGTATTGCGTTCAGTTCTGGACACTGCAGTTTAAGGAGAATGTAGGTAAGATGGAGTATGTCCCTGTATAATGTGGGGACCAAAAGGTGATTGCTGTTTGAGGTTAGGTTGCAAGCATAGGGAATGTTAACCCGAAGAAGAGAGAATATAGGTGTTGGACATTTTAACAGTCTTCAAGTATTTTAAGGGCTGTCGTTTGGGAAGTCTTATTTTGCTTGGTCATAGACGGCAGAACTGGGAGGAATGATTGGAAGTTTCCAGGATAAGTTTCTGTTCCAGTGAGGAATACTCTAAACAATTAGATTTGAACAAAAGAGAGAGAGCTGACTCCTTAAGTAATCGTTTCCCTTTTATTGAAGCCTTTAAGCAGCATGTTTATTTTGAGGATTATATAAATAAAATTTAATGGTTTTTAGCAATGCATTTTATTTTCACATTGTGTAAAATTCTTTGTCTTGAGAGATTCAGAGGGAAAATTAATTGTTAGAGATAATATAAACAGAGTTCCTGATGAAGTCTATTCCTGATCTTTAAGGTCAGTCTAGATGACATCTGAGATCACTTCCATCTTTATGATTGTGTGAAATAAATATACCTGAAAATAGTTTTTAGAAAGTATTTTCTTTTGAAAACTATTTCCACACAATAAGCTCTGAGTAGATGTTACTTTTACTAGTATGAATTTTTTTTCCAACAAGTGAATTCAGGATAATGCAACTATTCCCAGAAAGTTAATCTTGCAGCTAAAATCTTAAATGCTTTATTTAGGTTTCTAATTTTTCTCTGACTCTTAAATACTTGACAGTTTCTCAAAAGCACTGGTTGGAGTCAGCTGATTGTGGGAGCATTGGATACCAAATTTTGGTTTCTGAAAAAATTATTGAATTAGGAAAAACTTTCAAATGACAGTTTAAGTCATTATGTACTTATTGAGTTCCTGCTGTGTTTAGAGTTCTTTGTCATATAAATAGATGCTTGAGTAGATGTAAAATTTGGTGAAGTGCTTTATGAAACTTGCATTCTAGAAAGGGCATAGAACATCTTCATTGAAAAAAAAAACAGCCTTTTTTTTCTTTCAATTTCATTCATTTCTCCTTGGATTATCAAGATTTCTATTTTGATATTTGATTGGGGAGTTTTACTGTTTTCGATTTTCAAGTTTTTAAAAATTATATGTCTAATTCTTTGATTTTTTTTTTCCCTCTCCTTTTATTGATCAAAGTGATTAGAGATAAAAAATTTTCGCCAAAATATTGTTTGGTCTGCATCCCACAAGTTTTGATATATTGTCTCATTATTGCCATTCTCTTTAATGAAAAAATTGATTATTATTATAATTTGTTCTTTTATCCATTTCTTTAATATTGTTTTTTTCCAATTTAAAGTTTTTGCTTGAAAGGTCTTTTATTGAATATACTTTTTATTGTGATTGATAAATATTCATTAATCTTTTTGTTTTTCTGCATTTGTTTTTGAGGGTTGTATACCCTAATACATGGCCAGTTTTTGTAAAGGTGCCATTCACAGCTGAGAAATAGGTATGCTCCTTTATATTTCCCTTCTCTGGTCTTCAGAGATCTATCATGTTAACTTTTCCAAAATTCTGTTCAGGTTCTTAATTTTTTTGGGGTGGAGCGAGTTAGATATGTTTGAAAGGGATACATTGAGGTCACCCACTATTATGGTTTTACTGTCTATTACTCTCTATAACTCATTTCACTTTTTCATTATCAAGTTGTAGATAGGCCATTTTATTTATGTTTAATATTGCTGTTAATTCATTGTCTATGGTACCTTTCAGCAAAATGTAGCTTCCTTGTTTCTTTTAATTAAATCCATTTTTGCTTTTGCTTTGTGTGAGATTATGATTGCTACTCTTGTCTTTTTTACTTCAACTTAGTCATAATTAGTTCTGCTCCAGCTTCTTATTGAACTTTGTGTATTTTTCTGTTTCAAGAATGTTTCTTGTAAACAACATATTGTTGGATTCAGGTTTCTACTCCATTCTGCTATCCTCTTCCATTTTATGTGTTATCCCATTCACATTTACACTGTTGCTTTCTAATTTTGTATTTCCCTGCATTCTAATCTCTTATATTTTTTCTTCTCTTTCCCCATGCTCCCTCTGTAAAAACTTATTTTTTTGAGCTCCCTTAATCAACCCCCTCTTTTATCCCCCTTCACTGCTTTCTTTTTAAGTCCTTTCCTTATATTTTCTTTTTCGGTAAAATGTATTTCTTTACCCAACTGTGCATGTGTGTGTATAATTCCTTCCTACTTTGACTAGTTCAGATGAGAGTTAGGTTCAAGTATCAACATCTCCCTTTGTCTTTCCTCCATTGCCTCTTTGTTGTGTAGGCCTTTACTTAAACACTGGATTTATTTGAAAATTTCCCTATATTCTCTTCTCTTTTTCCTCTCTTTTGGTTTGTTCTGCTTTCCCATCCTTTCCATTCTTTTGAGATTGAACATAACATTATCTGAATAACTTTCAGGCCTGACTTTCAGTGTCCATTTAGACACTGACCCTGATGATAGTAGTCATCAATTCATCTTTATTGTAATCATCATCTTCTCTTCTTCCTTGTCTTTTGATTTTGTTTTGCTATTTCTTGATGTCTCATGTATTCATTAGCTTCTCTTTGGTCGGTACTTATTTTCACAGAGGTATTTTCTTGGGTAAGGTTTTGATGCTCTTGTTTCAAACTATTAAATCTCTCTTCATCTTTCTTCTTTTGCTCTTTGACCTCTCTTCCCATTTTTTCCTTTATCATTCTCTTTGGTTTAAGATAACTTTAGCTCTTTTTAACTCTTGCTTTAGCTCTTCCAGTAATTCTTGTTGGACTTATGTCCAAGTTATATTTTTTTCTGAGGTTTGCTTTATAGATGTTTTTGAGTCATTTTCTTTTAGGTTTCTACCTTGTGCTTCCCTGTCACCATTGTTTGCTCATTCTTTTGGTCTTGAATTCTTGATTTTGAAATTTATATTTATTATAGGGCTCTGCACTCTTGGGAAGGGTATCTGTTATGAATTACTGTCCTCTACTTCCTTCTGCTGCTTTTGTAGCTCACACTGGTGGCCTGTAAGCTTTGAATATTCTCAGAGTGACGTGATCTAGTTCTGCTTACTGACTTCCTGGTCTGAACTCTGTATGTTCATGACCCAGATTTGGGTCTGTCAACTTGTCCCTGTCTGGGAATGTCAGTTCACTGCTGCTGCTGTTGGACTCTGCCACTGTAAGCCTGTTAGGAAGCCCTTCAGGTTCACAACAACTGAATTGTAACCTCCCATTTGGCCTGGGACCACTACCTCAGATATTCTATTTCAGGTCCTCCTTTTTCTCCCTTTCCTTCTTCTTCTGTGCACATAGGGTATCATACTTTTCTTTACCTGTGGATATTCTGCCCAAAGGAATATAAATTTTGATCACTGAAACCTCATGACATATCTTGGGGTTTACAGACTAGATTTCTTTCTTGAGGAATATTCCTTAAACCCTAATCACTCTGACTTTTGTTGATTGAACAACAGTAGATTCCAGCCCAAGCCTCACTTGGTCATTGTTCAAACCCCAGTGGATCAAAGTGAAGATAAATAGTCATTGTTTCTGTTTTGGCTGGAAACCCTCAGGGTCTTCCCCTCCCAGACTGATTTTTTTTGGAAGGTTCTTTTACACCTTATTTTTTTAAAATTAACTTGTTTATTTTTAGTTTACATCATTGATTTCCCCAAGATTTTGAGTTACAAATTTTCTTCCTGTCTTTCACCTACTCACCCCCCAAAACAGTGATCTCACTATATACCCCCTTCCCCAATCTGCTTTCTCCTATATCCTCCTGCATCACCCCTCTGACTTTCTGGTAGAGCAAGATGGATCTCCCTATCCCAGTGCCTGTACATCTTATTTCCCAGTTGCATGTAAATAATAATAATTATTATTATTATATATACATACACACATATCTATCTATATCTATCTATATGTATATCTATATATCTATATATCTATATCTATCTATCTATCTATCTATCTATCTATCTATCTATCTATCTATCTATATTCTTTCCCTTCCTCCCTTGTCACCCACCCCTACTGGAGAAAGACAAGTAATTCAATACAGGCCCTACATGTGTAAACTACCCAGAACATCTCCACAATGGACATATTGCGTAACACTGACGATATTTCCCTCCTTTCTATCCCGCCCTCCCCTTGTTCTATTCTCTACTTTTCCCTGTCCCTTTACAGAAGTATGTCTTCTAACAACCCTCCACCCCTCCTGCCCTCCCCTCTATCCTCCCACCTCTCATCCCGTTCCCCCTACTCTTCTGTAGGCCAAGATACCCAATTTAGAGTGTATGTCATTCCTTCCCTAAGCCAAATTCAATGAGAGTAAGGTTAACCCATTCCCTTTTGCCTTCCTGTTCTTCCCCTCCATTGTAACAGTTATCCCTTGCCTCTTCTATATGAAATGATTGACCTCATTCTGTCTCTCCCTGTTTCCTCTCATTCTATTCCCCTCCCACCTCTTTATTTCACCTTTTAAAAATATCATTCCTTCCTAGTCAGTTGATCCTGTGCCCTCTGTCTATGTACACATATAAACACACACTTCCATATGTATTCATATGCATATAGACATATGTGTATGTATACATATATATACATTTATATTCCCTTCACCTATCCTCATACTGAGAAAAGTTTCATAAGTTACAGTTCTCATTTTTCCATGTTGGCATGTAAATAGTTCAACTTTGATAAGTTCCTTATGGTTTCTTTTCCATGTTTACCTTCTTATGCTTCTTGTATTTGAATGTCAAATTTTCTATTCAGTTCTGGTTTTTTCCTCAAGAATGCTTGAAAGTCCTCAACCTCATTGAATGACTATATTATACTCAGTTTTGCTGGGTAGGTGATTCTTGGTTTTAATCCTAGCTCCCTTGATCTCCAGAATATCATATTATAGGCCTAACGATCCCTTAATGTAGAAGCTGCTAGATCCTGGGTTATCCTGATAGTGTTTCCACAGTATTCAAATTATTTCTTCTTGGAAGCCTGTAATATTTGCTTCTTGCTCTGGGAACTCCAGAACCTGGCTATAACATTCCTAGGAATTTTCTTTTTGGGATCTTTTTCAAGAGGTGATCGGTGAATTCTTTCAAGTTCTATTTTGCCCTCTGGTTCTAAAATATCTGGGCAGTTTTCCTTGAGAGTTTCTTGAAGTTCTTTTTTTCTAGGTTCTTTTTTTGGTCATGGCTACAGGTAGTCCAGTAATTTTAAATTGTCTCTCCTGTATCTATTTTCCAGGTCAGTGGTTTTTTCAAGGAGATATTTCGCATTGCCTTCTATTTTTTCATTTTTTTGGATCTTTTTAATAGTATCCTGATTTCTCATAAAGTCATTTGCTTCCATTTGCTCCACTCTAATTCTGAAGGAATTATTCTCTTCAGCAAGCTTTTGAGATTCTGTTTCCATCTGGCAAATTTGACTTTTTAAGGCATTCTTCTTCTTATTGGATCTTTGGGCCTCTTGCCATTTGAGTCAATCTATTTTTTAAGGTGTTATTTTCTTCAGTCAGGTTGTTGACTCTCTTATCATGATTTTCTTACATCATTCTCATTTCTCTCCCCACTTTTTCCTCTACTTCTCTTATTTGGTTTTCAAATCCTTCTTAAGCTCCTGTATAGCTGTAACCAGTCTACATTTTTCTTGGAAGCTTTTGGTGCGAGAGTTCTGACTATATTGTCTTCCTCCTGTTCCATGCTTTGGTCCTTTTTATCCCCAAAAAAAGGAATCTAATGTTGGATTGCTGAGCTTTCTTTGCTTCCTTTGCCTGCTCATGTTGCCAGTCAGTTACTTGACTTTTGGGCTCAGTAGAACTCCTCTTTCAGAGGGGAGAGCTCTGTCCTGAATCACTGGGGGTTTTGTAGCTGCTGGAGCTATTAGGGGGCTGTCTTCTGTGCCGCTCCCACCAGCTTTGGCTCCCTGGTCATGTACCTCAGGACCACCACCCAAGACCACGATCCTGATCCAGGCAGCTCAAGGCAAGAGCACTTAGCCTCTGAATGATTGCTTGGCCCCCCTGCAATCTGCAGGCCGGGTGCTCTGAAGCAGCCACACAGAGGCGGCTGCAGTGCCGCTGCTTCAGACTCCTTCTAGCTCTGGAGGCAGTCGGCCAGACCTTCTCCCCCAAATTTAGCTGAGTTCTACTGACCTTTTCCCTTTGTCCTTGGCCTTTATGGGTTGGTAATTCTGGAAACCACCACAGCTGACAGTGATCCACTCTCCTGAATGCTCTAGCCATGGCTTCTCCTGGACAGCCTGGTGCTAAAACTGCATGGGGCTGAGCTCTGCTCCCAGCACACTGCCATTAGCCCTTTCCGTCCATCTTCTGGGCTGCCTTTAGCCGGAGCCTTGTTTCTCTGTCATTTTATGAGTCCTGGCACTCTGAAATTTGTTTAGAGTCACATTTTATAGGTATTTGAGGTGATTATGGTGGGAGCCACAGAGTTCTCCTGCTTCTATGCTGCCATCTTGACTCCGCCCCCTCTCCCTGATTGTTTTTTGTTTTTTGTTTTTGGCTAAGCTGTTCTTTGCCTCATTTCTTACCTAGCCTTAATATCTGGGGATACCTCCAGCTATCCTGATCTGTATCTTGCAACTGGATTCAGATGGCTCCAGAAGAGAAAATGAGACTGGTGACTTTGCACAGCCTTCCTTTTCTTAAGTCCATTTCACTTGCAACTTGTGGCATCACCTTCTCGATGTTATGGTTCTCTTCAAGAACAAAGGAAAAACAACAACAACCACATTGTACTCAAGACTGCTACTGAGTACCTGTCCTGCTCATTGTATCAAAGCCACACAATTGTTCTACTTTGTATACTTGTTCCTTGCTCAGCATACAGCTTAGGACCTTTCCTCTCCATCCTGTATTTTTGACCCAGAACTGAGTAGTGGGTGGCAGAGCTACTAGATTGTTCCTGTTCTTGCACCCTGTCTTAGATAAAGAATTTCCTGGGATCACTTTCTGTACCATCACTTCTTGCCCTAATGCTCTCTCTCACCTCTCATTCAGTTTCTGCATGCTAGAATGCTCTGCGTAGAGTACTTCTGGTCAGATCTCTTGCCCCATATCTGCTCTATCTCCCTCAGCTGGAAAAAATGACTCTCTGTGATTTTTGCTTGACTTTTCTGATCTTCATTTAGTTTGGTGTGGTTTCCAGATCTTTGTTGAGGAGATTTAGTGGGGAGCCAGGCTGTACTACTTTCTTTTGATCTGCCATCTTGACTGCATCCTTCCCAGTGGTCATCCATCTTGACCTCTCTGTAGCCTTTGACACTGTTAATTGCCTTCTCCCTCTTTATGCCTTCTTCTGACTAGGTTTTTGTGACACTAATCCCTTCTGGCTCTCTATTCTGTCTGACTACTCCTTCTTGGTCTTCTTTGTTAGATATTTAACTCAGACATACCCAATCTGTCCTAGTCCCCCTACTTCTCTCTTTACACCAGGGATTAGCAAAATTTAACTCATGGGCCAACTTTTTGTACGATCTGCAAGCTATGAATTCTTTCTTTTTTCTTTCAATTATCTTATCTATGCTGATGATTCCCAAATCTTACCTAATACTAATCTTTCTGCTGACCTCTAAACTCATACCTACAAATGCTTATTAAATGTCTCAAACTAGATGTTCAGTAGATATCTTAGAATCAGCATGTACAAATAAGTTCATTATCTTTCATCCCAATTCTTACCTTCTTCCAAATTTCGGTATTTTTGTCTAGGGCTTCATCATCTTACCTGTCATTCAAGTTTATGCCTTAGGTCTTAGATGGCATTATTCAACTGTTCCCTGTCTCTCAACTCTCTTCCCCTCTGCCTATATCCATTCTCTTTCTAAATCTTACCAAGTTCTGTCTTTGTAACTTACAGAGTTTATCTCTTGAATATGACCTTTCTTCTCCTGTGATAATCAATTAACATTTTTTAATGCCAGGCAGTACGCTAAGTGTCTGGAATACAAAAAGAGGTAAAAGGTAGTCCTTGCCCACGAGGAGTTTACATTCTAATGGGAAGGACAACTGGTAAACAAATAGATACAAAACAGACTGTAAGCTGGGCAGCTAGGTGGTTCAGTGAGTATGGGATTGGGCCTGCGGTCAGGACGGCCTGTCTGCCTGAGTTTGAGTCTGATCTCAGACACTTAGCAGTTGGGTGACTGTTGGCAAGAAACCTAACCCTTTTTGTCTCAGTTCCTCATCTGCAAAATGAACTGGATAAGGAAGTGGAAAATCACTCCAGTATTTTATTAAGAAAACCCCAAATGGGGTCTCCAAGAGTTGAACGTGACTGAAACAACTGAAAAACAACCAAAGCTAAATATGGGATAAATGAAGTAATTAACAGAAGGAAGACACTAGAATTAAGAGGGGTTAGGGAAGGCATCCTGTAGAAAGTGGGATTTTAATTGATACTTAAAGGAAGCCAGGCAGGTCAGTAGTCTCAAAAGAGGAAGAAGAGTGTTCCAGGCATAGGGGATAACAGGGGAGAGTGCTTGGAGCCCAGAGATGGTGTGTCTTATTTGTGGAACAGTCAGGAAGCCAGTGTCCCTAGAGTAAAAGAGTACATATTAGTGAGCAAGGTATAAGAAGACTGGAAAGGTAGGAGGTGACTAGGTTATGAAGGGCTTTGAATGCAGAACAGAGCATTTTGTATTTGATGCTGTAGATTATAGGGAACTGTTATGATTGGATGCATGCTTTAGGAAAGTCATTTTAGTGTCTTATTGGAGAATGAATTGGAGTTTGAAGTACTTGAGGCAGGCAGACCCACCAGCAAGATATCGTAGCAATCAGGGTATGAAGTGAAGGTGATGTGGGCTTGCACTACAGTGGTAGCAGTATCAGAGAAGGGAAGGGAGTATATCCCAGAGATGTTGCAAAGATGAAATTGACAGGTAGTAGCAGTAGATTGGATATGGGGGTGTATGAGACATTGTGAGAAATCCAGGATGGTTCCTAGGTCGTGAGCTTGAGGGATTGGGAGGGTGGCGTTGGCCTCTCCAGTAATAGGGAAGGTAAGGGCGGAAGAATGTGGAGGATGGGAAATATTTTTACCTTTCTGGTGTAGACCTTCGTTACCTTCTGCTTAGACTACTGTAGTAGCCAAGTAGTTGGTCTCCATTCCTGAAGTCTTTATCCAGTTCATCCATTCTCAACTCAGCTGTCAGAATTAATCTTCCTAAATCTCAGATCTCACCTTGTTATCCACACCTCTGGCTCCCTTTCACCTCTAGAGTCTAATATAAAATCCTCTGTTTAGCCTTCAAAGCCTTTCACAATCTTCTTTTGCCCTCTATGTTTCTAGTCTTTTTATACACACCTCCCCAACCCCTGATCTCTTACCAAGCGCTATTACCATGTTCTAATAGCTATGACACTGGCTTTCTTGCTTTTTCTTGAAAGTGATACTCTGTCACTCAAATCTAAGCATTTTCATTGGTCGTTCCTCATACACAGATTTTTCTTCTTCATCTGTGCCTCTTGGTTTCTGTAATGGCAAGCAAAGCTCCTTGTTTCAGTTCAAGTGTCTCTGAGCCTTGCCCCTTATTATATCAAGTCTTTGTTAAGAAACAGAACAAGTGAAGCTCACAGTGGGAGGGACTTCCCAAAGAGGTGTGTAAGAGATTAAGACAATGTTGGTGGGGGGTGGGAGACCTTTGTACTTTGTACTCTGAATGATATCTTTTGTTTAAAACTACGTGGCCACTTTAGTGATAGGTTGTTATGTTATATCACTGTGAATGCTGTACTTTGGTTTCTGTGAATGTTTTACTTTATTGCTGAATAAAGAGTTCACTATACTGTGCGATCAGAACTTAAAGCTATTCACGGTAGCAGTCCTCTGGAAAGCTGCTTGTGCTTGGCTTTACAGCTTCCTTCAAGTTCCAGCTATATTTCTATCTTCTACACTAAGTGTTTCATAATTTTCTTAATTCTAGTTCCTTCCTTCAGTGGATTGTTTCTTATTTATTCTATTTATAGCTTGTTTGTACATTTTTTTTTTTACATGTTGTCACCACCATCAGACTGTGAGGTCCTTGAGAGCAGAGACTGTGTTTTTGCCTCTTTTTGCATCTCCAGTGCTTAGCACTTTGCTTAGTATACAATAAGGGCTTCACAAATGCTTATGACTCATTGATTTTTCTTTTTTCCTTCTGTCAGCCAAGTAGCTTGGTTATTTTCTGAATATACTGTTATAAGATTTCAGTCCCCTAGTTTCTTAAACCAGAGAACGTGTGAAGGGATTAATTGACTTGTCCAGTTCCACTGCTAAGGAAGTGACTTTGGATACCATTAGAGGTCTTCTTATTCTACATCCTTTCCTTATTCTAATGGACCATACAGTAAAGGCTTGGTTTACTAGGAATGGAACTAACAAAAATCACTGATTTAATTTTGGAGACTCATACAATAATACATATAGCATATCTTGCAAATATTGAGCCCCATGAGAGGCAGCATGATCTTAAAGAGCTGACCTTGGGGTCAGTAAGCTCTGATTCCACTGTTGCACTTGAAGTATCCTATCTCTGTGATCCTTGGGAAGTCACTTGATCTCTTAGTCTTCTATGAAAGTCTCTCAGAGTACAACTTACAGATGAATCATGTGCTAAGTTATAGATGATTGCTGATCTGTATTGATGGAGGGGGTTTCTGTAGGGATTTTTGTACATGGATGAAATTAAGGCATGGACCTTCTCTCTGGTGCCCCCACCCCCTAGAAAGTCGCCCCTCTATATAAACCTCAGGTTTTTATGTGGTGATAAGGTTATAATTTGTTTTTTCTTCAAATCAGTTTTTCAAATCATTAATTTTTTTTACTTGATTATAAAAATGACAGTCTTTTTGTTAGTCCCTTAAGCTCTATTATTAATGATTCATGTGTCTCTGAAAAATTCTTAAAGCAGATCTCACAAATTTTAATTTAAGGAAAACAGACATTCACCATGTACTTCTCTATTTATTGTAATGTATCATGAGAAAACTGTTTCTTTAAATTTTTTGAGAGTTTTACCACTTGATGATACCATTAATTTTCAAGCCACTATCTGCCATTCTTCTTAAGCTATTGCTTTCCTTTTAAAGCTTTCTGTAAAATTTAGGCTTCAGGAAAGTTAACATTAAATATAAATATTCCTGCCTTGCCTTGCCAAGTAATACTATTTCTGATCTGTTTTAAAAATGCTGATTGTATGGTAAATATAGTTGTTTTTGCCAAGACCACCAGATTTCTTTTCAGTGTTGTCCGAAGAGGGTCCCTAATTATAGCCAATCTAGTTGGTATCCATTATTATCCTTTAGATACCTTCCACTTTCCTTCAAATGTGATCATGTGCTATTGTATCATGTTACATGCATTTTTTTCATTTACTTTTTTGTGATTTTCTGAAGTCTAAATGAGCAGTACTGAAAGTTGATTTGTAAAAACTTAATTACATTGCTTTAATCATCTTTGTTTTAGAAGGAAATATCCAGACTTCTTTTACTTTTGTGTAATTAACTTTTTTGTTTTTTTTACTTTTATCTGAAAGAATTATGTCAGATTTTCAAAACCTGCTTCTGTATTTGCATAAGCATATTGGTTGGTAAAAATTGGATAACTGGACTTTTGCAGAAGTTGTGTATTTCTCAATTTGTGTATATAACTGTGTGTATTAAATAATAAGCAGTACCAAATTGAAATTAATATTTTAATCTCCCAGTAGTCCCAACTCTTTTATGAAATCAGTAATGAGTAATGATTCCTTTTTAAATGGATACCAGAGAAGTAAAATAACTTGATTTTTGGAGAAACATTTTTTGAGATTCTTTAACTCAGAGCAGCTTTAGTTTCCCAAATTACATTTTTGTTGACCAGTCATCTATCATGTAGACAGACTATTTGCCTTCAGATATTTTGAATGGGGGAAAATAACCAAGTTACTTCATTTATAGATGTGGTTTATTACACATTTAGTTTGAATAGATACATTTTTGTGAGGAAATTAGAAGAATTCATAGCTGCCTTTCCTCCCAGAATAAGTGTGGACAAGTGTTCCAAATAGATTTTTCTCACATCCCCTCCTCTCATGCCCGCCCTGTCCTATTGTATCACCATCTTGCCTATGGCATCTCTGTTTTAAATGTGGACTTTACTTAATAAAAAAATAGCCATATGGGGAAAATTAATTCCCATTCACAGTTTTAATTTTATACCTTAAATGAATTGAATGTTAGTCTTGCTTATCTAGATAAAAAGTTGAGCTCACATCTGTTGTGTAGATGGTATGGGAATTTACATGATCCAACATGGTCCACTTTAATGTACTCCTTATTTAATTGAGTAAATACATTTCTAGAAAGTTGAGTTTAAGATTAGTTTTTATTAAACTATTTATCAATTGAAAGTGAGGTCTCAGGGGCAGAGCCAAAATGGCAGAGTAAAAGCAGGGACTCGTTTGAGCTTGCTCCCAAACTCCTCCAAATACCTGTAAAAAATGACTAAAATTCTACAGCTTCAAACCCCACAAAATGACAGAGTGAAACACATTTCCAGCCCAAGATAGCCTGGAAGGCCAATAAGAAGTATATATGGCACCAGGCTAGGAGCAGAGCACAGTCTGGCCTATGTCGGACACAGATGGGGCCAAAGCAGGCCTCAGGGGACTGAATTGCTGGCAGCTGTGATGATTTCCAGATTTCTCAACGCATAAATACCAGGAACAGCATGGAAGGTCAGTGGGGGAATTCTGTGGGACCTGGGTGAAAAAGGACGGCCAGTCTGGTCCCAACCTCAGGGTGGCAGAGGTGGTAGTGGTGGTAGCTTCCAGAGCTCTGGACCCACAGACAGTGGGGGATTCAGTGGCTGATACAAAACCGCAGAAGCCTGGGACAGTGTATCCACACCCACTCCCACCCTTCCACCACCCCCACAGGAAGCAGAGTCCTGCCTTGACAGGGAATTAGAAAGTCAAGTACTTGCCTGGGAAGATGAATAAACAGCATAAAAAAGTCAGACTAAAGAATCTTACTTTGGTGACAAAGAAGATGAAAACATACAACCAGAAGAAGAAGACTAAGTCAAAGCCCTACATTGAAAACCTTCAAGAAAATATGAATTGGTTGCAGGCGATGGAAGAGCTCTGAAAAGATTTTGAAAATCAAGCGTGAGAAGTAGAGGAAAAATTGAGAAGACTAATGAGAGTAATGCAAGAAAATCATGAAAAGCAAGTCAATAGCCTGCTAAAGGAGATCCAAAAAATATTGAAGAAAATAGCACTTTAAAAAATAGACTAGAACAAATGGCAAAAGAAGTCCAAAAAGCCAACAAGGAGAATACCTTAAAAATCAGAATTGGCCAAATGGGAAAGGAGGTGCAAAAGTTCACTGAGGAAAATAATTTCTTCAAAATTAGAATGGAGCAAATAGAAGCTAATGACTTTATGAGAAATCAAGAAATCATGAAAAAGAACCAAAAGAATGAAAAAAAAAATTGATGGCAATGTGAAATATCTCATTGAAAAAACCTGGAATATAGATCCAGGAGAGATAATTTTAAAATTATTGAACTGCCTGAAAGCCATGATCAAAAAAAGAGCCTAAACATCATCTTTCAAGAAATTCTCAAGAAAAGCTGCCCTGATATTCTAGAACCAGAGAGTAAAATACAAATTGTAAAAATCTACTGATTGCTTCTTGATAGAGAACCCAAAAGGAAAATTAGGAATATTGTAGCCAAATTCCACAGTTCCCAGGTGAAAGAGAAAATATTGCAAGCAGCCAGAAAGAAACCATTTTAGTATTGTGGAAACACAGTCAGAATAACACAAGACCTAGCAATTTCTACATTAAGGGATCGAATGTCTTGGAATATGATAGAGGTCAGAAGAGCTAGGATTAAAACAAAGAATCACCTACCCAGCAAAACTGAGTATAAACCTTCAGGGAAAAAAATGGACATTCAACGAAATAGAGGACTTTCAAGCATTCTTGATGAAAAGATCAGAGCTGAATAGAAAATTTTACTTTAAAATACGAGACTTAAAAGAAGCATGAAAAGGTAAACAGGAAAGAGAAATCATAAGGGACTTAATAAAGTTGAACTGTTTACATTCCTATTTGGAAAGATGATATTTATAACTCATCAGACCTTTCTCACTATTAGGATAGTTGGAGGAAATAAATAGATAGGTAGATGGCACAGGGTGAGTTGAATATGAAAGGATGATATCTAAAAAATAAAATTAAGGGGTGAGAGAGGAATATATTGGAAGAAGGAGAAAGGGAGAGAGCATTAGGTAAATTATCTCACATAAAAGAGGCAAGAAAAAGGCTTTGCTATAGAAGGAAAGAGGGGGGAAGTAAAAGTGAATGGGTGAACCTTACTCTCATCACATTTGGCTTAAGGAGGGAATAATATATACACTCAATTGGGTATTTTACCGACAGGAAAGTAAAGGGGGAAAAGTAAATGATGGGGAGCCCAGTGATAGAAGGGAGGACAGATTGGGGGAGGGGTTGTCAGAAGCAAACATTTCTGAAAAGGGACAGGGTCAAAGAACAAAATAGAATAAGTGGGGGGCGGGATAGGATGGAGGGAAATATAGTTAAACTTTCACAACATGACTGTTATGAAGTGTTTTTCATAAACTACACATGTATAACCTATATTGAATTACTTGCCTTCTCAATGAGGGTGGGTGGGAAGTGAAGAAGGGAGGGAATTTCTAACTAAAAGTTTTAAAAAACGTGTAAAAAATTGTCTTTACATGCAACTGGGAAACAAGATATATAGGCAGTGGGGTAGAGAAATCTATCTTGCCCTATAAGAAAATAAGGTGAAAGGGAATAAGTGAGGGGGTGTGATAGAAGGGAAGGCAGATTGTGGGAAGGGGTAATCAGAATGCATGCCATCTTGGGGTGGTGGATGGTAGGGGAGAGATGGAGAGAACATTTGGAACTCTAAATCTTGTGGAAATGAATGTTGAAAACTAAAAAAAATTAATTAAAAGGAAGCAAATCTAATTATATTTAGTGGCAAAAACTCAAAAAGCTAATTATCTGGAAGAGAAGAAAGTCTTTGAAGGGCTATAAGGCCCTTCCCCAAAGTTCCTCTCCCCCCCCCCCCCACAC
>CM053586.1:165309149-165331330 GCA_028646515.1 Pseudochirops corinnae
CTTCTTCATATAACTTTCATTTATAGATCAAGTCTGTTTTTTTTCTTCTTTGTATTTCCCATTAAAATTTTAAACGAAGTGTTTAATAAATATTTTTGAAAGAAAACAAATGAATAATATGTTGAGACCTTATAGGACCTTTTTATGTATACATATTTATTTTATTTTGTTATATGTTATTAAAAAGATTGCACTTTACAAATAAAAATGATGATTTTTTTTTTTTTATCTATTTGTACAAATGTAACCTTTCCTGACATCTAGTCTGACATTCCCAGGGGACTTTTGGACATTTTTCTGCTGGATAGTTTTAGACTAGATCATTTTAAATGATGTATCTTAAACTTAGCAGTATTCAAGACTGAGCATGTTATCTCTCCCCTAAAACCCTCTACCTAACTTCCCTATTATTCTTAAAGGCACCATCATTCTCCCAGGTGTCATCCTCAAATTCTCACTCTCACTCACTTCCCATTTCCCTTATGTTGATTCTATCCTAGCAGCATCTCTTATCTTTTCTCCCCTGCTACTGCTGCCAAAATCATTCTGATGCAGATCCATATCACTTCATGCTAGACTATTGAAATACTCTCCCAATGTTGGTGGGCCTCCTTGCCTCAAGTTTCTCCTTACTCTGGTTAATTATCCATTTTGCTACCAAAGTGATCTTCTTAAGGAACATAACTGACCATAAGTTACCACCTTATTCAGTCCACTCCAGTGGCTCCCTAATACCTCTAGGATCAAATATGATAATCTCAGTTTGGCTTTTAAAGCCATTCACAACCTGGATCTGCTTCCCCTTTACACTATTTTTGTACATCACTCCTCTGTATACTCTGCTACTTGACAGTTCATGGACACTCTGGCTCACCTTGCTGTTCTTCTTACATGATACTCTATCTCCCCTCTAGGAATCTTTTTACTAGTTTTCCAGCATCCTCATCTCTACCTTCCCTGGTTTCTTTCAAGACCCAACTAAAATCCCACCTGCTGCAAGAAGCCCTTCCTAAACTTTCTTAATTCTAGTGCCTTCCCTTTGAGGTTTCCCCAAGTTTATCTTGTGTGTATCTTGTTTGTACATACTTATTTATATCTGTTTTGTCATCACATACACTTTCCTCAGTTAGAGTGTGAATTTCTTGAGGGCTGAGACTCTTGGTCTTTCTTTGTCTCCTCTGTGCAGTATCTGGTAAATATTAGGTGCTTAATAAATGTTTTTTTGAGTGATTATTGACTAAAAATTGTCTGACTAAAAACTGACCAAAAAATGATCCTATTTTGTTGTAGTTATTTGATCAATTTCAGATTTCCTTAGTGTGTATTTCAGTGATTTTTGTATATGTTCCTTTAAACTTCCACGGAGTATCAATTCACTGAAGGCCTTTTTTTGTATTCTTTTAATGTTTCTGAAATACTCATATAATATTCCAAGCCTTCTCTCTATCTTATTTAACCATGACTGAATTACCTGCTTTTCCTGTAATATTAATCCTGACTAATAATGCTTTTTATGACACATCTCTATTATAGGTAGTCTCCTTTATCCTTTTTTCACAACCATCAAATATCTTTCCATTATTTTTTCTATTTTTTATAATTTTAGTTTTCTTGACATCATTGTGTTTTGTTAGTCATACCACAGGGCATCATTTTCAGATATTGGTGTCAAAATGAAGAATTTTGTGGTAGCTAACATTGTAGGGTAATTTAAAGTATTGAGGAGTTTATCACATGCAATCCTTTTTGACTCGTCCTACTAACTCAGTTTTATTCCTAGATTTTTGTCTATCTTCAGTGCTTGTCCAAGATTATACATAAATGGGCTAGATAGGTCTCTTGTCACCTGTAATACAACCAATCCTTTTTTCGTCCACTTTGGTTTTCCATTTTGAGTGATTAGAAAAATTCTTACTTAATTATTGAAAACTACTGTGGAACCTTTATAGTGTTGTAGGGTTGGAAGTAATTAATGAAAAACTTTTGGAGAAACTCATGAATAGGGAAAATTTTTACTTGGATATTGTATAGTACATACGTATAATATTCTGTCAAAATGAAAAACACCTTTGAAAAGCTGATATCTATCCACATAAGACCTTTTTTATTTTACTGCTTAATGGGTTGTTGAAAAAGTTGTATACACATCTCCCGGAGTCTTTTATGATTTTGATCCTGATACATGAGTTGGTAGCAGTTTACTCCACCATGCCAAATGCTTTCTTAAAATTAGCATACTATAAAATAGTTTGTGGTAGATAGTAATTTACTTTGAAAGCATTTATTGAGTGCTTACTACATACAGTGTAACTTCACCAAAGTCCTTCAATTCTTTTTTATGACTTTGAAGGGATCATAGGTTCACAAAAGCTATGCCATAGAAAATTAGCTCTGGGAGAGTCTGCCAACCTATAAAGTCGTCTGGTCCTACCCAGTCAAACAGATAAAATGGAGCAGTACTCCAGATGTTGCCTAAGCAAGGCAGAGTATAATGGTGCTTATACCTTCTTTGTTTTGGATCTTGTGCCTTTCATAATATACACTTTGAACTCATCAGATTTTTTGGCTGTCGTAGTCATACAGATGACTCATACTGAGCTTCTTTTCTGTTAACAACTCTTGGTCTTTTTCTGACAACTAAAATCTAGTCACTTGGGAAGTTTTGGTCTATCTACAGTAGGACAAATTTGGTAATTGCATTAATCTAACCAGAGTGCCCATGGTTTTTAATAGAGAACTAATAAAAATCCACTTAATATCTATTCTTACTATCCCAGTAGGATTTTCTTGGAGATGTTAACCAAAAATCACAATTCCATAAGACATGGGTAGTAACTTGATTTATTACAAGGGAGAGGCACATGCATATGGGAACTTATGCCAAGGAGCCCACCCTATAGACAATGCTGTGGATATTTATGGGGTACTATAAGAAGGGGAGGTCTCATGAAGGAATGGAAAACAATCCCCTCCCAAAAGGGAGTGGTATGGGAAGAGGAAGGGAGCAGTAAGGATGGGTGAGTTAGAGGAAACAGGAGGGATTGGCAACATTGAACCATGGAGTAAGGATGTTCTGCTTATCTGAAAGGGTCCCATTTACACAGTTTATCAGTCTGGGCAGACTGACTGGAGCCAGGATTGTAGCTGACTTGGCTTCAAAGGCACTGAAAGTTTAATAGAGTTCAATTGCACAAGATGACTTATATTAGTTTAGGGGCTTCATCTCTAGAAAACAGGGCAACTCAAGAAAACAAGTTCGGAAATACAAGAGGACAAAAATATTATTGAGAAGCTATAGATGATATGGAAAAGAGAGGGACAAGTAGAAGGTATTTATTAAATTGAGTTAAAGAGTGAGCGAATAAATACCAGTCTCTTCTGCATTATTAGTAAATCTGTATATCAAAACTAGGACCTAAGTGGACCTTTCCAAGTACAATACTACAGTTTTTATAGCTTGAAAACTTCTTACTACAATAGCTTTCTGGTGGGTCTACCTGCTCCAAGTCTCTGCCCACTCCAGTTCATCCTCCATTCAGTCACTAAATTGATTTTCCTCAGATCCGACTATGTCACTCACCCATAATCAATAAACTCCAGTGGTTCTCCACAGCCTCCAAGATTAAATACAAAATAATCTCCTTGATGTGATCATTTTTACATCTTAGTTCTACAGAAATACTAATAAGATAAATGGAACTGGAGTACTTAAAGTAATTATCTGACTTTTGAGTAGCATCACTATTATAATGTAAACTTGTTGAGTCTCAGCCTTAGACAGTTTAAGTGAAACCGTGGGCAAATCACTTAAACTTTTTTATTAGCCTCAGTTTCTTCTGAATCTTTTGAAGTTCTTGACAAATGAAAAGTAAATGGGCTAATAATGAAGTGGTCTTTTCATCCAGGCAGGAAATAATTTAGGATTTTGTTTTGTTGCTGAGACTTTAGTTCTCCACTTTTTTTTTGACCCTTGGTGACTGCAGTTAACATGTATATAAACTGAGTACAAATGCGTTTATATGAAGACTTGATGTACTGAAGAAGTCCATCTAAAATATAGTAGACAGCTTTTAAGAGTGAATCTTTTGTGTTTTTGCCTTTATTTACTCTTAAACATTAAAATGCAAATGACCTTTTATATGGGGTTTTCACTGCCTAAGATAATAGTGTAACTGCAAATCATATTTAGAAATGATTGCTTGGTTTCTGGCTATATTTCAGCATTGCACTAAGTACTAGGAATAAAAGACAGTAGAAAATAGCCATTGCCATTAAGGAGCTTACATTCTAATGGTGGAGACAAGATGTAGACAAATAGGTATGTAGAAGATACAAGCTAGGTACAAGGATAATCTTAGAAGAAAAGATGCTTAAAACTTGGGGACTCTGGGAGTCAGGGTGGCGGAAATAGCCTATAGAAGGTTGTATTTTAGTTCAGACTTGAAGGAAACCAGAGGTTCTAAGAGGTTAAAGAGTAGAAGGCTGAAAATGTAGAAAGGTGGTAGGTTCTTTTTGTCATATGGTAGAGCTTTTTGTCATATATTTCATCTTGGAGCTGCTGAAGTTCAGTGAGTGGTGGAGGGAAGTATGACATGGTTAGACCTATGTTAGGAAAAATCATTTTGTGACAGTTGTGTGGAGGTTTGATTGGATAGCTAGCATTTATATAATGTGTTAGGGTTTATAAAGTGCTTTACATGTATAAAGTATATCAAAAGTCTTAGTGTTCTTTTATAACTTAGCTTTTAAACTCCTCAGATACTTTGTTATTTTATTTGAGCTTCACAGCAGTTTTATAATATAGGTGCTGTTATTCCCGTTTTACCAATAAGGAAACTGAGACCAAAAAAAAAAAAAGGTTAAATTACTTACCCCAGGTCATAAAGATAGTAAATGTCTGAGGTAGGATATGAGGTCAGGTTTTTCAGACTCTTAAGTCCAATACTCAATCAACCACATCTAGCTACGTCCCAGCTGGAGTGGAAAGAGACTTGAGATAGACTAACCTTTGAGAAGGCGTGTGTGTGTGTGTGTGTGTGTGTGTGTGTGTGTGTGTGTGTGTGTAGGTGGAGGTAATGCATATCAGAGATACTGTGTATGTAGAAGTAACAAGAAGGTTTTTTTTTTAAAGGTATGTATATTGCCATCTGAAATAATAGTGTTATCAGAAAGTATGGTGTATATCTAAGTAAGATTTTATATTGGGATCCTTGTTTTTTGTTGAATAGACCATTGGTTTTTAGAGACAAAGGTTTCTGTTCATTCATATTCTACTCTTCATGACACCATTTGGGGTGTTCTTGGCAAAGATACTGGGGGTAGTTTGCCATTTCCTTCTTCAACTCATTTTACAGACAAGGAAACAGGCAAAAAGAGTTAAGTGACTTGCCTACTGTCCCACAGCTTGTAAGTATCTGAAGCCACATTTGAACTCATATCTTCCTGGACCAGGTCCAGCACTCTATCCACATCATCCGTAATAACAGTTATTGTATGATGAAGAACTGTGAATGTCTTAGCTATTCTCAGCAATACAGTAATCCAAGACAATCTTAAAGGACTAATGATGAAGCATACTATCTGCCTCCAGAGAAAGAACTGAAATTGATTGAATACAAACTGAAGCATGCTATTTTTCACTTTCTTTCTTTCATTCTTTTTCCTTTGAGTCTTGTTGTACAGAATGGCTAATGGAAATATTTTAGATGACTGTACACGTATAATCTGTATCTGATTGCTTACCATCTCAGGGAGGGGTAAGGGAAGAGAGGAAGGGAGGGATAGAATTGGAAACTCAAAAATTTGTTAAAAATCTTAAAAATGCCTTGGTATATAATTGGGGGAAACTAAAATTTGTAACACAAGAAGGAAATAAAAAAGAAACCAAGGCCAATAAAAAAATTTAAGTGATTTGCCCATGGTTATACTTAAACTAAGTCTGAGACTCAGCAAGTTTAAGTTTTCCTTTCCTGTCCTGTCCTTTTTTCTTTTCTTTTCTGACAGTTGAGGTTAACTGACTTGCTCAGAGTCACCCAACTAGTAAGTGTCTGGGGTCAGATTTGAACTCAGGTCCTCCTGACTCCAGAATTGGTGCTCTGTCCTCTGTATCACCTAGCATCCACTTGGCATTTTTTTTCAAGAAGGTTAGCATTGAAAGAGGGAGATAGATGAAACTGTGGGATGGAGTAGAATGGTTAATGGAAGGCATTTTAGGATTGATGAAACCTCACTATGTTTATAGGCAGAGAGGAAAGAGATAAGAAGGTTAAAGATACAAGAGAGGGGTGGAATAAGGTGTCAAAGAATGGAAGACTTGAATTAAGGGCACAAATAAAGTGATTATTCTTAATGAGAAGATACCTTCCCTTCTTCCAGTGAAGAGAAGGATCATAGAATTTAGACCTCAGTGGATTATTACAAAATATCTAGGCCAGCTCCTTTACCTTCGCAATTATTAGGATTGAGGCTTCGAGATTAAAAAAAAAAATTAAACTATATATTTTTGTGAAATATTTTCCCATTACTTGTAAAATTTTTAATGTTAATTTTTAAAAATTTTGAGTTCCAAATTCTCTACCTCCTACCTCCTTCTTGAGGAGGCAAGCAATTTGATATCGATTGGACATGTGAAGTCATGAAAAGCATATGTTCATATTAGCCATGTTGCAGAAGAAAACAGACTAAAAAAAAGAAAAATAAAGTTTAAAAAAGTATGCTTCAGTCTACATTCAGAATTCATCAGTTTTCTTTCTGAAGGAGTATAGCCTTTTTCATCATGAGTCCTTTGTAATTGTCTTGGATCATTGTATTACTGAGAATAGCTAAGTCATTCACAGTTGATCATCATACAATATTATATCACTGTGTACAATGTTCTCCTGATTCTGCTTACTTCACTTTGCATTAGTTTATGTAAGTTTTTACAGGTTTTTCTGAAATTATTCTGCTGATTTTCCCCTAAGAATTGATTTGGCTGCATCCCATAAGTTTTTTGGTATGTTATCTCTTTATTGTCATTCTCTTTGATGAAATTATTGATTGTTCCTGTGATTGGTCATTTGACTCACTTGTTATTTAGGATTAGGTTATTTAGATTCCAATTAATTTTTAATCTGTCTTTCCATAGCCCTTTATTGCATGTTATTTTTATTGTGTTGTGATCTGAAAAGGATGTATTTGATATTTCTACCTTTCTGCATTTGATTGTGAGATTTTTATGCATACATGGTTGTTCTTTTGTGTAGGTATCATATACCACTGAGAAAAGGGTATATTCCTTTCTATTCCCATTCAGTTTTCTCCAGAGGTCTATCATATCTAATTTTTCTAAAATTCCATCCACCCCCTTAACTTCTTTCTTGTTTATTTTGTGGTTAGATTTATCTGGTTCTGAGAGTAGGATGTAGAGTTCCCCTTCTAGTATAGTTTTGCTGTCTTTTTCTTTCTTAATTTAATCTTCTTTCCTTCTTTCCTATTTCTTCACTTAACTTCTGCTCTAAGAATTTACATGCTATATCACTTGGTGCATATATGTTTAATATTGATATTACTTCGTTTTGTACTATACCTTTTAGGAAGATATAGTTTCTTTCCTTATCTCTTTTAATTGCTTTTGCTTTGTCTGAGATCAGGATTGCTACCCCTGCTTTTCTTTTACTTAAGTTGAGGCATAATATATTCTGCTCCAGCTTTTTGCCTTTAGTCTGTGTGTATCTCTCTGCTTCAGATGTGTTTCTTGTAAATATATTCTAGGATTCTGTTTTTTAGCCCATTCTGCTCTTCTACTTCCATTTTATGGATAAGTTCATCCCATTCAATTGTTATGATTGCTAACTGTGTATTTCCCTCCATCCTATTTTTCACCCTCTTTATACTTTTCTCTCTCACCTTGTTTCTCCTCACCAGTGTTTTTCTTCTGACCACCTCCCTCAATCTTCCCTCCCTTCTATCACCCCCTCTTCCCTTTTCTTTTTCCTTTCCCCTCCTGCTTTTGCCTTCTCTTTTGTCAGCTCTCCAGCCCCTTACCTTTCCCCCCCTTTCGCTCCTACTTCCCTATAGGATAAGATAAATTTCTATATCCAACTGAGTGTGTATGTTGCTCCCTTCTTCTCTTCCACTGTGATAGGTCCTGTGAGCTTCCTCATGTGATATAATTTGTCCTATTCTGCCTCTCCCTTTCCTTTTCTCCCAGTATAATCCTTTTTCACTCTTCTCTTACTTTTTTTTTTAATATTGTCATATCAAAGTCAATTTATACTCACACTCTTTGTCTATGTATATACCTTCTAACTGCTATAATAGAGATATAGTTTGTAAGAGTTACAAGTGTCATCTTCCCATGTAGGGATGTAAACAGTTTAACATTATTGAATAGTATGTTTGTTTGTTTTTTTCTTTTCTGTATATTTTTTTATGCTTCTCTTGAATCTTATATTTGAAGATCAATTTTCTGTTCGGCTCTGGCTTTTTCATCAGGAATGTTTGAGAGTCACTTATTTCATTAAATGTCCGTCTGTTCCCCTGAAAGATTAGCTCAGTTTTGCTGGCTAGTTGATTCTTGGTTGTAATCCAAACTCTTTTTTGCCTTTCAGAATATCATATTCCAAGCCCTCTAATCCCTTATCATAGAAGCCACTAAATCCTGTGTAATCCTAATTGTGGTTCTTGTTATTTGAATTGTTTTTTTTTTTTTTTTTTCTGGCTGCTTGCGGTATTTTCTTCTTAACCTGATAGTTCTGGCAGTTGGCTACAGTATTCCTTGAAGTTTTCATTTTGGGATCTCTTTCAGGAGGTGATTGGTGGATTCTTTCAATGGCTATTTTACTCTCTGATTCTAGGATATCAAGGGAGTTTACATTAATAATTTCTTGAAAGATGCTATCTAGGCTCTTTTTTTTTTTTATCACAGCTTTCAGGTAATCCAATAAATAATTCTTAAATTATCTCTCCTGGATCCGTTTTCCAGGACAGTTGTATTTCCAGTGAGGTATTTTATATTTTCTTCTACTTTTTCATTCTTTGATTTTGTTTTTTACTAATTCTTAATGTCTTATAAAGTCATTAATTTCCACTTGCTCAATTCTAATTTTTAGGGAAGTATTTCCTTCAGTTAACTTTTGTACTTCCTTTTCCATTTGGCCAATTCTACTTTTTAAGGAGTTGTTTTCTTCCATCAAAATTTGTACTTCCTTTTCCAAGCTGCTGACTTTTTTCATAATTCTTTTGTATAACTCTCATTTCTTTTCTCAACTTTTCTTCTACTTCTCTTACTTGATTTTTAAAATCCCTTTTGAGCTCTTCCAAGAGGACTTTTTGGGCTTGAGACGAATTCATATTTCCCTTTGAGGGCTTTGCGTGTAGGCATTTTGATGTTATTGTCCTATTCTGAATTTGTGTTTTTGATCTTCCCTGTGTCCATAGTATCTTTCTATGGTTAGGTTTCTTCTTTGTTTTTTGCTCATTTTTTAAAAGTTGAGCTGTGCTCCTGGAATACAGGGGCTACTATTCCAAGCTTCTTGTACTGGGGCTAGGGGCTTGACCACTGACTTTCTGCACTGTTACCTCTGAGACTGGTGACTTGCCCACTGCACCAGGGTGACCAGGTCTAATTTTACCCGTTGTGCCCTGAATTCTGGGGCTGGCAGTTGACTGCTGTGCTAGGGCTGGAGTCCCTTGCCTGCTGTGCCATTGGTCTGCTGAACCAGGATCACAGGGCTTTGGTTGCTGATCTGTGCTGTGGCTAAGAGCCTCCCCCTGGCTTGCCCATGCACTGCCTGCTTTGAACTGTACTTCCCTTTTACCCAAGTGAAACAGACCTTTCTTATAATCCTTCTAAGTTTTCTTGGTCTGGAAAGTTGTTTCACTCTGTCTTTTTGTTGCTTCTTTTGCTCTAGAATTTTTTTTTAGAGGCTTGATTTGACATTGGTTCCCAGTGACTCCAGCCTGGGAGACCCTGAAACACTGATTTAGGGCTCTATCAGATGTCTGGTCCTTTTCCCCTTGACCAGAGGCCCAGAAGAATTAGATCTGAAACTTGCAAGAAAATCTTAAGTACAAAAAAACCAAAGTCGTCATTTAGTACTCTATGTCCTTTCCTCTCACCCTAACATAATCACACTAACAATCATTTCCTAACATAATATACACTTAATTATAGGATTGTCTATTGGAATTCGTCTTTTGTTAAAATCTTTCTCAAGACAGGTGTGGTTGTAGATATGACTCCTTTGTTTTCCTGACTGAAAACAGCACTAGTTCATGCCTACCTAGAGAATTAATATGAAATATTTATTTCACCTATGAATTCTTTAGGTTGGTGCTTAATTTTATGCATTTAGAATTTCTGGTCAGTATTCTTTATTTCTTGCATTATGATGTTTAGGATTTTTTACTTTTTCTGTTCTTCTGGAGAGGGAAGCTCTTAACCTTAAATTGTCTCTACACTTACTGTCTTTGAGATAAATGTACTTATCTTGTGTAGAGATAAATGTATTTATCTTCCTTTTTGCTCTTCCAGATTATTCTTCATTTTAACATACTCCCTAGGAGTTTTTGTTTCAGTTTTTTTTTTGGTGGAGAGGGACTCAACATCTGGATTTATGTTTTTCTGTTCTGCTAATTATTTCTTCTGTGCTGCCTTTTATCACCTTTTTTATCAACTTTTAATTTCTTTGAACTTTTGGGGAACATTTTTCTCTCTTTGTTTTCAATCCACAGGGTTTTCTCTTTCATTAGTTGGTGGTTCAGTTTTCTTTTTCTTTCCACATTTATTTTAAAATGTTGATAGTGATTTAGCTATCTTGGTGGCCATCTTCTCTTCTGTCTTAATATTTTTCCTGCAGAATCGTCTATTTGTGCTCTAGATTTTTAACTGAGCTTTCTTACTCTTAAGATTGTTACCAGTGGTAGTCTTTGTTTATTATATTCTCCTATCAATCACTTTCTGACTATGTCTCTTTTGATTCTGGCTCCAGGGAGGCCGAATCTCAAAGCTGTCAGCCTTGTTTCACTTTGGGGAATTAACTTTTCACCCATTTCAGTCCCTGTGCCTAATGTTTTCTGAGGATGGCAGGGCTAGTTCCAGATAGATGTCATTACCTTTTCCTTCAGGTCCAGTGCAGCCTCACATTCTGGTGCTGTGTTCCTGTTTGCTCTGTTATTTACATTTCTGGCTGAGTGCCACCATTCAAGGTGGAATACTCTCTTACCTTCCTATACTTGCTTCTCCCTTCTTTATGAGTAGTAGGGCAGATTTGAGACTTGTTGTCACCGAATGGTAGAGTTGGGGCACAGGCAAAGTGTGTGTAGTAGCAGAGACTTTCAGCAGCTGACCAATTGCTCAGTGTATCCAGTTAGGTAGATCAGGTTGTATCTGCTGCTAGAACATGGAAACTGTCAGAAGGAGTAGCTATTGAACATGTTAAGTGTTTGCATTCTCTGCTGTTAATTCATAAGACTGACTCTAGGGTTCTTGGTCTTTTTGCCAATTAAGAAAGCTGTAATTTTGTTCTACTTCTGATGTATAATTCCTCTTCTGGGTAGATTTTGAGAGTTAGTGAGGAGTGATGAGAATTTCTACTCCTCCATCTTGTTCACATGCCGGAATATAAACTTAATGTGGTGAGTTGGATTATAGAATATCCCAGCAAAGTAATATATTTTGGAGTTTTGCTTATTGATATCAATGGCAATGCTTTTTGGTTACTTTGTTTTTTTATAAACTTTTAGTAGAATACGTATAAAACATGGAAGTATTTTTCTGAAATTGACAGCCTGGCAATTGCTTAGTATGTTTATTTTTCTGTGTAAATGATTGAAATAACTGGAATATAATTTCTTACCTGCTCATGGGATTTTGAACTTCTTGAGGACGAGGGATATTGTAATTTTTTTCATCTTTCCATCCTCAGTGTTTTAGCACATATTTCATAAATAGTATATAGTTCAATGTTTGTTGAGATGAATTGAAGTGCTGCTTAGATATACACATTAGCATATACACATTAGCATTGCTTTCATATTTGCCTCTGTAGTTTTGTTACATTTTTAAAGTGGTAGTTTTTCATTTTTTGAAAGTATTTGTCACGTATAGTATATTCTTTTTGTTTTGAGGACATTTATTTTATAAATGAGCCATTTTAACATTCCAGTGTAAACAGGTCAATAGATGTTGTCTTGTTACTAACAGCATTCAGTTGAGGCTCTTTTGACAAAACTGTGGTATATTTGAATGAAACCCATCGAAAAAAATGCATCTTTAAATTAAAAAAATTACCACCTAGTTTAAATATCTTTAAATTGGAATATTTGGTTTTTTGAAGAAAAAAAGGGAGAAAAAAGAACATTAGAAACAGTTGTCATCATTGTACATTTGATACAGTTTTGTTATGGTAGAAGAATAGAGCCAGAAAAGAATTACGGGTATAGCTATAGTTTTTTCTCAATTGCATGGGAAAAGAAACAGTTAACATTGTGTGAATTGGCTAGAATGTGAAAATGTAGTTTTATAAAAAATGTTCACTAAAATATTTTCAATAGATCTTATTTTTCCTAGTATTTGTTGTAATCTTTGTCATTTAGATATATCTTAACATCTTGAAATTGAATTTATATACACTGTTTTGTATATCTTTTTCATAAATTTTTGTTAGGTGCTTCATTTTTGCCAAGTGATACTTTGTATCCAGTGATTATGCTTTTACAAATCAGTTTTTCCACCTAATTTGTAAATGGCATTAAAGGAATAATATTAGTGGTTCTTTTAATATGGCTCAAGTGGCATGAAGAGATGTCTAGTGCTTACTTATTTTTTATGCTAAAAAGTAATGACCTTGGATGAATTAATCATCAAATAAAGAGATTTTGTAGCAGATTTTTTTTCATCTTGAGAATGTTGACTTTTTATACTATGCTCTCAATATGTTCCTTTTCTAAATGCTATCAGTCAAGGCATTTTCCTGTTCTATAAAATTTATACATTTCCTTAATTTTTAGACTGTTCTGATTTTTTTTTTCCCTGCCGCACAAACCGTGTGTGGTCAGAACTTTAATTTTTTTTTTTTTAACAGATTGTTGTAGGAAGCATATTTCTTATTTCTGAACTGTTCTATGCTTGGGTGGTCACTCACTTGCTCAATATTGTAGCTTTGCTTGCCCATTTATACATGGCTTTGTTGTTTAAATCTCTTCCTGTAGTTAATTGCTTTCATTCTCTTGACATTTTATTAAAATCAGTTTTTATAAGCTCAGAAGTCTTTGGGTGTTATTAAGATGACATTTACAGTTTACTATGTGGCAACCAATATTTAAATAACAAATTATGTAAATTCAGATTTTAGGACTTAATAATTTTAATTAATTCAGATTTTAGGACTTAATAATTTTAATACCATTTAAAGTGGTTTTCTTGGTATATTCTTATAGCATTTTATGAAATACTTTATGATGAAAACATTGCAACTAAGTATCAAAACAAATATTTTTAACCTTGATTTCACAATAATTAGCAGTGAGACCTCAGACTTCTAGACTAATCATTTAATTATTAATTATTTAATTTGTTAATTATTTAGCCTTAAAATAGTATTTATTATATCAGCATCCATTTTATTTGACTTGAATACAAACTCATTTTTTAATTGATTTTTTTTTTTCAACTATAAAACAGCATTTTTTTTATCCTGCTTCAGTGTTCTCCCCAATGAGGGTGGTGGTGTGGAGTTTGGAGGAGTTAAACAAAATCGTTGTTAACAAGTAATCAGCATCAAACAAAACAAATTCCCACACTGGCTGCATCAAAAAAAAAAAGTGTATTTCAGCCACCACTTAAGTCAGGATATAGATAGCATTTCTTTTTCATTGTTTCTCTAGAATAATGATCATTGTGTTGGTCAGAGCTCTTTCAGTCTTTCAAAATTGTTCCATTTTTACAGTGGCGATGTTATAGTATAACATTTTCTGCTGCTTCTGCTCATTTCTCAGAAACTTTCCCTGATTTTTCTGAAACCATTTCTTTCTTCATTTCATATGGCAAAATAGTATTCCATTATGTTTTGTGCACCATAATTTATTTAGCCGTTCCCCAATTGATGTCCCTTCCCTTTAGTTTCCTGTTCTTTGCTGCCACACAGAATTAAGTTATATTATAAATATTTTGTATATTTGTGATATTTTCCTCTTTTTAAAAAAGTCTCTTTGGGATATAGACCTAATAGTGGTATTCAAGGTCACAGGATATGTGCAGTTTAGTAACTATTTGTACAAAGTTCCAAATTGCTTTCCGTAATGGATATACCTATTCATGTAGCTCCAGCTACATCAATGTGTTTCTTTTCCCACAACTTCTCTAACACTTGCTCTTGTTTTTTGTCAATTGTGTCATTCTGATGAGTCTATAAGATAGAGTTCAAGAGTTGCTTTAATTTGTATTTCTCTAATTATTCATGTTTTGGCACATATTTCATGTGACTATAGTTGTCTTAGATTTCTTCCTATGAGAACTGTCTGTTCATATACTTTGACTATTTATAAATTAAAGTATCACCACTTATTTGTGACATTGTTACACTAACAGAGATTGATATATTTGTCCAATTTTAAGCTATTTTGCATTTTAACTTAGAGTATAAGTTCAATGTTGAAGATAAAATGCTTTAATGAAAACCAAATTACCAAGTCCAGAAAAATCACAATATGGACATAAGTAGAAACCAATAACAATTTTTTAAATGTTTGTATGAAATTGCCCAATATGAAAGCAGTAATGTCAAATAGCTGGAAGAAATCTTTACCTTTCCTTGTTGAGATCGTAAGACCATAAGATTTAGAGCTGGAATGGTCCTCAGCAGATCTAGTTCAGCCCCTTCATCGTACACATGAAAGAACTGAGGTCCAAATATATTAAATGGCTTGCTAAAGGTGTTGAAAGTAGTGACTGTAATATTTTAATTTGGAAGTTAACTGTCAGGATTAAATATAATATAAAAATGAATGACTTTCTGGGAACACTTCCATGAATCATAGTCATCAATGAGTATTTGAATTGTTCAAGATCATAGTCCAAACATAATGAAGTTTAATTTCTATGCAATTTGTCATAGCAAAAAAAAATGAAAAATTTGTTCTAATCACTTGTGATGAATGATGTTTTTAGGTGATCCAGAGCTGGAATTTAATCTTAATTTGTATAAATCTGGACATTTAACTCTTCTAGAACTGGGAAAGAATTTGTTTTCATTGCTTTATTTCCCCAGTCAAGTGATAACATAACTAATGAATTAGCGAATACATGTAAGTTATTGTTTTAGGTATTATGGAGAATAGTATACTATCTCTGTTCTCAAAGGACTTACCGTTTAGCTGAGAAAATAAGAAATGTACCCAAGAAAAGTATCTAACTTAACATACATTGAAAGGCAAATATGTAATTTGATACAGAAAAATTGCTAGAAGAATGACATAACTCTAGATTGAGGAGGAGTAGGAGAAGGAGGAGGATGAAGAAGAATGCATGACGGAATAGTAGTGTTTTTCATTGTGGGAAGATTCACATGTAGGAATTTCTTTATATCCATTTGGATGGAGATCATGTATTCTGCATATGAATTACTAGGTAGTTGCCTGAAATACATAGAGTTTAAGTGATTTGCTCAGGGTAAATCACACAGCTAACAAAAACAACAATATATCTCCTTATGATAACAAAAGTAGAAACATCTTATCAGTTTTTGGCAGGAGCTTCATACATTTTTTTGTCAGCAGTGCAATCATCTCTAAAGTCATACAACAGTATCTTGCCAACCAGTACAAAGCAGTCGTTAAAAAAATAAACAAAAAAACCAAACAACCCTAAATTTCTAAGACTAGATTAGGTGAATTCAAACTTGAAATTGAGGAGTTACCAAAATCTGAAGAGGGAGAAGTTGAAAACCGTGAAGATATTAGAAATCTTTATTCTTCAGAAATTATATCCCAAAATGCAATGATTGAGAAAAAAAAAACACTGATATTTCAAATGATTTTAATAGGCAGTAAACACACTTAGATTCAAGTTCCAAAGAATTATTTTTTGTTTCATAGCATGAATGCAATTAGCATACCAATTACACTAAAATAGTTTGGCTTTAAAAAATTTCCTATATTCTATAACCAGCACAAATGGATACATTCTCTAGCAATATTTGAAAGGAAACGTAAAACGATTTCAAGATCTGAATATAGCAGTATATGGTTCTACTGCATAGTGCAGTTTACATTGTTGCAATAAGAAGCATGGAAAGATCAATGCAGAGCTGCCAAGGAATGAATCTAAGGACAGAAATCAAAAGTACCAGAGAAGGATAAACTTAAAAGCTCTAGTAAAGATCTGTGCAAAGCCATCAGATGATTAATAGCTACAGAAGCTGGTATATAAGTGGGAAACTTGAATACCATATTGCCAGGGGTGTGATGATAAACATTTAACAACTGGGTGCTCTCCCAAAACAAACAGCAGGACACATTTAAAGTTTAATCTGAATTATTAGCATTTTTCCTCATTACTTTCTTAAATCTAGACAATTAACAAAATGAATCAAGCTTTGAGTTTTAGTGTTTGGCAGTTTCGCAGGTGTAAAATGCTTACAGTGGAAATTTAACAATAGGCTCTTCGAGCTGGTTTTGGCACACACTGCTGTATTGCCCAATTAAAGCCATCAGAAAAGAAACTAAGGCAAAGATATGTGGAAAATAAAAGCTCTTCAGAAATTCTAGATTCATCAATTAGCCATTTACTTTTCAAATAAAAGTCAATATATTAAGGTTATATAAGGAGTCAATGCAGAACAGAGTAGAAAATAAGCAGTTCAGCATCAATGAAAGACCTTAATACAGAGACCTGAAAAGAAATCAGAGGTGAGAGAGAACAGTGAAAGAAGAATGTGAAAAATTTCTTATCTTTGTGTTTGTATGATGTGCTATACAATGAAGGCAGAAATTGGATCAAATGCGAACTAGAAAGCTTATGAATTGTTAATGAAAGACAGAACAATTACATTAAAAGACATTAGGATCTTAGATTTATAGCTGAATGTGACATCTTGTCCACTCATAACTCTTGGGCTATACAGCATCAGATGGCAAGCCAGATTTGACCTGTGGGCCATAGCTTATTGACTCTTTGTTTAGACAATATCATTTAGTTTTAAACTTTTTAATTTTTCCAGCTTAAAAAAATAAGAACAAGGAACATAAAAATATTGTGAACTTAGTGGTATCTGAAGAAATATCACCCCAGTAGTTGGCATATGCAGGATGGTGTCTCCTCAACCACTGGTGTCTCCTCAACCACGTTCTTCTCCTAGACTGCAGTGGATGCAGCTCAGAACTCTGAACCCAAGAACTCTGAGAATAGTAGTGCCTCCAAAACCACCAGATTTGATTTCTAGTCTGGTTCTTGTAGCTGTCATCCAGGGAAGCAACCTCTATGGAAGATGTTACTTGGTCACTGATTCTCTAGGTGATATAGGTACTCACCCCCTTAGCTACCACAGCCACTAAAGACACGGAAAAGAAAGTTCTTTCCACCAGAGTCCTTGGGAACTGTCAAATGGTTCAAAGTGAGAAAAAAAGAGGATTTATAAGTGAAAATGACATGAAGCAATCAGGTAATGAACATTTATTAAGTAACTGCCATGTACCAGTTACTGTGTGAGGCTCTGCTAGTACAAAGAATGAAACAATGCCATTTTGTAAGGAGATTACATTCTAAGGGAGGAGGCAATACAGTAAATATGTACATATATTACATACATGTATATGTACAGTATGTATGTGTATACAGTATGTAAGCACATACATAATCTATACAGCAAAAATATAAATATAAAGTATAATTTGGGAGAAAGGGAAATAGCAGTGGCAAGGATCAGGATAGGGATCATGCAGAAGATGGTAACTGACTTGCATCTTGAAGGAAGAGGGAAACTTTGTGAAGTGGAAGAAAATGGAAAACAACTTTACAGAAATTATATTTAGACTTGCAACTTACATCACATACCATAATAAGCTGAAAATGGATACATGGTCTGAATATAAAGGGTCACAACATAAAATAATTAGGGGGTAAAACCCAGTTAAGTTCCATTTAGAGTTGTAATGAGTAGAAATGTTCTTAAACTTAAGAAAATCATTGAACATGGTATATGGGTTCAGTTCAACTGAGTGAACATTTATTAAATGCCTTCTGTTTGCCAGGCACTGTACTAAGTCCTGGGGGTACAAATAAGAAAAAGAAACGTAGTCTCTGTCCCCAAGGGGCTTACAGTCTGCTGGAGGGGTCACTAGGAGGCATCCTGTTCTGTAGAGATGAGACCAGGCAGGACTGCTGATGAAAAGCCAAATAAGTGTGAAGTCTACAATGTGATGCCCTCTGTAAAGTAAGGTTTTAGGTGGAGTTGAGTTCTCCATCCTCAAATCCTCAAGTTCTAGGAAAAAGGAGGTAATCACAAAAGATCAAATACATAATTTTAATTACATGAAGTTGAAAATCTTTGGCACACGTGAAATCATTGATTCTAGAATTATGAGGGAAAGCATTAATTTGAACAAAAATACTTTACATCAGATGTTTCTGATAAGGGTCTAATATTGATGCTCTATAGGGAAGTATATATGACCAAGAGCCACTCCCCCATGAGTAAGTGGTCAAAGAATGTGAACCAATAGATTTTAGAAAAAAAATCCAAACTATTAATATTTATATGAAAAATTATATTCATAATGGACATATACAAAAGAACTCTGAAGTTTCATGTCACAACTAGCAAATTGATAATAGTGACCTAAGACAGGGGTGTCAAACTCAGATAGAAATGAGGGCTACCAGTTCATACATAAGTATCCCCGTGGGCCACAGATTATTTTGATCCCAAGCTTCACTTGGGAATGTTGTGGACTGCGTATGGCTAACAGGTGTGTTTCATACCTCTAGCCTAAAATATGAATAGTCAGTATTGGAGGCATTTTGGAAAGATAGGAATATATAAGCTTGTTGTAGCTATGAATTTACCAATTTATCCTGGAAACCATTTTTGGAATTTTACTAAGAAAGTGCTTAACATGTCCATACTCTTTGACCCACAGATTCCACTGTGAGATATATACTATATTGAATCCAAAGACAGAAAGATCCTACACAGCTTAAAATTTGTAGGAAGACTTTTTGTGATGATAAGAAGATAGAAACAGATTAGATACACACCAATTGGGAAATGGCTAAACAAATTGTGTTCTGCTTTATATATTATTTTGTTGAAAGCAGTAATGAATATGAAGAATTCAAAGAAGCGTGAGATGACTTACATGAACTGGTGCAAATTAAAGTAAGCAGAACAAAGAAAACAATGCTACAACAATTCTAATGCAAAGAGCAAAAAATTGAAACTGAATGCTCTGTAATTATAATGACCACAAAACTTCAACCTGGTGATTAGTTGGGAAAATACACATATTCCACTCTTTACAGAAGTGGGGGCCTGTGGGTGTGAAATAATAATTATATTGTCAGACTCAGTTGGTAAAGTGATCAGTTGTACTGAATTTTTTTATTTCCTCTTTTTTTGTTCTCTGTTTCAAGAGATAGATCATTGGTTAGAAGAGGAGGGGACATGGTTGGAAATCAAGGTAATATAAAGAGAAATATATATCAATAAAATTAGATTAGATTTTTAAACATATTCTAGAATTTTGTCAGAAATCTAAATTAAGCTCATTGTTTTTGCAGATTCCCCTTTCTTGCCCTTTTTTTCCACTAATTCCATACCTATATAATTTTCCAGTCTTGTGATCTTCTATTCTCTATGATCTTTGACATATAATTAATGATGTTTTTACAATTACATAAGGCATTTTTTTTATTTCAGTACTCAAGAATGTAGTTCATCTGGGTCATTTAACATTAATTTGTTAATGGTCTCTAAGCCCTCCCTTAATAGACACTTTCTTATTTTGACTATCAACTGTATATTAGCCTATCTCACTAAAACTTGTTTCTGCCCAAGAGATAATTTTTCTTGGCAAAGAAAACATGCAAAATATGAATTAAGTACCTCTGTCTTCAGTGTATAGGTATTTCATCCCATTCACCCTGAGCACTATCATTTCTTTGTTCTTTTTCTTTCTCAAATTAACTGGACTTTTAGAGTTTTCATTGACGGTGAATGAATAATGTAAGTACTTTTTTTCAGCCTGGGACACTTTAGAAGGATTGGCCAAGCTTGGTTTGAGAGATTTCTTGGCAATGTGAAGGCAATGAATGCCTTAAAAGAAATGAGAAAAAACAGGGAGATGGGAGAACTCCAAAGACCAAGTATAAGTATTTCAAAATATTACATAGGAATGACCCTCTGCCCAGGAAGAGGACAGGAAATACCTCTTCTCTCCTGTACCATGAGATATTCTACTCCCTGAGCCCAGAAATAAGGCAACATTATCAGTAGGATAATTTAACTACAAGATGGGTTATGCAAGCATTTGTGGGGTTTTCTGGGAGCCTAACCACCATTTAGATTATTGTTTCTCTGAGAAAATGTTTTCTGAGTTCCAAACAACATGTATAGAAATAAACTTTTGAAACAATAAACAAACATTTCTTAAATATTTGCAATGCGATTTTCTTACCTTTTTTTAAAAAAAAAGTTTTCTAGCACAGGGTGACTTTTAGAGAAGTACATAATTCTGTACCTGCTGGTCTCCATTTCCCAGCTCTAAAACCTTAGATGCATATGTTCTAGAGATGAGAGGTACTTGAACCCACCTTACTAAGTGGGATGCCCAATATATTGTGTGCTAAAATGCAAACTTCAAATTGGGGGCTGCATATAATTAATTTCCTTATCATTCATTGATTCGCTGAGCCATCCATCCAACATATACTGATTAACTTGCTGTTATAGGACGCTAAAGACAGAGACAAGGATAAAGTGAGTGGGTAAGAGAGAGATATGAGAAAAATGGGGAAAAGAAACAAAAATATGGGAAATAATTCAATATAATTCAGTAAACTTTTAAGTTATTAAATGACTGCTTTGTCCTAATGCTTCTTGAACTTCATGAAACTTTCAGTCTCTAAACACACGAAATAGGAAAACAAATACATGAAAGATGTGGGATAGAGTTAGAAAGAATGAAGAAGTATTATAGGGAAGACAAGAGTGAGGCTAATAAAGTTGAAGGTAAAACAAGTAGAAGGAAAAGGAGGGAGGGAAAGAAAGAGGCAAAAGGAAAACAGAAATAGACTGAGTAGTCTTCTGTTTTTGAGATAAATACTCTAGCCTTCCACTTTTTGATGAAAATAATAGTGATACTGCTATCAAGTTATGATAGAACTAGCACTTTTTAAACAGCTTGTTTTTATTTCAAAATTTAAAAGAATGTATTGTCTCTGTCAATTTATTAACTATGCCCAAAAATCTTTTTAGCCTTCAAACCCTCTTTATTACCTTATTGCAGTGCCTGTTACATTTAGCATGGATGCCAGGATGTGTGCTGTTATTCAGGCTTCTCAATACCATCTAGTTTGTCTAGTTATGTCCTAGTAGTTATAATATGTACTATAGGGAAAAAATAAACACATAGATCCTTAAAGATTCAACAAGACAAAATTAAACAGTGTTAAAGCATCTATACCATCACTACCTTTTGAATAGAATTACCATGTCAACCCATCAGAGATGAAAAGAAATTTTGCTTTGAATGGCAGTCCTTTGGCTAACTCCATGAAGCAGTTTACACAAAAAGTAAAATTAAACAGTGGATAAAATTGTGTAGGCTCCAAATTTCCCACTTTTGGGCTACAGTCAAGAAGTTTGCAGTCCAGTAGGGTGAGTACATGGAAAGTGGACAAGCATTTATTAAGCACCTACTATGTGCCAAGCACCGGGAGTACAAAGAAAGACAAACAATAGTACGTGTTCTCAAGGGGCTCGTAGCCAAAAAAGTTCAACACGTTACCCAGAGACCTAAGCTCCTCAGGGCAGTTTTTCACTTTTATCTCCAGCACGTCTTGTTTGTCTCTGTGTTTCTGTGTATGTGTGTGTATATATACAATGCTTAATAAATGTGCATTGGTTTGGAAAAATATAAAATAAGTTAAGAAAAAGAGTGTGGATGTCTTATTTGCATTAAAAAGAACTAAATACAGTAAA
>CM053586.1:165331830-165368639 GCA_028646515.1 Pseudochirops corinnae
TTGTAGCACCCTTATTGGGGATAGACTCTAGAAGATACTGGAAAGTTTTTTAGTCTTCCTTCCTGTTTGTCCTTCCTTCTTTCCTTCCTGTTTGTCCTTCCTTCCTCCCTTCCTTCCTTCTCTCTCTCTTTCTCTTTCTTTCTTTCTTTCTTTCTCTTTCTTTCTTTCTTTCTTTCTTTCTTTCTTTCTTTCTTTCTTTCTTTCTTTCTTTCTTTCTTTCTTTCTTTCCCCACTCTCTCTATCATACTCTCTCTCCCTCTCTCTCTCCCTTCCTTCCCTTCACTCTGAAGCTCATAGATTATACCACTATAGGTACCTGCCCAGGTTCCACTTAATGGCTATATTTTGGACTCTCCTGGCTTACAGTCAATGTCAGTGGTGACTGTTTCTCTTTGGAACAGCAACCCTGAGGCTCTTCCTCTCCCAACTTTTATTTTCTTTCTTTTTTCTAATTAAAGGGTCCATCCCTTGACTCATTTCTTAAAGAGGCCTATTCACTGAATGGGCATTGCCTCACTCTAAGTGAGAATGTGAAGAGGCCTTAGCCTAAAAGGGCCAGGGTCTCCCATTGCATCCTGGGTCATCTCCAGTGGTCACTGAATCCAGATGGCTCTGGAGGAGAAAGTGAGGCTGGTGACCTTGCACAGCCCTCCCTCACTCAAATCAAAGTCAACTGCAAGTCCCGTCATCATTTCCCTGATGCCATGGTCCTCTTCAAAAACGAAGGACAAATACAACAACTTTACTCTAAATGTATTTTAAAAAAAAATTCTATCAAAATCCTTGTTTGAATGAACTTTGATGTATTGATTGATATTAATATTCTTAAGTGGATCTGTGACTTCATCTCTTTGGTTATTCTTTCCAGTAATTAAGATCACAATCCTTGCCTGTTCATTCTATGTAGCTCTTTTCTATGTCCATAATATTATTCACCATAGGGCATTTGCCAGGTGGGCTGAAGGCCTTCTTTGCTTTCCTTATGACATCCTGAGGATACCATTGCTGCACTGTGGTTGTACTACTGTGTCACAAAAGCAACACGTACCCCAGAGAGGTAGTTATTCCCTAAAATGCATCAAAACTTTCCTCAGGGCTTAATAGAACCAGGGGACTAAAGCTTTAACCATTAACATAGCTTTCTCATTGCCTGAGTATAAAAGCCAGGACACAAGGAATGTGGGGTCCACTTCAGCCTTGATTCCCACTGCTGGCCACCATGATAAACAAGAAAGTGGAGAAGTTGCCACACCAGAAGAATTGTGTCCTTACTAACTGTCTTCCATATTATTAAGTAACTTCTTTGGTTAGATGGTTTTCAATTGCATCATTTCATTTCAGTGCCAAAACCTGATTCAGTCTGACCTGAGACAGACCTAGACAAGGGGAACATTTGGTAAAGTTTTGAGGATGATTTCAGTACCTTTTAAAGGAAAGCTAGCTTGACCTGCATTTGTCAAATATTGCACCACTGACAAACTGCCATCTCTTTCTCTTGTCACATGACCAGTCCATTCACCTTTCCCCTCTCTCAGCCATGATATATTTCCCTTATAATAACTTTTATCTCTACTCTTCCTTAGACTTCCTCGTTGGTGATATCTTGCAGGCATGTTAATACACATCATATGCCTTTGATAGGATGCATCCTGCTCATACCCACCATGTACCTTTTCATTTTCATCTGTGTGATATTTATTTTTAGTTCTTTGGAGATTGCTTTGTTCCTTATTTTACTGCACCAGCATACTGATGGGCCCTTGTATCTGGGAGACATTAAAGGAACTTTGCAGTTTTCCAAAGGAAACCTGGTGAAATCTCTTCTTTCTGTTCAGTTCTCATGCCAAGTTTTTGTCCATATGCATTGTCTGTCACAGATATATATTTGGACGGATGATCTTTATAGGTTTTCCATATAAATTCTTATCATTACCTGGACAATACATCTATTTCCCCAGAATTATTATATCAAAAAGGATTAGACTTCTCTTCATAGTCCCTTTTGCCAATCTACTATGTGACCTTGGGTTGCCTCTTAATCTTTTAGTACCTAATGTTTATAACGGAGGAATTCTGAGATCATTTCTAACGCCCTTTTCAGGGTTTACATTTTTCTTTGTTATTAGTCATCTGAATTACGTATGTAAAGTACTCATATTTTATTATGTCTGGTATTTCCTTGCTTTTCACGAAGGATCACAGATTTAGAGCTGTAAGAGATTTTAGGGATCAGCCAGTCTGCTGTCCCTACCCTACCCTGCCCTACCCTAGCCCACTTCATTATGTTAAGATAATAAAGCAGCCCTAGGGATGGGAAATGTGTTCCAAAGTAATATAGGTGGGAGCAGTAAGTGGTATAGCTAAGTTTTGAAACCAGTACTCTGACTCAAAATATAATACTTTTCCCTCTTTATCTCACTTCTATGAACTCTCCCTGGCTTAAAAAAAAGATTGTAAGATAGGTAACTATTTGTGCTGGATTTATTTCAGTTCACCTCCTATAATTGAGAAGAGTTATTTAAATTCCATGTACATTTTTTGGTCACAGGTATTCTTTGCTTAGTACTTAGTAAGCATTAGGTGTCCAGATTTCATTGGTATTTGAGACTCTACATAAAATGACCTTATCTTAATTATATGATATTATCTGACATAACGTATACCTTTTCCAGCGAATTAGTTTCATCTTTTCATTCTTCCTGTCCCCATCCCTATAACTCTAGTGAGTACCCATTTCTTCCCTGACACTATTTTTTAGTATATATAATAGAGCAATTAGCCCTTCACTATATTCATAGCACTATGCTGTAGCTAGAAAGAGCATTAAAAGCCATACAGCCCAACTTCCTAATTTTACATATGAGGAAGTTTTGATCCATAGACTAAGGCCAACACAGATAGTGAACGTTATTCCATAAAATAGATTTGTTTTTGACTTGGTTCATTAAGCTTGGGGCAGCACCCAGCTGCCCCTAGCTTAATAGGACCTACCACAGGAACAGCCTTTTAGAACTCCTGGTGACCTCCACACCACAAAGAGGCTTTGGAATGACTGGACTGGGAGTCCAGTCATTCCAAACAACATGATTTCATGTTGTTAATATTTCAATTGGATATTATCTAGAATTCTCATTTGTTTTACAAGTCAATGTTAAACCACTGATCTGTCTAAGACAACTGCCCAACTCCTTTAGAACAGGACCCACATCATGTACACTCTTTTCCTGGCCACTTGAAAGATCATTATGTTGCACTGATCAGAAGGCCAGACCATGGGCAGCAGGAATTAGTGTTTTCTGTCCTAAATGACCTCTAAAATTCCTTCCGAATGTGAGATTCTGTAATTGTGTGATTCTCTGATGAGACTTGTTGACATATTGAGATATATGCACTAAAAGAAAAGTAGTGAAATTTTGTTGATTATTGTATTTAAAAATTGGGTGGTTGAGAAAATGATGGTGACATTGAGTATCTATTTTTACCTCATTATTTTATTATTCTTTGGCTACAATGCATTGGAACAGTGTTTTGATTTCTTATCACCTTATACTTGGATTGCTGCAATACCATTTATTAGTCAATCCATCAGTCAATAAATACTTCTTAACGTGCATATGTTCAATACTAGCTCTTTGAGGGAAAAAGAAGGTCCATGACCCTTGCCTCAGAGGTCTTCAAGTCCTTAAAGAGAGACGACTAACAGTATAGTAGCAAAGAGTTTAATATTTAGAGCCAGAAAATTATCAAATTGTGTGCTAAAGATTTTAGCTTCAATGAAGTAGGAATGGATATCCCTGACCCAAGTCAAGCTTTTATGGAGGAAGCTGGAATTTAGATTGGACTTTGAAAGTTACGTGAGATTTGTATTATAATAATAGCTAGCATTGATATGGCGTTTTAAGGTTTGCAAAATGGTTTATAAATATTTCATTTTATCCTCACAACAACCCTGTAAAGTAGAGGCTACTGCTATCCCCTGTTTATATGTGAGGAAATTGAAGCAGGTAGAAATTAGATGACTTGCCCAGAGTCACACAGTTGTATTTTGAGGCCAGATTTGAATGCTCCCCAACTCTAGGTCCAGGGCTCTCTCTGCTAGACCACCAGGTACTTTTAAAATCAGAAAAGAAATCCTGGGTTTTCTGAGTGGGAAGAATAATAATAGGTAAATAAGAAGTATGAAGGAGACTATGACACCATGAGACCGTAAGGAATCTGGCTGGATTAGATTGTGTCTTAGAAGGTTTTGTATGGGTACATTAGGTAGGTTAGTATCAAACTGAATATGAAAATTAGCCTTAGTATAAATATAATTTTAAAGCCTCTCTGATGCAGATACTCAGTTTACAGATTTATAAACAATGTAAGTACTTTTTTACATACTCAGTCTTCATAGTAAATCCTATACTTTAATGATATAGTTGTTATTATCTATCAAACTGGAGGGTTTGATCTCTAATGTCTTTTCTATCTCTAATGTTCTATGGCTCTTCTAAAATGAATCATCAATTTAAATAGTTTTTGAAAGTGCATGATTAGTTTTCCCTTTACAAAACCAGATAGTTCCATAGAAAAAGTATATGCTGAAAATGCAGAGCAGTGATTTTCATTCTTGGTTTTTAGTGTACTGGGGTATCTCTAGTTATCTCAGAGGGTATAATGAAATGCATATAGTAGAAGCAGAATTAATTTAAAATTCATTTAAATTTAAAAGCATTCATACTTGCCATCTACCACTTTAAGGAGGAAACATTGGCAACCCTCAAGTAAAAACAATGGTGAACTACTTCAAAAAGTTTGGGAATTAGTGACCTCAAATAGTAACTTGATTTACCTTGTGATTTATTAAAGTATTATTAAAATGTGAAAAGAGTTACATATTTAAAACTGAACAGTTCTAGTTAAGCAGTGGTAATTTCAAACAACAAAAAACAACCTCATCAAACACAATCTCTTGGAAACTAAGCTTAAGACAAAACTTTACTGAAGTTTGAAAACATTAATGTTTTAGTTGGAACTGATGTAAAAGAACTATTATTTTAAAGGAAAATGAAGTCTACAGCTATCTGGTTGGGAAGGTCTTTCAATTACAGTGGCGTCCATGAATCTTGGATCTAAATGAAAATTTGGCTATAAGTTCTCCACATCCTAGTCTCTGTTTCCCTTTGAATAAGAAACAGCATGTGTGAAATGCATTTACTATAATCCATTCCATACTGGGTAATAAAAATACTGTTAAAAATTATTAGAATTGGTATAAAATTATAGTTATTATGTTCTTTTTACTTTTAGCTGAGTTTCTTTTTTTAAAAAAAAATTATGCAAACTCAATAGAATGTGATGATATTTTAATTTATTTTTCAAAACATAAATATGGAATAAGTAATATTGTAGATAATCACACTCCAGTGGTTGTATAACTTCCTCTGTTTGGCCTAATATGAAACATTATTCACTGCAAATGAAAAATACTCTTCCTGAGAGAGGGCAACTTAAGCAATTAAAATGAATTATGGATACCTTTGAGTTGAGCCATTTAATGAGATTATCTGTATTTCACATTTCCCATATTAAAGCTTAAGGAACAAAAAAAATAATGATTTATGTGTAGAGGATAACCAAATCAACAAAGCAAGTATCTGTTTCTTTAAAGGATTTTAAATGGAAATTGATAACTATTGTAAAACTGTTAATACTTTTTGAACCCAGAAATGTTCAAACTATATTAGTAAATAAACTGGAGTTATTTAACTGTAAAATGAAATATAACTATATTATCTAAATTTATGGGTCACCAAAGGCATTTATACCATTTGACTAGAAAAAAGTTGAATTATGTTGATACTTATTTTTTAACTATAAGGAAGACCTTTTTTAAAATTAAAGGGCAAAATTTTCATAGAAAAAAAATATTAAGTCAGATTTTTCAGGAAATTGAAATCAAAGACAAAATCATGTTCCAATTAAAAACAACACAGTATAAGTACCAGTTTAATCCAAATTAAAAGTACTGGTTCTACTTTTTAAGTGGGCTAAAATTTGAGAAAATTTATTCTCTTTTAACTTTTATTGGAAAAATGGTTCTATTGTAGCACGCACTTGTTTTTACCAATAAAAATGTAATATGTTCTATGGGACATTCCTTTATATTTAAATGAAAGTCCTTTGCATATTTCAAGTCAGGAATGTGTATGTGTGCGTGCGTATCATGAATTTCACATTTCTGAAATGTTAAAAATAACATCATATTGTATATTTTATCAGGACAGACCATTTTAATCAAAACTCTGCTTAAACTTTAATAAAGATCTAAAACACGATCAATGTAGAGTCATTTCCTTGTAAATGACTACTTAGTTAAAACTGTAGATTATTGTTTAATTGGTTTAGTTTGACCACTACATGCCTAATCTTCACTAATGAATAGTTTCCTCATGCATTAGGGAGATTATTGTGTCTCATATATACATATATACCCATTTTCTCCTAATCCTCAGTAGTTAGAACAGAACCACCAAAGCTCTGGAAGAAAAACTTGTGTTGTTTCCTATTTTGCTATATATGTATCTCCTTTCAGATTTTCAGAATATTGTAAAATGGGAACCTCTAGCTTTTCATTAAAACTTAGCTTCATTTTATTTACCCTTATTTTTTGTCCAGAAAGATGGAAAAAATAAAACACCCACAATCTATAGATATGTATACATTTGGGAAGTATGTGTTATTAATTTTTTTTTGGAAATCTACAAATATTTCCTTTCCACCCATCATTGGCTTTTCATTTTCTCCTGCCTTCAACCCAAAGTAATGAATCATAGAAATTATTAAGATGTCAAGATGATCTAATCTATTTTACTGACTTTCCTGCATATGCCTATCTGGTTTGAAACTGGATTATGGTATTTAGAAACAAACTGCCTGCCTTTGACTGTGACAGAAAAATCCTTGTCAGTTAAGCCACAGACTCATGTAAATAAGGCTCTGGTCTTAAAGCAACATATAATGTTCAACTGATCTTTGAAAATCTAGTTCAAAGCCATATATTTCATAAAAGGAAAACATTTCTCGAAATATAGTTTTTTATAACACTGATAGATGAGATACTTCTTTTTTAGGGTTCAGGGTAGGAAAAACAGCCAAACAGAAATAGAAAGATGGGTTTTACTAGTAGTTTAAAATAGCATCAAAAATGGTATTACTGTGAGAACACAGATTCATCGTATAAATGATGAAGCTACTAAACATACTGATCTTGGCATTTGGGGATAGTTCACCTATTTAATCATCACAATAAGAGAAATAATCTTTTTTACTGTATCCTTTGGAATACGAGGTATCCTATAGTAGTCAGATGTTTATCACAGTAGGAAAATTAGAAGTCAAGCAAACAATCTTAGTATAGTTTAGAAATATGTAGGGAAAATTAGTTTTATTATCAGATGCTTCAACATAAACCTTATTATCCAGGCTTTTTGATTGAAACCATACTACTTTACTCTATTAAATAGTTTCAGTTATAGCTGGTATATAATTCATGGCAAATTAATATTAAAATGGGAAAAATAGATTATTTCTGCTATATGACATAAATATGCATAGTGCATATAGAATTATCCCTTTAAAAGTCCAGTGAAAAATAAGTATATTGGAAATTATGTTTTAGGCATTTGAGATTTTCAGTTGATGATATTACATGTTTCTTATAATAATATAGTGTGGTTGATTTTTTTTGAGAGTTTATTTATAGCAAAGAGTCTATTCCAAAAATGGAAGTCAACATATATAATTTGAAGTACTATATATATATATTTTAAGAAAAAATGTAATTCTAAAAAATTTTTATAGCATTTATCTAACACAGTATGCATATTACCAAACAATAATAATATTTTGTTGTTAAGACATTGCCATCAGAACCTGATTAATACTTATTATTTGCTTCTGCTCAGAATATAATGCCCCATGCTGGAAAGTTTAAGTGTAGCACATGTAATATAAAGTAGTATTTTAACAATAAAATAATAATTTCTTTTTAATTTATCATGACAAATATCTCAATAACATTATTTCAGCTAGTGTGATTCAACTCATAATAACATAAAGGCTGTATTCTATAGAAATTAAAGGAAAGGATATTTTGGAGATTCAAAAAAAATCAGTAATAAGTGCAACAGTAAATCTAAAATCTTAGTCATTGATCTAAAAGTATAAAACTATATATTTTGACTTGGAAATTTAAATTCTCTGGAATATTTTATTATTATGTAATGGTAAAGATATGGTTAACTTATTGCTGTAAGGCTTGTCACAGATTCATTGTTAATATTTTACAGATGAATTTCACAGCCTCATTAAAAAATTTGTTAGGGACTGGTAACTTGTAGGAAAGTGCTGTTTCTTGAGAATATAAATGATAATTGACTGACTTGTTCATTGTTTCCTAGTTACTTTAGTCTTGTGAATGGAGAGGTTGCCTGAAATTTCATTTCACTAATCAGTCATTTAAGGCTATTATTATTTCTGGTGTTTAATTCAGAAATAATATTTTCAAATTTAGTTTGTGTCTGGTAATTTTAACCATAATGCTGAAATTGTCAAGGTAAATTGTTATTATGGTTATTTTATTTAGATTAATTTTAGTAAATATTTGAAGGGTAAATTTAATTATAATGTTCCTACATAATAAATATTATAGCATAAACCTACACTTACATATAAATATATTTGCTAAACAGTGCTCTCTCTTCCATACTCATTTTTTTATCTTAATACAATATTAATATAATTTCTCATTAGTGAACACTCCATTATGACCTTTTAATACACTTTAAGAATTTTTATTTAAAACCTAGTTTTTCCTATTTTCATTTAAAATTTTTTAAAAAATTATATCTGAGACAAATACAAATTGTTTGATTCATATAAATTCAAATGTGCATTAAATAAGTACCTACTATGTGCAGGAAATCCTGGAGAGAGAGACAGAAGTGAAAGAGCCCTCAAGGAGCTTACATTCTATTGGATAGAAAGCATTATAATTTGAAATTCATTTATAATACAAATAAGAGTTTCAGTAGTATTCTTTTGTGTTTCCATCACCTGCTCCTGATACACAGTAGGTACTTAATAAATGAGTTTATTAATTGATTTTTTTTGTAGGTTTGTCTGCAAGTGTTAAATTCTTTATTACTTTCCATTGCAGAACTCATGACTCCTGCACAAGACATAGACATAATATCTCCTGTTCCCCTAGTTCTTCCATTTGTGAAGATAAAATGACATCAGATCTTTGATTATTTATCTAACTTCAGTTCATTGAATCCTGAGTTAAAATATTCCCAATATGAAAGATTTTTTCAGCTAAATTTTATTTTGTCTCTGAGTATCATTTTGATCAGTGTACATTGTGTTTCATAGAAACATTAGACCTTTTATGGAAATAATATGTAGTACAAAGCAAGTTGACCTATGCCTCTGAAATGATATTTTCTTTTTTATTCATATTTATTAATTTGTTCATTTTAATTGATGCTTTTTGTTGTTTTTGTATCACTGACATTTTCCCCATCTACTCTACCACCCCCACTCCCACACAGCTCTTCATCTAGCTTACTTCTGCCTTATAAAAAGGAAAATAATTAAACAAACCTGACAGAATGCTGACAGCACAAAAATATTTCACATACCTGTCTTCCTTCGTATCTTTACTAAAAGGCGGCTTAAGTGTGTTTCTTCTTTAGAAGCAGGGTTGATCATTGCAAACGGTTGCCGTTTAGCCTTGTTTTCATTAACATCATTGCTATTACTGTGAATGTTAATTCTCTTTATTCTGTTTTCTTTATGCTTCATAGAAATCTTCCCATGTTTCTCTGATTTTCTAATATTTGATTCTTTTTAAAATGTGTTAATATTCCATGATATTCATATACCACAATTTGTTCTGTCATTTTCCAGTTGATGGTATCACTTTGTTTTCTTTTCCTTTTCCCCCTTTTTTTTTTTTGGCTACCCCAAAGAGAGTAATATTAGAATATTGTATAAGACCTTTCCTTCTGTATAACTTCTTTTCTAACAGAGTGATTGGTTAAATTGTCCCAAATTTTAAAAGGATAAATAATAACTTTTTGGAATTCCTGGAGAAATATACCTAAAGCTTTATTTGAATTGTAAATACAGTGTGATTAAATTTGAATTTTTAAACATTTTCAAGCAGTTAAAAATTAAGTCTGAATCTTTTAATAAAACAATAAATAAGTGCAGTGAAACTAATAAGCTAATTATAGACGTGAAAGGAAATTTTAACGTCTTATGACTTATAATCTAGTCTTAAGGTTTTTTAAAATAATTTTTTAAGAATTTATTTGGCACTTAGCCAAAATATCCAGTTTATGTTTAGACTTATAAACTAGGCCACGTTATGCTACAGAAAGAAATGTAATGTAGGAAAAAATATATTTAGTACAGCAATATAGGATGTTTAAAATTCAATATACTGAAACATTTTAACAACTTTGATTTTCTGTTTTGCAAATTAAAGCAAGAAGCTTTATGAAAATGGGAATGGAAAAGCAATTCTTTGAATTGATGCTAAAATGTTTGCTTTATAACCCAATCCATTTACTTGTATTTTGCTTGATAGTACTTTTTATAGTATCCCTACAGGTATTTCTTATCAACATGCGTCTCTTCGAGAAGTAAAAAGAATACATCCTATGATGTATTTACTTGAAGAATCTTAAAATATATATGTTGGTTAAGTTTGCATGGTAAAACTTCTTATAAAAAGTAGTTTCCATGTTGCATAAACAATAGCCACTTTTTAAAAAAACTGCCTTTTTTCCCCATAGTATCTGAATAATTGGATTATATTGTGAACTAATTGCTTGTCAAATTTCTATTTTTAACAAATTTAGTCATTTTAAAATTATGTTAGAGCTGAAAAGAAGAAATCTAAATCAGAGTACCAATTTTTTTCTTCCTGTTTCTTTAGTGATTCTTTGAATACTTTTTAAATAAATATTTATTGAGTGCCTCAATGGTTATTTTAAAAAATATCTTTCCCCAAACCTAAGTACATTTGCTTTTAACCATGTGAAAACTGTCAGGATCTTAAACATTTGAAAAGAGGTACATTAAATGAAAATAATGACCCTGCAAGAAGCTTTCATATTATAAGAATCATCACTATGGCAAGAGGGGCACCAGCCATCATCCTGGAGTTGAACGTGATTGGTGTTTTTGTTTTTTTTTCCTGTCTCTTCACTACCTGTGAGCATGCAAAAGCTAAAAGGGTAGTATTATCTGTGTCTGAAATTTGCCATCTCAATGGCTAGTTCCTTGATGATACCTTATCTATAAAATAGATACTTTAATTAACTATTGATCTTTGTCATGTAAATTTAAATCCAAGTTATAGGAAGAAGATTGGCTGTATATCTGCATTTTTAAAAATGTTTTCTAGAAGTATTTCTTTATCACGTTCCTATTTCTAGCAATAAATTTTAAACCTTTTTTTTTTCAAGAATCCATGACTCAAAAAAAAAAAGATAGCACACATTATCTTTGCGGAGTCAGGAAAAATGTGATTTGTATGCTTAATGTTATCCAAAAAGCATAATATTCTGAAAAAATAATATGCCCCAGATTATTTCAAATTAAACTCTCTAATGGAAGAGGATATCTAAGGTGAAAGATGTTTGTGTAATGCTAAACATAACCAAAGAAACTGTGGTTTTTAGCAAAGGTACCATTGGTCTATTTTATCGGGTGCCAGAAGTTGCATAATGAAAGTCTTTCAGTTAGAGAAAATATAAGTAAAAAAAAAAACAAAAAAAACAAACAAAAAAAAACAAAACAAAAAATGCCACCCAGCTGGTAGAGATCTTCCTAATTTTTACCTGATTGTATTTCTGAAGAAATATGGCAGAACCATCGTAAATTTTCAACATGAACTGCATTTTTGTTGCCAATTTCCATATCCTTTAAAAAGTGCTGAAGCGTGCATTTGCTATTTATGTTTGCAGTAGACTGAGTACACTTTTACTATTTGTGGTTTTAGAAATTGGAAACAACCAAACAGTGGTGCTATGGTCTAAAAAAATAAATTTTAAACAGCTGTGGGATAGTATTTTTAGAATGGTAGAAGCCTTTCTAAAGCAGTATAACAGCCTTCTGATGAAAATATTAACCATGGATATAATTCAAAAGTTAATTGTCCATTGTCTTTTCTTGTATTGTTGTTTAAATGAATGTAAATCAAAATGTTGTTGGTACAAAGAAATTATTTATCTAAACATCCTGGTATAAATTCTTTAAAGAATATATACCCATATGGGACCCTGTAAATAAATTTAAAAAATTTAAAATCTTTAATTTTTTTTTGTTATTCTGAATTTGACAACCACCAAAAGCATGAACATTTACATGTACACGTATGAGCATATAGAAAAAACAGGAATATGTTTTGAAGAGCTTGAGAGTTTTAAAAAAGTATATAATAATTTCAGTGCATTGATGCCCAAACTCTCCTTGTCTGAGTCTCTCCTTAGAACTTCCTTGTGGTATCTTCTGGATTTTTTGTAAAGCCTTGGTTGATGCTTCCCTGGGCTCTCTCTTTTTTGCATCACTATCATAATTCCCTTCTCCTTCCTTCAAACAAACAAGATATCCCCCTCAACTCCTTCCCTCCTTCCCCTCACGTGTAAGTGTTAAGCTTAGTCAAATAAAAGAAATCCACATATTGGCCATGTCCAAATTGTATGTCTCACTCCCTTTAGTTGGTAATTTTCTCAGGAGAAGTGGCATGCTTCATTATTTGTAATCTGGAGTCATGGTTAGTCTTTTTATTGATTAGGATATTTGTTAGTCTTTTTATTGATTAGGATATTTAAACCTTTCAGGTTGTTTTTTTTTTAATCTTGTGATCATTGTATAAATTTTCCTCCTGATTCTCTTTACTTCATGTTAGATTAGTTTATAGAAGTCTTGCCAGGCTTCTCTGAATTGAACCCTTCAACCACTTTTTATAGTGCAATAATATTCTATTCTATTAATATGCCGTATTATTTTCAGCCATTCCCCAGTGGATGAGTACTCTTAGTTTTCAGTTCTTTACTACAGAAAAAAATGCTGCTATGAATATGTTTGTATTTATTAGTCCTTTTGTTATTAAAAAAAAATTCTTTGGGGTATTTGCCTTTGACCAGTAGGTAAAGAGTATAAATAGTTTAGTGACTTTTTGGATGTAGTTTCAAAGTACTTTCAGAAGAGTTTGACCAGTTCACAGATCTGCCACTAGTACATTTGTGCCCCCATCTTCCTAGATTCCCTCCAATAATAGTAATGTTCTAGGTAATTTCCCCCCCAATCTGATGGGTCTGACCTAGAGGCTTAAATATATTTTGTTTTTCATTTCTCTTATTATTTGTCATTTGGACCATTTTTATATGGCTGTGGACAATTTGTTCATTTCTTTTACCTATGAGGAAATGGCATATGTGTGTGTGCATGTGTGCATACATATGTATATGGTATGTACATATGTATGAAATGTATATTTATGTATCACATATATGTGTGTATATATGTATGTGTGTATATTGATTTCCTATATAGCTAGGATATGAAAACTTTATCAGAAAAACTTGTTGCAAAGATATTTTTCCTGGTTCACTGTTTCCATTCTAATTTTACCTGCAATGATTTTGATTATGAAATAAAATAATTTTTTTGTAACTAAACTTGCTTATTTTATCTGATCTTATCTATGGCAGCTAGGTGGCTCAGGGGATAGAGTATTGGGCCTGTAGTTAGGAAGAACTGAGTTCAACTATGATTTCAGACACTTATTAGCTGTGTGACCCTGGGCAAGTCACTTCATCAGTTTCCTCATCTGCAAAATGCACTGGGAGAAAGAAACAGCAAACTACTCTAGTTTCTTTGTTCAAGAAAACCCCAAATGCGGTCATGAACCATCAGCCATGACTGAAAAATAACTGAACAGCAGCAAAAAGAACAAAAACTGTGGTTTGTTAAAGAACTTTTCTCCTATGCATAGTCTTTACAATGTATCTTTTTTGGCAAACAATAAGCATTTATTAATTGCCTCCTATGTGCCAGGCACTGCCCTAAGTTCTGGTCAAGTATCCATACAAATAGCTAAGTATCCATTTTGAGCTTATTGTAGTATTGGTGTTTATCTAAACCAAATTTCTACTAGACCATTTTCATGTTTTCCCAGTAGTCTTTGTCAAATATTAAGTCCTAAACCTTCTAATTTAGTGGCTTTGGGTTTATTGAAACTATGTTTCTGTATTTATTTCCTTCTGTGTGGAGTGTTCCTAATCTGTACCACTGATCAACTTCACTGTTTTGTGTTTTTTCTTTTTTAAAAAATAATTCCAATTAATTTTGATGCTTAATTTAGCACATTATTGTTTGAGATCTGATTCTACTAGATCCCCTTCCCATATTTTCTCAGTATTTCCTCTTGAAATTTTTGAACTTTAGTTCCTCGAGATGATTTTTGATATGTTTTTTCTAGTCCCAAAGCATTTAGTTGGTATGGTAATGAATAAATAAAAGTAGTGTTGCTTTTTTTATTGTATGGCCACAGCCTAATTATGAGAAGTTATTATCCCTACATTTATTTAAATCTGTCTTTATTTCTCTAAGGAGTGTTTTGCAGTTGTAGTCATGTTTCTGTAAATGTCTTGGTAGGTGGACTCTCAGTTATTTTATACATTCCATATTTATTTTTGAATGAAATGTTCCTGTATCTTCCTACTTGGTTTTATTGCCGGCAGTATGAAAAATGTGAACGATTGTATGATTTTATGTACCACTTTGATGCAGTTATAATTTCAATTAATTTTAAGTTTTTCAAATTAGATCAATATATCATTTGGAAAAAGTGATAATTTTGTTTCCTCTTTGCCTTTATTTATTCCCTTTGTTTCTTTCTAATGTTATTGTTAGTATTCTATCAAATATCAGTAGTAAAAATGAGTGTCCTTGCTTTATTCTTGATCTTATTGTAAAGGCCTCTAGCATTTATGTTTTACAGAAAATTCTACCTCTTTTAGGCAGACACTATTTATAATATTAAGGAAAGGTGTATTTATTTCTTTGCTCTTAATAATCATTAGACATAGGTGTTACATTTTGTCACAGACTTTTGTGGCATCTGTTAATTTATTCATGCACTTATTATTGTTTTATTATTAATGTGGACTATTTTGTTTACATTCTTCCTAATAGTGAACCAATACTCCGTCTTGCTATGTATCTTGCATAATATTTTACTATAGCTTTTTTCTAATGAATTATTCAAAATTTTTGCACCAATATTCATTAGGGCTTTTGTTCTATAGTTTTCTTTCTAGGTTTCCTTGCTTAGATGTTAAGACATTATTTCATGGACAAAATTTGGCATTGTCCCCTTTTCTGTTTTTTAAACTAGTTTATATAATTTTGAATTTCACTGTTCTTTGGATGTTTGCTGATAAAATTAACTTATAAATCTAATTGACTTTTTTCTCTCTTCCCCCATGGAAATTTATTAATAACTTACTCGATTTCTTTTTTATAAGGTTAATTTATTTAAATTTTTTCTTTTTCTGTTGTACTGTGTATTTTATTTTATTTTTTGGTAAATATTCATCCATCTAATTTATCAGTTTTGTCACCTTTTGTTGGATCTCTACCAGTGTGAAGTGCAACATTCTCTCCTGGGTCCAATTGTACTGCTTGATCCCCATGGAAGCTTTGAGCTGTTTCATTTCACACCTGGTTGGGTTCACCTCTCTTTAGATAGCCTAGTGGTCCCTCTTCTTTCCACGCTGTTGCTGGACTTAGTTTGGATACTCAATCAACTTTAGCCGTATTGTAGCTCAGAACTCCCAAACTCAAGCTATCCCTCATTGCAGCCTCTAAACAATAGGAAGAATTGTAGGTGTAGACCTCCATGGCTAGTTTGCTATGTAATTTTACAAACTATTTTATACAATATAATTTCCTTTGTTTTCTCTTTATTTGTTGTGAATTCTTACAGTTTTGCTGCCAGTTTTATTTTCTTTCTTAAAAAAATGTAGCTAATAGTCTTATCAGTTTTTGTAGTTTTTAAAAAACCTGGTTGCCAATTTTATTGGTAAATTAATTTTAAACTTTCAGTTTTGTTAATCTGTGATTTTCACCATTTGTGCTTAATTGGAGTTTTTTGATTTGTTGCTTTTACAGTATTTTTTGGAACTTCACGTAAAATTTATTTACCTTTTTTTTACTTTTTCTTTTTTGCTTCAAAGTATCTAGAAGTATAAAATTTGTTGTAGTCTTCTGATTATTCACAAATGTGTGTGTATGTGTGTATATATAAAAATATATGTATATATGTATGTACATATTTAAATATATAACCTGTTTTAGATTTGGTTTTTGGAACCAGCATTAGGCTCTGCCTCCTTTAATTCTCAGGACAGGTAGGTAGTACTGTGAATGGAGCACCAGACTTGGAGTCAGAAAGACCACAGTTCAGATTTGATCCCAGATTCTTACTATCAATGTGACCCTGGGCAAGTCATTTAACCTCTGCCTGTATAAAACTGGAGAAGGTAATGGCAAAGCACTCCAGTATCTTTGCCAAGAAAAGTCTATGGATAGTTGGTCCATGGGGTCACAAAGAGTCAAACATAACTGAACAACTAAATAACAGCAACTTTTCATTCTTTTGGCTGGAGTGGTTAGGTGCTATTTTATATTGACTTTGATTTTCAGTCCCTCTGACTCTTTTCTTAGAGCTTGGCAGGCTTCATTCTTCCTAGTTAGAACTTTATTCTCCTGTCCCAAATCTGGGCCCTGCTATAGGCCTCCATCCTTCCCAGCACCTCGAAGTTGTAGGAACTACTACTGTGTCTTCAGTCTCTATCTGCTCTCTAAGCCTGGGCACAAATATGATCTTTTATTCTTTTGATTGAGGTGTTTCTCTAAGCTTCCAGTCTTATCTGAACTCATGTTGGCTTTTCCTGAACAGATAGATACCTCTTTGTAGCTCTCTTTTTGTTCAGTCCTAGGCTAGATAAGGATGTTTACTGATATTTCTCTTTATATTCCTTGATCATTATGAATCTTTTTTGAATATCATTAGAACATATATAATTGGAGTATATATGGGAGATCTGCAGTTTCTGTGATCTTGCACAGTTATCGTAACCAGAAGTCAGGAAGTAGAATGAAAAATAAGAATAGACTTTTTATTTGAAGTAAGTATATCAACTGGTTGAAAGGAATGGCAAAGGAGGATTCTGATTGGATGACTTCAGAAGTATATCCTTATTCTTATTACATAGTCAGATTTAGGTTTCATTTTTATAAAGCTGCAGCTATCTCTTCAGCCAGGAAATTAAATGATGGATGATGCTTTTTTTTTATTAAAGCTTATTGATATATATGCTTGTAATTTATTTAGAGATCCTCTACCTCCACTTCAGCAAGTTAATAATAGATATTTACTTAACAATTTCTCCCCACTGAATTAGGAATGTAATTAGGAATGAAAATGAAGAATTAAAATACTAGCTTATCTTTTTTTTTCTTTTTCATTAAGCATACTTGTTAAATACTTTCTCTGTGGAGGGCAGTATACTAGGTGCTTCAAGGAAATTAAAGAATTTAGGTACAACATGGTTCCTGCCTTCACAGTGCTTACTTACATTGTAGTACAGGTAAAAAATTCTTGGTATGATGCAAGTGGAAAAGGATTCCCTAAAATAATAAAGAAAAACTTTAAGGAGGAAGTGTCATTTGCAGATTGAATAGACTTACCATGCCAAGGAAAAGTCTAAGAAGAACATTCTGATCACAGGGAATATTAGAGAAACAGAAGTGAGAAAGTGTAGGGGTATAGGGGATGTTTTAGGACTCCATTTGGCTGCAGTGTAGTGTAACATGGAGAGAAGGGAATAGCATAAGGCAGAATATTGGGTTGGTTTCTGACTGTGAAAGGATTTGAATACCAGGAAAACAATTTGATCTTTACTTGGTGGACAACAATGGAGCCACTAAAGGTCTTTTAAGCAATGGGAATCACACAATCATGTATCTTTTTAAAAAAATCTTTTATTTACTTATTTAATTTTCAGCATTCATTTCCACAAGATTTTGAGTTACAAATTTTCTCCCTGTCTTTCCCCTACTCCCCACTCCGAGATACAGAGCCTACTGAATACCTCTTCCGCCAATCTGCTGTCTCTTATATCCTCCCCCATCATCTTCCCTAACCTTCTAGTAGGGCAAGATGGATTTCTATACCCCAGTGCCTGTATATCTTATTTCCCAGTTGTATGTAAAAAACAATTTTTTTGGACATTTGTTTTTAAAACTTTGATTTCTAGATTCTTTCCCTTCTTCCCTCCTTACCTACCCCCACTGAGAAGACAAGCAATTCAATATAGGTTGTACCTGTGTAGTTACATAAAACGTTTCCATAGTAGTTATATTTTGAAAAGGCTAACTGTATTTCCCTCCATCCTATCCTACCCCCCACTTATTCCATTTTCTCCTTTGATCCTGTCACTTTTCAAAAGTGTTTGCTTCTAACTACCCTCTCCCCTAATCTGTCCTCCCTTCTGTCATCTACCCTCTTAACCCCTTCCCCTTTACTTTCCTGTAGGGTAAGATACCAAATTTAATGTGTATGTCATTCCCTCCTTAAGCCAAATTCAATGAGAGTAAGGTTGACCCTTCCCTTTCATCTTCCTCCTCTTCTGCTGCATTGTAACAGTTTTCTATTGCCTCTTTCATGTGAGATAATTTACCCTATTCTATCTCATCCTTTCTTCTTCTCCCATTATATTCCTCTCTCACCTCTTAATTTTATTTTTTAGATATCACCCCTTCCTATTCAACTGATCCTATGCCCTCTATCTATGTATACATGTACCCACATATACACATACTCACATACGTATTTATACACACATACACTCTCCTATGCATACATATAGGTGTGTATATATACGTATGTGTATATGTGTGTATATATACACATGCACACACATATTTATTCCCTTCAGCTATCCTCATACGGAGAAAAGTCTCATGAGTTACAATTATAGTTTTTCCATGTAGAAAAATAAATAGTTCTACTTTAATAAGTTCCTTATGGTACCTTTTTTCTGTTTATATTCTTATGCTTTTCTTGCTTCTTGTATTTGAAAGCCAGATTTTCTGTTCAGCTCTGGTTTTTTCATCAAGAATACTTGAAAGTCCTCTATTTCATTGAATGACCATATTTTCCCCTGAAGCATTATACTCAGTTTTGCTGGGAGGTGATTCTTCGTTTTAATCTTAGCTCCTTTGACCTCTGGAATATCATATTCCAAGCCCTTCAATCCCTTAAGGTAGAAGCTGCTAGATCTTGTGTTTTCCTGATTATGCTTCCATAGTACTCAAATTGTTTCTTCCTGAAAGCTTGTAATATTTTCTCCTTGACCTGGGAACTCTGAAATTTGGCTATAACATTCCTAGGAGTTTTCTTTTGAAGATCTTTTTAAAGAGGTGATTGGTGAATTTTTTCAATTTCTGTTTTGCCTCCTGGTTCTAGAATATCAGGGCAGTTTTGCTTGATAATTTCTTGAAAGATGATGTCTACGCTCTTTTTTTGATCATTGCTTTCATATAGTCCAATAATTTTTAAATTATCTCTCCTGAATCTGTTTCCCAGGTCAGTGTTTTTTCCAGTGAGATATACCACATTGCCTTCTATTTTTTCATTCGTTTGGATTTGTTTTAGAGCATCTTGGTTTCTCATAAAGTCATTAGCTTCCATTTGCTCCAGTCTAATTTTGAAAGAATTATTTTCTTCAGTAAGCTTTTGAAATTCCTTTTCCATCTGGGCAGTTTGACTTTTTAAGGCATTCTTCTCCTCATTGACTTTTTGGACCTCTTTTGCCATTTGAGTTAGTCTGTTTTTTAAGTGTTATTTTCTTCAGTATTTTTTTGGGGGGTCTCCTTTAGCAGGCTATTGACTTACTTTTCATTATTTTCTTGCATCATTTTCATTTCTCTTCCCAAGTTTTCCTTCACTTCTCTTACTTGATTTTCAGAATTCTTCTTGAGCTTCTCCATGGCCTGTAACCAGTTCATATTTTTCTTGGAAGCTTTTGATGCAGGAGTTTTGACTTTGTAATCTTCTTCTGGTTCTATGTTTTCATCCTTTTTGTCCCTGAAAAAGGATTCTGTGGTCTGATTGCACTTCCTCAACTTGTTCATCTTGCTAGCCAATTACTTGATTTTTGAGCTGTGTGCCACGGTAGAACTTAGCTTCCAGAGGTGCGAGAGCTGTGTCTCAAATTTCTGGGGTTGTTGCTAATGTTATCAGAACTATGAAGAAGGCGCCCTCTCTACAGCGACCACAAGCTCTGGCACCCTGGCCATACACCCCGGCCCACTAGCTAAGGCTGCTACCAACATCCAGACAGGTCAGAGCAAGAGAGTTTACCCTCTGAATGGTCACTTGATCCCCCTATGATCTGCAGGTCAAGAGCTCTGGAAACTGCCATGGGGCAGCAGCTGCAGCTGCTGTACCTCTGCCACCTCTCACGCTGGGGGCAGGGGCAGGTTTGTACTCTTCTGTTTCCCAGTTCCAGTAGAGTTCCCTGCTGACCTTTTACTTCCTCTTTGGTATTTATACATTAAGAAGTCTGGAAACCACCACAGCTGCTGGTGTTTCACTCTCCTGAAGTCTGCTCCTGCCAGTGTGTGCCACTGGTTGTGGCTACCCAGGGTCTGGGCCTGTGTGGCTCACATGAGACTGCTCAGCCCCTAGTCCGGTGTGATAGACTCTTCTTGTTGGCCTTCCAGGTTGCTTGCAGTGGGAGAATTGTTTCTCTCTGTCACTTTGTGAGTTCTGTAGCTCTAAAATTTGTTTAGAGTTATATTTTACAGGTATTGGAGGTGGCTGGTGTGGGAACTTAAGCAAGTTCCTACTTTTACTCCACCACCTTGTCTCTGCCCCGCCTCATATATCTTTTTTTAAAGAAAATATCTGACCACAGTAGAGTGGAAGATTCATTGGAGGGAAGAGAGAATAGAGAAAGGAAGACCTGTTGAGAAGCTATTGGAGGGAAATCCAGGTGAATACTAATGAGTTACTATTTGACTGGTGTTAGTGGGAATAGAGAGATAGGGCAGAAGTGGGTTTGGTAACTTATCACAGGGAAAGAAGCCTCTTCAACATGCACTCTTGATTCACTCCTCTCTTTTTAAGCGACTTGCCCCTTCTATTATCTATACTATTTCACTAATAATTCAGAAGCTTCTTATCTACTGGCTACTTCCATGTTGCTTATACATATATTCAGGTCTCATCTTCAAAAACCCCTTACTTTTCTGACCATGTTCAGTGGTTATCAACCTATGTCTCTCCTTCCCTTCATGACCAGATTCCTTGAGAAAGCCATCTTCACTCAGTGGCTCCCCTTCCACTCCTCTCAGTCTGTTTTAAACCCTCTGGAATGTAGCTTCTGACTTCAGTGTTCAATTGAAACTGTTCTTTCCAAAGTTAGGAATGAGCTCTTAATTTCTTAATCTAATCCTTTACTCCCAAAATTTTGGGCACTTGTCATTCATCCTCTTCCTGATAATCTCTTCTCCCTAGGTTTTTGGTCACACTATTTTTTTCTGGTTGCTCTCTTCCTGTTTGCCCTTTCTTGTTGAATCTTTATCCTGGTCCTGCCCACTACCATCAGTGTATACCAAGGCTCAGCCCTGGGCCTCTTTAATTCTCAATTGGTAATCTTATCATCCCCCATGGGTTCAATGATCTCTATCCAGATGACTTCCAGATCCATATATTTGACTTTAATCTCTTCCAAGATTATTCTTGCATGATCCTATACATGATTGCCCGCCACCATGGGGGGGGGGGAAGGGAGGGGAGAAAATCTGAAACTCAAGTGATTGTGGAACTGAATCTTGTAAATAAAAAGTAAATGAGCAAATAAAAAAAAAAAAAGATTATTCTTGCATGACCAATTACCTTTTGGACATTTTGAACTGCATATTTCAAACTCAACATACCCAAAGCAAAATTTAACTTTTTTCATACTCTCCCCTCTTCTAATTTTGCAGTCAAACAGGTTTGAATTTTTGTTACCCATGATGCCATATTCATATTTCCCTACTTTGTTGTCACATTTTGTAGTTTCTACCTTTTCAACATCTCTTTTATATCCATTTTTTCTGCAGTCATATAGCTGCCATCGTTAGGCAGATATCCATCACTTCTAGCCTAAAGTATCCCACAGTTTCTTATTGTGCTCCTTCTTCAAGTTTCTCTCCACTCCAGTCTATCCTTTATTCATCTGCCAAGATGATTTTTCATTTTTAAAAAATTATTTATTATTAGTTTTCAGTGTTCACTTCCATAAGATTTTGTGTTTTAAATATTCTCCCCCTTTCTTGCTTCCTCCCTCACCAAGATAGTGTGCGATCTGATATAGGTTCTATTTATATATTCATGAGAAAGAAGAAACAAAAGAAAAGGCAGCAAATAGTGTGCTTCCATCTGCTTTCAGATTCCAAAGTTCTTTCTCTGGATGTGTTTAGCATTTTCTAACATGAGTCTTTTGGAGTTGTTTTAGATCCTTGCATTACTCAGAAGAACTAAGTGTTTCAAAGTCAGTCATCGCCCAGTGTGGCTGTTCTATGTACAGTGTTTACCCACTGCTGCTCACTTCACTCAGCATCAGTTCATATAAGTCTTGCCAGGTTTTTCTGTAGTTTGCCTGCCCATCATTTCTTATAGCACAATAATTTTCCATTACATTCACATACCACAACTTGTTCATCCATTCCCCAGTTGATGGACAATGCCTCAATTTCCCGTTCTTAGCTGTCACAGAAAAGAGCTTCTGTAAATAGTTTTGTACTTGTCAGTCCATTTCCCATTTGTATGATCTCTTTGGGATACAGACCTAGAAGTGGCATTGCTGGGTCAAAAGATATACACAGTTTTATAGCCCTTTGGTCACAGTTCCAAATTGCTCTCCAGAATGGTTATATTAGTTCACAACTCCAGTAACAATGCATTAGTGTTCTAATCTTCCCCTATATTCTCTAACATTTATCATTTTCCTGTTTTGTCATATTAGCCAATATGATAGATATGATTTGGTACCTCAGAGTTATTTTGATTTGCATTTCTCTAATAAATACTGATTTAGAGCATTTTTTTCATTTGACTATAAATAGCTTTAATTTCTTCATCCGAAAACTACCTATTTTCTTTTGACCATTTATTAATTGGAGAATGACTTGTATTCTTATAAATTCAACTCAGTTCTCTATATATTTTAGAAATGAGCCCTTCATCAGAGAGAGTTGCTGTTAAAATTGTTTTCCAGCTTTCTGCTTCCCTTCTGATCTAGGTCTCACTGGCTTTGTACAAAAACTTTTCAATTTAATATGAACAAAATCATCCATTTTGCATTTCATAATGTTATCTATCTCTTGTTCTGTCATAAATGTCTTCCCTTCTCCATAGATCTGACAGTTAAAACTATTCCTTGCTCTCCTGCTTTGTTTGTAGTATCGGTCTTCATATGTAAATCATGTACCCATTTTGACTTTTTCTTGCTATAGGATGTAAGATGTTTGTCTGTGCCTAGTTTCTGTCATACTATTTTCCAGTTTTCCCAATAGTTTTTGTTAAATAATGAGTTCTTATTCCACAAACTGGAGTCTTTGGATTTATTAAATAGTAGATTACTTTTGTCACTGACTATTGTGTCTTGCGTACCTCACCTATTTCACTGATGTACCACTCTCTTTCTTAGCTAGTACCAAGTAGTTTTGATGATTGCTGCTTTATACTACAATTAAGATTTGGTTTGGCTAGACAGCCTTCCCTATCATTTCTTTTCATTAATTCCCTTGATATTCTGGACCTTTTGTTCTTCCAGATGCATTTCGTTAATGTTTTTTTCTAGCTCTATAAAGTAATTTTTTGGTAGTTTGATTGGTATGGCCCTGAATAAGTAATTTAATTTAGGTAAAATTGTTGTTTTTATTTTATTATCTCAGTTTACCCATGAGCAACTGATATTTTCCCAGTTATTTAGATCTGACTTTATTTGTGTGAAAAGTGTTTTGTAATTGTGTTCATTATAGTTCCTGGGTTTGTTTTGGCAGGTAGACTCCCAAATATTTTATAATGTCTACAGTAATTTCAAATGGAATTTCTCTTTCTGTAGTTTGCTGTTGGGCTTTGTTAGTAATATATAGAAATGCTGATGATTTATATGGGTTTATTTTATATACTGCAAGTTTGCTAAAGTTGTTTATTATTTCAAGTAGTTTTTTACTTGATTCTTTAATATACCACTATATCATCTGCAACGAGTGACAGCTTTATTTCTTCTTTGACTATTCTAATTCCTTCAATTTCTTTTTCTTCTCTTATTGCTGCAGCTAACGTTTTTAGTACCATATTGAATAACAGTTGTGATAATGGACTTCCTTGTTTCATACTCTCCCCCTTCCCCCAATCTTATTGGATGAAGATGATTTTTCTAAGGTATAAGTCTGGTTGTGTCACCCCCCTACTCAGTAAATTGCGGTAGCTCCCTGTTCCCTTCAGCAACAAATATAACCTTTTATTTGGCAATTAATGCTCTTTACTGCCGGACTTCTTCCTGGTTTTTTAGTCTTCCACTTCCATGCCCTTGATAATCCTGCTATTCTGGGCTACTTTATGTTCCTTGATTTATCTTACTATAATAGTAAGGGAATTTGAAGATCTTCCTTGCCCCTTAATGGGCCTCACTTGGAGCCCAACAAGAGAAGCTTGATTGGGGGAGGCTTGTTTTTCAGGAAGGCCCACACCTTTTGTCACTTTTTAATTAAGGCCATGGATCAAGGTGGTGATATCCTTTGACCTTGAAGAAAGTTATATATACTCTGAGGTGACCTTTTGCTTTGGGAAGAGTTGTATGATTTGGCCGGATGAGACGGAGCTCCCTGGCTTTGAAAACCCAGATGTTGGTGCTTCTCTCTCTGGTAACTATGTATATATGTAATGATCAGACAGTTTAGAAGCCCTGTCTGTTGGTCTATTGAATTGTGTTATTTTCTCTATCTATATTTTTTGTCTGCCTGTAATTTCTGTTTATATTTTCTGAAATTCAGGGTGCTGACTTTTTCCCCTGAACTAGGTAATGATATATATATTTGATTAAACTAAGATTGTTTACCCCCTTTGAGTTGCTTTCTTTTAGAAAAACAGATCAAAAAACCTGTGCTAGCAGCCATCTTCCATATGCTAGGGTACTTGCTGTTACACTTACTAGAACCTATGCTTTTGGACTAGCTGTCTCCATGTGTGAAATGCTTTCTGTCCTCACCTCTGCCTCCTAACTGCTCTTCAAGACTTAGTTTAATTCATGTATTCTTCAGGAAGCTTTTATAGGTCTTTCCCACCTCTCTCATTTCAAGGACTTTTCCTGTGCAATTACTTTCATTTTCTCAGCATGTACTTTGCACCTCTGAAGTTATTTACATGTATCTCTTCCTTTTGTTCTTGTGACTGAGATAATGTCTTTGTCTTTTTCTGTGTCTCTAGCACTTAGCACAGCAATTGGCACTTATTAAATGCTTCATAAATGCCTTTTGAATGATTGACTTTAACAATTTAAAATCATAAAACATGTATTTTAACTCACTTTCTTCTGTATAAATTGAAAAGTCTTACTCTATAGGATTTGAGTAAATCATTCTCACTGTCCTTTGGTTTTCTAATCTTTTAAATTAATTCACTTCTGAAAAATGTTTGTACTGTATGCTAGGTGCTGAGGCGACATTATTGAAAGGAAGTATGACTCTTACTTTTATGGACATTATGTCCTAGTAGCAGAGACATTCTATTTAGAGGAGAAAAAAATGGTTTAGAATCTGACTCAGTGTCTAAAAGGGGTCAAAGAGAGTGAGTGGCACTAGAACTTCTAGGAGGAAAGATCATTTCCTTACTATGGAATGAAAAGAGAACTAGAGAATTTGTAGACATTAGTTTGAATATCACCTCTGCTACTTACTATAACAATGGTGATTTTTCACTATCTATTAAAATATAATTTGCTTCATTCTTTATTTGATGTTTTCTAATATCTACCACCTAACAATTTTTTTGTACTTCAAAGAAAGTGTTTATGATATTGAGGCATGAGGCTTCTGTATAATTCACCAGTCTTTGTACTCTCAATCCATTTTCCTGAGTCATGCTTTACCACGTATTTCTTGTGCTTTTCTGCTAGCTTTGCAATGAAATATCCACATATCAGAGTGCATGTTGATTTGTTTAGGAGAGTTTTGTGACTTTTTTTGAGAATTCATTTACTACTTCATCCTTAGCAATTGATGTTGTGCATATGAAACTTAGTTTTTTGGTGCCTGTGTGACTAGGAGGCAAGTGACATCACTGCCACTAGAGAATATAGTCATCTTCACTAGCCTTCTCAACTTGGAAGCTGCTTTCAGCCTTCTCAACTTGGAAGCTGCTTTCACCATCATTTTTCAGTAGCTTTCTCATTCTAGATGAACCCTCCACCCCTGAAGCCCCTTTCTCTTTTTGATTATATCTTCCTTGTAACCTCAGATTTTAAGGAACCATCCCCAGGTCAACTGTCTTCACTCTTCATTTTCTCTGTGAACCTAACTCCTGACTCTGTAGCCTGCTGTCTCCACCATGACAGATATCTGTCTCTCTTTCTAGGTTCCATCCTACTTTCTAAGTTCCTTTTATGTTTTGTCTTCTTCTCCTAGAATGTTGTCTTCTTGAGGACAGGGACTGTCTGTCTTTTTGTTTCTCTTTGTATTCTCAGCACTTAGTACAGTTTCTGGCACATAGTAAGTACTTAATAAATGTTTTTTTAGATAAAAGGAAAGAAGATGAGCATGAGGGGTTGGAGCAGGTGGCAAAATATAACTAATTGGGAATTCTGAAAAATCGGAGTAAAGGACTCATTAAGGAATTGTCTGATTGGAAGAGAAGATGGACTACTTAGTCATGTAGCTAGAATGAAGGATGAGAGGACAACAGCCAGAGCGCTCCACTTGTACGTTATGAAGTTTGAAGAAAGCAAGGAAGGCCTCCACCTCAGACTGACTTTGGGGAGAATGTGAACAAGAGCCTACCTGACTCTAAGCCTAGTGCTTTATCCACTGATCCACCTAGCTATTTGAGGAGCATAGTACACTGGAAAGAATGCTCAATTTTTAAATCAGACGAATGAGGTTTGAATCCTGATAATGATTTGATCATTGTATGACTTTACTTCTCTGGGCCTTGGTTTTCTTATCTGGAAAGTGGTGTATTGGAGGAGTGGCAAATAGATGATTTCAAAGGTCTCTTCCATCTTCAAATTTATGATCCTTTGACCTGAGTCTTAAAAGTCATGTTTCCAGTAATTTACTTATATTAGGTGCTTAACAGATATTTATTGCTAATTTTAGAAAAATGTTAAATATCAGATGCTTGCTTATTTTTGCAATATTATATTTTGCCATATTGCCTATAATTTATGGTTAATAATTTACAAATCTGAAATGGTGATTGAGTAATCAGGGTCTTGGATTTTTTTCTGTTTATTTTTCCTGTTTTCCTGTCTCGACAGAACCTGTTCATTGGATAACACTGAGATCAGATGATGAATAAAGGAATTTTTCTATGGAAATTATTCAGAAATTATTTCTATTTCACATTTATTTAAGGTAGCTGATACTCTAGGTGTTGTCTGGCACATCAAAGAAATCACAGTTACTGCTTAGTGGCTCTCCAATCAAAATAAAATAATTATGTTATTCTTGTTCAAGAAAGGGGTCTCAAACCTAAGGGCTTTTGGTTTGTCCCACGAATAATTTCTTATGGAAAGAGTACTGTTTTTTTTGGTGCTAAGAACTTCCTCTCTGATTTTCTAAGTTGTGACCAAAGTGTCTTTGGGTGGTCCTGTTGCCTGGGGGTTAGAGAAAGGAACTTTCTACTTTTCCTGAGAAATAGCAACTACAGTTCTCTTTATTCATACCCCACCTTTTAATTTCTGTTATAGCTTTAACCCAATAACTGGAATTAGCACTGGCTCTTTGAGGGCCCTTCTTTAAAAGGATCCATGTTATATTGCAATCTTGGTTTGATGATGGGGTTTTGAAAAGTTTTTTTTTCCCTTTATATCAAATTCATATTTTTAGAAGTACTTTATTGAAAGTTTAAGGTATGAATCTTAACATTTTTTTTAAAAATTGAGATACCTCCCAAGAGAAAATATTGCCATTTTTTGCTCATATTTTCTAAATTTTAAAAATTAAGTTTTAATTTTGAACCTAGTAGTTATCAACAAAAATATTTCAATATATAAAAAGTCAAGCAAGAATTGGAAACTATACTGTGAACTTATGTTATATGCAGTTTCTTAGAGAAGTATATATTTAACAAAGCAGTATCAAAATCACTGTATTTGTGTATTGTTCTTATAAGATTTTTAGATTTCATTGTTCATATGATTTTTTCCTTGTGTTATCAGATGTTTAAGTTTAAAAATCAAACTGTATTCTGTGCCAGTAAAATTTCCTCAACAGATAACAGTTATTTATTGGATAATTTTCACAAGATATTCAAACCACTTTTGTCTTTAATGTTTCTGAATGGAGGAATACTTCAGTAGTAATTAGAAGTTATAGGATAGCCCATCGAGTCTAAATTCTTCCTCTGTTTAACAGATGAGGCAACCAGTATAGGTAGACTACTATGTGTGTGTATGTGTGTGTGTGTGTGTGTGTGTGTGTGTGTGTGTGTGTGTGTGTATTTATATTTATAGTAAAATGGATTTATAAGCCCAGAGCTTCCTAAAAGGAAAATAGTCAATGCTGAGAGAAGTTGAATAGTATTGTATAAAGAATTGCTTGGACTAGGAGTAAGACAGACTTGATATTTTTGGCACCAGTTTTGCATTGACTAGATTTATTACTTCAGGCAAGTCAGTTTCCTTATTTGTAAAGTGAAGCCTTTGAACTAGCTCATACCTAAGTAAGTTTCTTTCTGCCTCTATGAATTTATGATTCTGTGTTAATATTGATGTTTTAGAGTTTTTTTCTCATGATGTCTTTAGAAGTAGGATGATGTTCTTTTGTGAAGTTGATTTAGATTTACCCTTGCCTAGAGATATAGAGTATCTTTAATCTGCTTAATAATTTCACTATGAAGAGTTATAATTCCCATAGGAGTTTCTTGACTTTGTGGAGCTTATAATAAGGGTGGTAAAATGTTTTCAAATAACTATAGTATGAAATAGAATTTTAAGTAAAGAATAACCTTTTCCATTGCAAGGATAGGTTCCCTTCTGGCATGAGGGGATTTGGAAAGACTTAATGGAAGAGGTGGCCTTTTAGATCACTTTTTCAAGGAATGATAACTTGCAGAAATGAAATTCATTTCAGATATAAGGAGCAGTGTGTACAAAAGTTTGGTAATAAAAGAGTGTAGATGTGTTCACAGTATGAGTATCAGCCTATAGGTAGAGTGGCATTACCTTCTACTATACCACACAACTTGTTCTAGCACCAGCTAGCAGCCTCTTTCTTTTAGGAAATGCTAGCCTTGAGTGTAACTCAAATCATCTTACTACAGTCCATTTTCTCCTATTATTTTTTCTAAGTTCACATACAGAAATCCTTTATCATGTAATAGACCTTCTTTAACTTTAATACCAGGCTAAAGAGTTTGAACTTTATTCATTATGTGTTGTATAACTAGGAAGATTTTTTTGAACAGTGGAGTAGTGTAATTAGGTGGTTAAATCTGGCAATGTTTTCTAGATGATATTTGTAAGCTTCTGAGCATAGTAGGTGCTTTTGTTGTTGTTTAGTCATTTCAATCATGTCCAACTCTTCACAACCCCATTTGGGGTTTTCTTGGCAGAGATACAGAGATAGTTTATCATTTCCTTCTCCAGCTCATTTTACATATGAGGAAACTGAGGCAAACAGGGTTACACAGCTAGTAAGTGTCAGAGGCCACATTTGAACTCAGGAAGATGAGTTTTTCTGATCGCAGACCCAGAACTCTATCCACTGCTAAAGCAGGTACTTAATAAATGCTTATTCCCTTCCTTTCCCTTCTAGGATGGATTGGAAAAGATATGGAATTGTAGAGTGAGAGGTAATGAGTGCTTGGACTAGGGTGGTAGCAGTGAAAGTGGAAAACAAAACTAAAATGTGGAGGTAGAATCAAGAAGATTTAGTAACTCACTGTATGTATATGAGAACAAGAGAGTAGTAGGAGTCAAAAGTGACAAGAAGATTTTAGGACAAGAATGACTGAGAGAAATGATAGTACCTTAACAAAAATGAAGAAGTCAGGAAATGGACCAGGTTTTGTGAGTAATGCAATGGATGGAAGGGAATTTGCTTCAGATTCAAGAACTGACTTAATTTGATTGATAAGTTCTAGGGACTGTTTTCAGTTATCTGACAATGCAACTCCTTGTCTAAGTGACTTAGTGGATAGAGCACTGGCCCTGGAGTCAAGAAATCTCATTTATCTTCCTGATTTTAAATCTGGTCTTAGACACTTACTAGCTGTGTGACTCTGGACAAGTCACTTAACTCTGTTTGCCTTAGTTTCCTCATTTGTAAAATGAGCTGGAGAAGGAAATGGCAAACCACTCCAGTATCTTTGCCAACAAAACCCCATACAGGTTCACAAAGAGTCAGACACAACTGAAAAATGACAGAACATTAATGTATCTCTCAGACTCTATAATCTCCTCTTCCCCAGTGTCATCATCTATATCGATATTGATGTAGTCATTCCTTTCCATTTATTCCATTGAAACCATGTCATTCTGTTGCAGCAGTAATTACAACAGTAATTTTAATTCTAATTTAATTAGTTTTAATTAACTCTTAGAAATTTGTCTATTTCTCGTCTCTTTCTATAAAATGTTTTTGGTAACCCAAATGTGGAGACTTTTGACCAAGATAGAGGGTGTGTGTGTGTGTGTGTGTGTGTGTGTGTGTGTGTGTGTGTTTAAACAATATCTGGGTATTTGATTAGTGTAAGTAGATTATAGAAGTACTAAAAACCTACTTTTCTCATCTTACTACTCAGTTGGCCCTTATTTGAAACCTCTGCTATAACCAAATAATTTTTCACAATTATGCCACGGAGGTAGAAGACATCTTGCTTTCCCTCAGGAGGTTCTTTGTAACTGAAATCACTTTCTCTTTCCTGTGTGTTTACTTAAGACTTTGTTTTGTTTGAAGGCCCAGATCAAGTCCTTCTTCCTTAAGGGGACTTCCTTGATTAACCTGTTCCCAGAAGTTATACCCTTCTGTGAAAATTTTCTTAATTTAGTGTCTTCTGTGATTCATTTGGACACTATCACATAGTACTTTATAGTATCATTTATCTTTGTGTGTATATTTTCTGTCTCTTTTATATTACAAGAAAGAGATAGTATCTTATGGTTGTCTTTAAATAAATAGAATTGTTATTTGTTTTGTTGTCCTTGTAGATGCAGTTTGAAATAAAAATTCAAATTACAGATTCCAACTTTGGATCAGCATCAGTGGCCTAGCAGCACATTATCTTTGGGGTAGCTACTGCCAACCTGTCCTTTTGAAAATACATTAGCTTTTATTTGAAGTACTTTATCTTATATTTAGTACCAAAAAAGCAGTAGGATATTTGTCCATTTTAAAACTACTAAAATACTTCCTTCTTGTCCTCACTTGTTCTTCCTTAAAAATGACCAGGTCTCAGCGTCTTTCTTACTTTGGAACTTTCCTCAGTGCCAGGAGTCTCTTATTGCCTTCTTACCCTGGAACATCATTCTGTCATACTGGCCCCTTTCTACCATTTATGAGTTCTACCTAGAACCTCCATTTTGGGTAAAGCCTAGGCTGGCTAATCTTGTAATCTTCTTTGCCTTTTTCTTGCCCTGCTTCTGACTTTCTGACCTTCAAACCCTCCCCTTCCCCCAGTGGTACCTATCTGCCCTTCTTCATACATCCCTGCCTCACCCCTTCCAGGTTTTTTAAGCTCTCTTTTGTGTTTTGTATTCCTCAATTGGAATGTAAGCTCCTTCAGGGCAGGGACTGTCTTTGTTTTTATTTGTATCTGAAGAACTTAGTACTGTGCCTAGCACTTAGTGAGCACTTAATCAATGGTTCTTGCCTTGCCTTGCAAATATGATAGACATTGAATTTGGGAAACATGTTTTCAGTAACAACTTTTTGACTTTTCATTAAAGATTTGATAACAAAATAAAAAGATAGAGCAGTCTTTTGAACCTGTGTAGCCTTGGGTTTTCATGGAAATAGTATAACATATTATAGGGTATTTTCCTTATAACGAGCTGAAATTTATTCTTTGCAATATCCCTTCATTGTTTTTAGGTCAGTCGTGAGGAACCAAACAGAACAAGTCTCATCCACTTCCTCTTAATAGACTTAATATGAGCCTTTCAAGTACTAGAAGACATCTCTTATGGTGCTTCCCTAGGCTTCTCCCCACAACACTCTTTTGTTCTTTAGATTAAATACCTCTAGGTTTAAACACCTCTAGTTCTTCCAACCTTTCTTCATGTATTAATGTGTCTCATACATTTCCTATGCAGGACATCCTCCTCTAGACAAGTTCAACTTGTCAAATTCCATCCTAAAATGTAGTAAGCACCATATTTAAGGTATGGTCTAACCAGGGCAGAACACAGAGGAACTACCATTTCTGTAGTCTTGGATACCTTACATCTTTTAACGCAATCTAAGATTGATTTTTTTTTCCCTACCATGTCATACTATTATGTGAGATGAAAGAGTTCAGAGTCTGAATCTAAGGTCAGAAAAGGTCTTTATTCTTTCTCATGAGAAAGGACTCTACCCCCTGTCGCCCAACATGGTGTCTGCAGGGAGAGAGCCACAGGTAGAAGCCAGCCTATGATTATATAATCTTCCAATGCAGAAACCCAACCCCTGCAACTGGCCTTAACTCTTACTGGTAGGGGGGCTGTCCCACAACCTAAGCACAGGAATCTCTCTGAGACAGAGGACCCGGAAACATGTGGGTGTCCAGTGAAAGCAGTCTTAACCCTATTTGGCATATCTTCTGCTATGTTGACTCGGGGGGGGGCGGGGAGGGGTCTCCATTGCTCTAATGCTTGAAGGTCAGGTGACCTGATCTTGGGCCTAGTGAATACTGAAGCCATTCTAGATTTGATTTTTCAGAATGGGGAAACTTCACTATAAATTATCCCTCACACTACTGACTTGTAAGTTAGATAAAGGGAGATTCTCATATAGTTTATATGGGATTACACTACCGGTCATAAGTAGGCATCTCATTCTCATATATATTAAACATATTTGACTTGTCCGCATAGGATCTAGAGCAAGTAAAGGCCATACAAGGTCATCCCACTGAGGTGAGGATGATTCATGCTGGCAAAGCTGGTAAGGAGGGGGCCCACATTTAAGATATTACTTGGAAGGAATTTGCCTGTGTCCTTGGCTTATTCATGCCTCTGTTCATCTCTCATGTCTAGGGATTTTGATTTATTTTTGGTTAACAATTTCTCCCCAATTAAGTTCTCCTGCTAATAATATGTTAGCTGGATGAAGAGTATTATTTTCGTGTGCCTCCAATGATTTTGTGACCTGGAGGATAATCTGTGCCTCTGCTGCCCCTCTTTCTCTTTCTAGACTGAGTCCTCCTCAAATCCCTAAGTGTTACGTTAGGATTAACAATTATTCGTGGATGTCAGGTTTTCTTTTATATCTTATGTAACAAACCATGGCAACAAGCAGAAAGAAAAGTAGAGTGGTAATTTGTTGAATATTTACAGAAGTAGAAATCAGTTCCTTTTAAAAAAAACAGACTCTCTTTTCTTTGTAAAGAAGAGGTGGGATGGTAAAGAGGAAAAAGTATAAGACAAGGTGAGAAATGTACAATTAATAATCATAACACTAAATGTGGCTGAAGTGAATTTACCTATAAAATGGTAGAAGATAGGTAACTGAATTAGAAAACACTATCAAACTGGATATGATTTGCAAGAAACACGATTGAAACTTAGAAGATTCATAGAATTAAAATGAGAGATTGAAATGGAATTTATTACTCTTCAGGTCTCAGAAGTGGGGAATCTGCAGCCTCCAGGCCATATATGGCCCTCTGGGTCCTCAAGTGCAGCCCTTTGACTGACTCCAAACTTCACAGAACAAATCCCTGTGATAAAAGCATTTGTTCTGTAAAATTTAGACTCAATCAAAAGGCTACATCCAAGGACCTAGAAGTCCACATGTGGCCTGAGGGTCCCAATTTCTTCACCCATGCTTCAGGTCACCTCAAAAAAACACAGATAACAGTTGTGACCTGAGATAATTCAGTATTAAATAGAGGCATGGTTAAATTAATTTAAAGTGGGAAACTGCATTATTGACAGTTAAAAATATCTATATCTATTTATCTATATCTATATACACACACACTGAAGCCCTAGCATCTATATATATATATATTTTTTTTTGGCTTTTTGAAGCAGGGAAAACAGGCCAATTGAGGTTAAGGGACTTGGCCAAGATCACACTGCTAGTAAGTGTTAAGTATCTGAGGCCAGAGTTGAACACAGATCCTCCTGACTCCAGGGTCAGCGCTCTAGTCACTGTGCCACCTAAAGAAAAAACTTTTTTTTCCACCAAAAGAAAAGTTATGTGAGTTACAGGGAAAAATAGATAGCAAAACAATAATTGTTTGAGACAGTAATATGTACCTTTCAAATGAAGACAAAACTCATAAATTACAGATATGAATAGAATTTTAGAAAAGATAGATGTGATAGCTTTTTGGGAGTTAATAAATGAGGATGGAAAAACTAATTATTAGTGAGCTGTGCATGCTTCCTTTACAGAAATTGACTACCTACAAAGGCATAAATTTCTTTAAATCAAAAAGAGGAAAGCAACAATATTAAACACATCCTTTACTAATCGTAAGGCAATGAAAGTATCATTAATAAAGAACAGCCAAAGAAAAGTTTTTGATTTAAATGCTAAATAAGTAATTTAATCCTAGAGAATTTTTGATCAAATAATAAATCATAGAAAGAATATATAATTTCATTAAAAATTACAATAATGATGACATATACCTAAATTTTTAGGATGTGGCTAAAAAGGCCCTTAAGGGCAGAATTTAAATTTTTAAATACTTTTATGACAAGAGAAAAATAACAGATTGACAATTTTTTTTGAAAAAAGCATGTAATCACAATAGAAATTTTGAAATTCGAAGAAGAGATAAAAAATTGAATCTAAATAGAACTAGAAGCTGTTTTTGTTGGCAAAAAAAGAATAAAATAAGCCTTTGGATAATCTGATTTAACCAAAGAGAATAAAATTAAATTGTGAGAATAAAAAATGAAAAAATGACAGTTCATAACAAAGGAAAAGGGGAAAATGGTATTTTTTTTGAAACTATTTTGCCCAAATATGTGTCAATAAAACTGATGAATGAAATGTATGACAATGTGTAAGTATATACCAAGATTAATAGAACTAGAAGTGTAGACTCTCAATGACTCAATCTTTTTTTAATTTTATTTTTATTTTTCAATTAGTATTTCAATTTATTTATTTATTTTTAGTTTTCAACATTCATTTCCAAAAGATTTTGAGTTATAAATTTTTCTCCCCATATTTCCCCTACCCCTACCTCAAGACAGAGAATCTACTGAATACCCCTTCCCCCAATCTGTTCTCTCTTCTATCCTCCCCTGTTACCCACTAACTTTCTGGAAGGACAAGATGGATTTCTTTACCCCAGTGCCTGTATGTCTTATTTCTGAGTTGCATGGAAAAAAAACTTTTTTTTTTTTAACATTTCTTTCTAAAACTTTGACTTCCAGATTCTTTCTCTTCTCCCTCCTTAGGCACCCCTACTTGGAAGACAAGTAATTCAATATAGGTTGTACATGTGTAGTTATGCAAAACATTTCCATAATAGTTATATTGTGAGAGACTAACTATATTTCTTCCCTCCATCCTATCCCACCCCCTACTTATTCTGTTTTCTCCTTTGACCCAGTCCTTTTTCAAAAATATTTGCTTCTAACTAGCTTCTCCTCCAATCTGCCTTCCCTTCTATCATCCCCTCTCTTATCCCTTTCCCCCCTACTTTCCTGTAGGGTAAGATACCCACTTGAGTGTGTATAATATTCCCTCCTTAAGCCAAATTCAATGAGAGTAAGGTTGACCCATTCCCTTTCACCTTCCTGCTTTTCCCCTCCATTGTAATAGTTTTCTCTTACCTCTTTTATATGAGATAAATTTACCCTAATCTATCTCTCTGTTTCTCCTCCTAATATATTCCTCTCACCTCTTAATTCTATTTTTTTAGATATCATCCCTTCATATTCAGTTCATCCTGTGTCTTCTGTCTATGTATACATGTACATACATATGCATTCACTCATATATATTTATATACACATACACCCTCCTATGCATACTTTTCTCAGTATGAGGATAGCTAAAGGGAATATATATGTATACATATATATATTCCCTTTAGCTATCCTCATACTGTATACATATATATTCCCTTTAGCTATCCTCATACTGAGAAAAGTCTCATGACTTACAATGATTGTTTTTCCATATAGGAATGTAAATAGTTCAACTTTAATAAGTTCCTTATGATTTCTTTTTCCTGTTTACCTTCTCATGCTTCTCTTGCTTCTTGTATTTGAAAGTCAGATTTTCTGTTCAGC
>CM053586.1:165374492-165410113 GCA_028646515.1 Pseudochirops corinnae
GTCATGCAATCAAAATTGACCATTTAATCTTTGCAATCCTCTCTAGCCCTTGTTTCATCAAGAATTCTTCTCCTAGCTGTAGCTATAAAAGGTAATTTCTTCTTTGTTCTTTTAACTAAGTTATGACATGACTTAAAAAAAAATCTGTCATGTGTCTCTTTGGTGCTTATGGCCTTATTTAGACAGCTAGGTGGCTCAGTGGATACAGTGTTTGACATGAAGACAGGAAAACCTTAGTGTGAATCTTGTTTCAGGTACTTCCTACCTATGTAACTCTGGCAAGTTGCAACTTCTCTCAGCCTCAAGTAGCTAATTAACATATATATACATATACATACGCACACATACATATCCACACATGTATATATGTATAAACATTGGTTTTTTTCTAATTACATGTAAAAACAATTTTTAACATTCATTTAATAAAATTTTGAGTTCCAAATTAGCTCATAGGTCTACTTCATAAGGTCATTCAAGGATCAATTGAAAAAATGAATTTAAAGTGATTTGCAAACCTTAAAGTGCTATATACACTGCTGTATAAATGCTAGCTATTGCTTCTTTGGCTTCTCTGCTTCTCTGGTTAAACCCATTTTGGATTTCTTTGACTTCTCGACCATGTCTCTGTGCTGGTCTTCCTCCTATGCTTGTCCTCATACTTTTCACCTTTATTTTTACCATGAGGGCAAGGATGGTTTTTCTTTTTTGTACTTGGATTATCACAGTGCATTGTGTGTGTGTGTGTGTGTGTGTGTGTGTGTGTGTGTGTATAAGGCATTTCATGAATAAACGTTTATTAACTTATTATTATTGTTGTTGTTACATGGTACAGCATATTAGTCTCTTCATGCTTTCTGACATACTGTGGCAAAACTATTTCTCAATAGTTTTTGCTGAGTAATGTGGCCTCATTCTAGTAGTTGAGGTCTTTGGGCTTATCAGATATTATTAATCAATTAGTTAAGTATTTATTAAGAGCTTGCTATGTGCCAGTGACTATGCTAAGTTAGCATTGGAGATAAACTTAAACATCAAAAACAGTTCTTTCTATCAAGGTGCGCACATTCTAATGGGAGAGATAGCAGTCCAACTAAGTTGTACAAACAAGATAGTTACAGGATGAACTGGAGGCTCTGGTAAAAAATAAGTTTCTCTTCATTAAGTCAGCAAAAAATGGCTTAGCTTTTTTTTTTTAAACACCAAAACTCTAAGCATTTTAGATTTTCTCAAACTAATAACACAGCTTCTCTAATCTCATGATATGAAAGAAATTTCAAACTAAAAGTTACCTTAATGTTCCATAGTATTTTTATAGATGAGTAAACTGAGTCTCAGGGTACTCAGGCAATTTAGTGGAAATCAAAAAAGACATTGAAAAATTAGGCCAATGCCTATACTCAGTCTTATTCTTCTTGTTAGTATATGATAAGTTATTTATTTTGTGACTTTTTGGTGAACAAATTGTTCACTCTTTAACTGATTCTTGATATTTTATATTAATAGTTTCCAGGGCAATTAAATTTAGTGGAAAAATGGGCCAAGTATTGTTTGATACTGATGAGTTGAGTATTCTATTCACTGATTTTGATTTAATAGACACTATTAAGCACTAACTGTATTCAAGGCACATTATTAGCTACAAGCCAGAGATGCACAAAAATAAATGAATGAGGCAAAGTTTGCTTCAAAGGACAATATGAAATTCTGTCTTAAGTTTTCAACGAAGATGAATTTTGAATGTACTTTAATAAAATATAGACCTATTTATCTTTATTTAAAATGAATATTAATTTTATAATTTACACAGACACATAATAATTATGTACTATGATACTCTGAAAAAGTTGGAAGGGGAAAAGGGTTCTCTTGAAATGAAACATGATATCCCAACTCCAAAGTGATTCTGGATTTCTTTTTCAAAATCAAAAAAAACTTGCTAATATGTTTTACAGTTCTTTATTCTGTGAATTCATAGGGAGTTTGGTTCCAGTGCTCATCACCTCACTATTGGTTCTCACAAAGTATGCTCCTCTATATAGAGCAGGCTGAAGCTTCAGTTAAACCCAGGTACTTTTTTCTTCATAAATACTAATAACATTTTTCTTTCTTTTTAAAAACAATTATTTACCTTCATATGCTTCTGGAGCTTATTCCTATTCTTAGAATGCTTGAGATGTTCAAGATAATGTTAATGTCCTCAAATAGAATTTTGTTTTTTAATTTATTCCCAACAAATTCTTTCTGTCTTGCATCAGTTCTCTGCATCAGTTCACATTGATCTTTCTATGCTTCTCTGTATTCATCACAGTAATAATTTTTAAGGGCACAGTAATATTCCACCACATTTATGTACCACAATTTGTTTAGCCTTTTCTGAATTGATGATTTTTCATTTTGTTTCAATTTTTTTTATTCTCACGCAAAAAAAAAATTGCTGTAAATATTTTGTTGTATTTCTTCTTATTCATTGCTTACTTTGGGAATAAGTCCAGTGTTGGAATCTCTGAGCCAAAATAAGAATAGTTTAGTTATTTCATTTGTATGATACCAATTTGCTTTCCAGAATTGTTGTACCAGTTCACAGTTTCACCAACAATGCAACAGTGTAGCTATTATCATCCTCCAACAATGAATATTTTCATCTTTTGTCATTTTTGCCAATTTGAAAGGTATAAAGTAAAACCTCAGGATGATTTGTCTTTGCCCTTTTCATATTAGTAATTTAGAGCATTCTTTTCTGTGATTGGTTACGCCTGTCAGTTTTTCTTTTTCTTCTTCTTTTGTTCATGTTCCTTGACCAAATATTTATCTATTGGAGAGTCTCAATTTAATTCTTTCTTTAAAGACCTTTTATTGAATATAATTTGTAATACATTTAGGCAATAAAGAATATGTTTAACATTTCTGCATTTGTGAGATCCAATTGGGTCTCTTGTAAATTAATATGGATGAGACTGTATTTGACTCGTATTCAGTACCTACCTTGTTACATATTAGGTACTTATTAAATGCTTGTTAATTGACTATCTAACTCTCCAATCAAATAAGAAGTGTCCTTCTGGAATAAGTAGGGAAGAAACAAAAGGGTAACAAGAAGAATTTTCTTTTTATTGGTATAACAATTGGGTAGAAAGTGTGTGTGTGTGTGTGTGTGTGTGTGTGTGTGTGTATCTAATGACATAATATTTGTGTCTATATCTAATAAGATAATAATTGGCCATTACCGTCAATATTATTGTTAAGATAGCTACAGAAGATAGATTATTTTGAAGATCTGGGCTCAGTTCAGCATCTCTTACTCTCAGAATAACCTTCTGAATGCACTTAGTCAGTTATCAGGTAATATCATGCCTAAAGAAGAAACTATGTACAAAAAAATAGTGCTGGATTTGAGCCAAGGAAGATCTATGTTTAAATCATGCCCAGACACTTAGTGATTTCATGATCTTAAAACTATTAATCTTCCTTTTTTTGAGTCTTTTTTTTGTAAAATAGAGATAAATAAACCTATAATGCCTCTCTCTTTCAGATAATTAGATATAATTCATTCTAATTAAATGCAAGGATATGTGCTCAGTAAGTATTGTCGTATTTTTATTAGATTGCAGAGTTAGAGATAATAATGACATTAATTTATCATTAAATTTTAAATCTTTCAATATGATCTTGTTTTATAAAATTTATTTTTAAGAGAATAACACACAAAAGATGTTGTGGTATATTTTTTTTCCCTCAGTCTAAATTTATTACTTGGTGTTGGAACACAAACGGCATATGTCATTTACTGAAAATGGATGTGTAGAATCTCCAACTGTTGACTTTCCTGTCCATCTTTTCAGGGTATGAATATGATATTTTCCTATGTCCATGTTTTATTTTTCATTTACACTCCACCCATAGGGCTGTGCATATTTTTTCTGAAAATATTTTTTTATGAATTAAACATAGAACTTACACACTAGGTTTTCAAAGGCCTTGGAAAAATGCACCTCAGCATGTATTAATTGCTGTCCTGAAGCAGCAGCAAATCATTTGAGAATATATGCAGCATCCAAATCAAGTATTGTGAGAATGAATTTTACTATCATATGTGAGGGATTTTTTTTTCCCCTACTGATTTCAGAAATTCTAGTGTGCTTTATTAAGAAGTGAGAGAAGAGTCAACTAAACAATCCAATACATTCAAGCAGTCTGATGTTAGAAACAATATTCCACATTTGTGGAACCTCCATTCTCTCCCCCTCCTCCTTCAGAAGAACTGGGCAAAGTATCTTTTCCTGTCTCTTTGATGCTAAGCTTGTTCTTTATACCTTCACAGCATTAATTTTGATTATTTTATGACTGTTCTTTTCATTTGCACTGATGTAGTGATTTTATTTATTTGTGTACGTATATATATGAAATTCTCTTGCTTTTGTTTGCTTTATTTTGTACCATTTTGTTCCAGTTGTTCCATGCTTCTGTTATATTGAATTTCATTACATTCATGTACCACAATTTGTTTTTACCTTTCCTCAGTACATAGGAATCTACTTTGTTTCTAGTTCTTTTTCCCCATAAAAGTGATGGATACAGCTTTTACATAATACAAAATCTTTTTGCACTGTAAGGAATTATAAATGTGTTAAGTACAAAAAAGTGTGGAAAGATCTATGTGAATTAGTGCTGAATGAAACAGACAGAGACGAAAAGATATGTGAAATGACTGTAAGAATGTAAGCAGAAAGAATATCCACAGAAATAATCAAAATATTTCAGAATTATAAAGAATAAGAACGAACTGAAAGAAATGATGTGTATGAGAAGATAATCTCACCCACTCCATTTCCAGAGGTGGAATGCCTACAAGTTTATATTGTACATTTTTTTCAGAATTTTTAAATGCATTGGTTATTTATGCTAATTTATTCCTTTCCTTTTTTGCTTTACTTTAAAAATACTATTTTTATTATGTATTGGATGGGTTTCTTGGAAATGGAGGAGGATGAAAATCCTGGGAGAAACTAGTGATGCTAAAAAAAAAAAAGATATCAATAAAAACTTAATTTGGAAAAAATATAGCTACAAATATTTGGTGTATCTGGAGCCTTTCTTTTTATCAATGATGTTCTTGTAGAATATGGTTATTTTGGATTAAAGAGTATGGGCAGTTTAGCCACTTTATTTGCATAATGCTAAATTGCTTTTCAGATTGGTTGTGCCAATACAGGGCTCTCTCATCAGTTTACCTTTCTTTCTACATCCTGTTACATTGATTATTCCATTATTTGTCATTTGCCAATTTCCAACTATGAAGTAAAACTTGAGGACTGCTTTTTGACTTGCTTTTTTCTTATAATTAGTGACTTGGATCATTCTTTCATGTGTTTCTAGTACTTTGCAATCGTTTCTATGAGAACTGTTTGTTGCTTTCATCACTTAGCATCTTAGTTCTTTGTGAATTGTTTTGATCTTATGTTTTTGATAGATGTCTATATCTTGAATATCAAACTCTTATAAATGATCAATGAATGAGTATTTATTAAACACAACTATGTGCTATGAACTGTGGTAGGTACTAAAAAATGAAAGTACAAAGAATGAAACAATTCCTACTCAAATTTGATGTTTGATAAAACATTTTTCCCAATTTAATGCCCTCCTTTATCTTAGATGCATCAATTTTATTTGTGCCAAGGCTTCTTGATTTCATGTAATAAAAATTATTGATTTAATCTTTCTGTAATTGTTTCTATCTCTTGTTTGATTAAGATTTCATGTCCCATTTGCTTCTCTCTCTCTCTGTCTCTCTCTCTGTGTCTCTCTCTCCCTCGCTCTACCCTTCTCTCTCCCTCTGCCTCCCTCTTCTTTTCCCTTTCCCTCTCCCTTTCCTTCTCCCTTTCTCTCTCTCTCTCTCCTTCTCCCCCTCCTTTTTTTTTTCTCTCTCCCCTTTTCTCCTCCCTACTCTCCCTCTAGTATTATCTTCAATAATCAGGTCAGATAATTATTTTCAATTTGTTATGGTATATAGTGTAAAATATTTGTCTAAAACTGATTTCTGCCAGACCACTTTCCCATTTTGTTGGCAGTTCTTCTCAAATAGGGAGTTCTTTACTAGCTAATTTAAATTTTGGGGTTTATCAATATCTGGATTATTGAGTTCCATTTTTTCCTTGATTATGACTTGTCTAGTCTTTTCCATCACTGTAGTCTTGTCATTTTTGAAGTTATATTGTTCTGAGGTTTTTTTTTTTTTAATTTTCTGATTTTCCTAGACTTTTCTACTAAAGCATTTAACATGAAATGTCAAGTAGTAGTGCACATGTTTTATTCTTTTTAATTAAAAATCTTGTTTGTGGAAACAAGTCATATTGACATGTGGATATATAACATACATATATATTTTATATACACAGTTGTATATAAAATATACAGAGAGAGAGATATACAGAGAGAGAGAGACTGGCTAACTGACTGACTTTCTTTTGGGGAATTTAATATTCTTATACCTTATTCAACTTTTATTGCTCACTACAGGTAACTTTTAGCTAAGAATAGTTGTTTTTGAAATCTTAATTTGTTTTTTGTATTTTTTAAAGAATACTTTTCTATATTCTATATCATACATATCCTTACTTCAAAATATGTATAGAATGTATACTACATTCTTTTCTTGGCAGCATGGCAAGGAAGGAAGGCAAGCTGAAGAAGAAAAGACCACTTCCACATTTAATGCAGTCTGCTTCTTAATGTAATTTGCTTTTCCTCCCATCAAATAGCTATTTAGAGTTATTGTGTTATATTATTTATAACTGACTTGGAAGAACTAGGACTATAGTTAAAGTGAAGTAAAAAGCCTGTTTGAAGGGAAAATTAAGGTGTGTGCATTTGGATAAGGAGAATCAAGGACTAATAAAGAATGCTTTTTAATAATATTTTTCTTTAATGCATATATTTTAATGCCAGAAAATTGTGTTTTCTTACATGTATTATGGTAAACAGGGTCCACAATTTCCAAACCCAGGCAATGGTACTCAAATGCCTTATTGTGATTTTATATCTTAGAATTCACTTTTTTCCCCTCTTTCCTATGAACCATTTTTCTCTATGTCCCTATCTGTTTATTCCTGTTACCTAGATTTTAGGGCTTAATTTAGAAATTTTGGCCAAAAATAGATCATCTAGTTCTAGTCAGCAATGTCAAAGGTCATTTCCAAAACTGTGTTACCCACATGAGTCTGGAACTTAGACTCTGTCCCTGAGGACTTGAGTTCTTATTGGTGAGATTTTACATTATTTTACTCAAAACTAGAACTACTATGCCACTTCTTGGTCAGTTCTAAGTCATTCTTTCACCTTTTTGCAGTGTCATCTTCCCTTATTAGAATATAAGCTCCTTTAGGGTGGTAACCGTCTTGCTTGCTTGTATTTTACATTTATATTTGTATCTGTGGCACTTCAATGTCTGTCCAATGCTTTTAATATTTAATTTAATATTTAACAAAGTTTAAATGCTTTTCAAATGTAGTCATTCATTCATTGGGTTATAGACTGGAGGGCTTGTGGCATAAGATGTATCAAAAAATGTTTTGCTTAAATACCACTTTCCTTAAGCCATTTTTGTAGTTATGACATCACACTGCTAATGCATGATATTTTTGCAGCTGAGTTTGTACTTAATGTGTTTAGGAGGATTGTTATATTTAATTTTTATATATGGCCAGAAAATCATTATTCTAAAAATAATGGCTATGCAATATGGTATACATTATTTAAAACATGGAAGAATATTTCTATCATAAGGTGTAAGTAAAAACTTAAAGGTAAAGAAATTTTGATTAAGAGTATTCTTATTTTGGTAATGAATGTTAGCCACTGTTTTTCTAAGAAAACCCTTAAAGAATACCTTAAACCTTCCTGATGCCACTACCCTTTAATGTGTGGGTGTATCTGCATGTGGGAGGACCCCCCTGGAGACGGATGGAGGAGCAGTGTCTCGGTTCCTAAGACCATCAGAAATATATGTTTTCTGATGGTCTTAGGCGACCCCTGTGAAAGGGTTGTGTGACCCCCAAAGGAGTCACGACCCACAGGTTGAGAACCACTGCAAAGAATAGAGTCTTCAGTGTTTAGCATTGGAATGTTTTACTAGTTCTGTGTAGATAACTTTTAGTTCTATAGATCTGGTCCTGTTCTCTTTTCTGAGCTCGGGTCTCATATCACCAAGTGACTGTTGGGAATTTTAAACCTGAAGGCATCTTGAACTCAATACAATTAAAACAGAACTTGCTTTCTTTCACTCTATTCTTACTCTTTTTCCAAATTTACCTGTTTCTGTCAAGGAAACCACTATGCTTGTACCTATCCAAGTTTGTGACCTCACTCACTCATCTCACATACCCAATTAGTTTCCTTACCTTGTGGTTCCTACCTCTATAACCCATCTCATCCTTCCACTTCTCTCTATTTCAGTGGTTACTGCCCTAGTTCAGAGCCTTGTCACCTTTTGTATGGGCTCTAACAGTAGCCTTCTAATTGTTTTTTTCTGTCTTAAGACTCTTCCCACTCAGAGGATATAAGGGAGAGCAGATTGGGGGAAAGGGGTATTCAGGAGGCTTTCTATCTTGGGGTGGGGGCTAGGGGAGAGACAGGGAGAAAATTTGTAACTCAAAATCTTGTGGAAATGAATGTCGAAAACCAAAAAAATAAATAAATAAATAAATGACAATTAAATTTTAAAAACTCTTCCCATTCAAACCCATTCTATACAGGACTGTCAAAATAATTTTACTAAGGCACAGATCTGACCATGTCAACTTCTTTTTTATTCAATAAACTCCAGTGGCTCTCTATGGCCTCCATAATCGAATATAACCTTCTCTATGATGGAAAACTTTTCACAACCTGGTTGCATCTTACCTTTACAGACTTATACCTCTGACCTTATACCTTGTACCTCCACCAGTGCTGTGTTCTAGCCAAAGTGACCTTCTTTCTGTTCCCCACTTAACATTTCCCCTTTGAGGTGTTCAGTATCACCCTTAAAAATTTTCATGAGGTAACCATAGACATTAATTATCTATTTTTATCTGCAAGATGTTGTTCTAATTTCTTAGGGAAGGAGTTTACAAAGATAAATTAGATATTGTCTATGCCCCTAGGGAGCCTTTTGCCTAATAGAAGATAATAAAACTTGATATAGTTACAGAATAATTAATTACATAAACAAATACTTAGATAAAATGAAGTGTTATGAAAGTTCCATGGAGGGAGATTTCTCCAATTGTGGACATCAAGACGAGGTGATTTTTTGACCTGAATTTTGATAGGATATCAATCAATAATTTGGATTAGGGTGGCGGAGTCTATCCTGGCATATAAAGAATTGATAAAAGTGGAAAAACTTGTGACTGATTCTGGAGAAGACGAATTTAACTGTTTTGTGGTCTGTGAGATAAGGCTTCCTGTAGAACGTGGGATGTTCGGTGGGTCTTAAAAGAAGCTAGGGAGATCAACAGTCACAAAGGAGAGCATTTTATTCACCAGGGACAGCCAGAGAAGATTCCCGGAGCTGAGTGATAAAATGTCTTGTTTGTGCAATGGCCAGGACCCTATTGGCATTGCATCAAAGAGTACATGTCAGGGAAAAGCAAGACAAGACTAGGTTATGAAGGACTTCAGAAGCCAAACAAAGCATTTTGTATTTGATCCTAGAGGCAATAGGGAGCCACTTGAGGTTATTGAATGCGTCCAGAGTGATGAGTGACACATTCAGACCTGTGCTTTAGGAAAATCACGTTAGAGGGTGAATGGAGGGTGGATTGGAATGGGGAGAGACTTGAAGCAGGCAGACCCACAAACTGGCTTTTAAAGTAGTCCAAGAGGGAGGTGATAAGGTTGTGTACTAGAGAGTGGTAGCAATGTCAGAGGAGACAAAAGAGCACATGAGTATTTTTTGGACATATTGAATTTAAGATTTCATGGGACATTCAATTCAAGATGTCTAAAAGGCAGTTGCAGTTGTGAGACTGGAGGTCAGCATAGTGGTTAGAGAAGGATAAATAGATTTGAGAATCATCAGCATTAAGATAATGAAATCTGTGGGAGCTGATGAGATCACCAAGTAGTTTATAGCAAGAGAAGAGGGCACTGTATAGAACCTGTGAGACATCTATAGTTAAAGGACATGATCTGGATGAAGAATCCAGCAAAGGAGACTGAGAATGAACAGTCTGGTAGGTAGAAGGAGGACCACAAGAGAGCAATGCCCAGAAAAACTGAAAAGAAGAGTGTCAGAGAAAAAAGGGTGATCAGCAGTATCAGAGGCTGCAGAGAAGTAGGAAGGATGAAGATTGAGAAAAGGCCTTTGCATCTGGTCACTTTAGAGATGGTAGTTTTAGTGGAATGATAAATTTGGAAGTGGGATTATAAGGAGTTAAGAGAATGAGAAGAGAGAAAGTAGAGGTACCTCTTGTAGGTGACGTTTCCAAGGAGTTTAGCCACAGGAGGCGGGAGAGGCATAGTTAGTGGGGGTGGAACTGGCCACTGACCTTTTTCAAAACTCAGCAGTCGCTTGAGATTCAAACTCTAGTCATAGTTTGGTCTGTTGTAATTTAAATCAATTTGTTCCCTTAGTAGCATGTTATTGATAGCTTTTATTTATTGTTTGTTATTCATTCATACAACCCACACTTTAAAGTGCCTAGGCATTGTGCTAATGTCAAGAAAATACTTTTAAAAAATTAAATACTGCCTACTCTGAGGGAGTTTATATTCTTTGGAAGACAACATCAGTATAGATAAGCAAATATAGTACATATACAAACTAAATACAAGGTAATTTCTGGGGCAGATGGGAAGGGTCTGTGTACAATAAGTTATATACAGGATAAAATGGAAATAAATAATCAGCAGAAGGAAGGCACCAGAATTAAGAGATCGTGAAAGGCTTCATGTAGAAGGTGGGATTTTAGCTGGGACTTGAAGTAATCTAGGAGGCAGAAATGAGGAGGGAGAGAATTCTAGGCATGAGTGGTAGCTAGTTGAAAATACATGGAGTTGGGAGATTGCATTTCTTGTTACAGGAGCAGCAAGAAGGCCAGTGTCACTGAATCAGAGTACATGGAGGTGTAGAAGATTAGGAGTAAGACTTTCCAGAAGATTGGAAGGTGGGACAAGGACAGGTTATAAAGGACTTTGCACCCCAAACAGAGGGTTTTATTATATTTGATCCTGGAGATTATAAAGAGCACTGGAGTTTATTGAATAAAGGGATGACACAATTGGACCTGTGCTTAAGGAAAATCACTTTAGTGGCTGGATAGATTGGAGTGGGGAGAGACTTGAGGCAAGCAGACCCACCAGCAGGCTATTGCAGTAATCCAGGTGTGAGGTGATGAGGGCTTGCACTAGAATGATGGCAGAGGAGAGAATGGGCATTATCAAAGAGATGTCACAAAGGTGAAATTGGCAGGCTTTGGCAACAGACTGGATATGGGAGTTGAGAGATAATGAGGGATCCAGGATGACTTGTAGGTTGTGAGCCTCAGGGACTGGGGGGATAGTGTTGCCCTCTAAAGTAATAGGGAAATTTGGAAGTGGGGAATGTTTTTGGCAAATATAACGATTTCAGGTTTGGATGTGTTGAGTTTAAGATGTCTTTAGGACATATAGTTTAAGATTTCCAAAGGTAATTGGAGATGTGAGCATGGAGATCAGCAAAGAAGATAGGGTTAGATAAGTGTATCTGAGAAACATCAGCATAGAGATGGTAAGAAGCTGATGGGATCACCAAAGAAATAGTATGGCAGGAGAAGAGAAGAGGGCTAGAGCAGATATTATGTAGTAATCAAATGATAATACGAAAAGTGATAGAAAACTGGATTTAGAATCTGGAAGACATAGTTTCAGGTCTTGTTTTTGACTGTCAGCAAGTCACTTCATCTCTAGTTATAGATAAATTTTCTGTCTTTGTGGTTTGAAATAGTTTTGAGAGTTGCCTACATTAGCAAAATCACAGGTCTAGGACTTTCTCTCCCTCCCTCTGGTATTACTAAAATTTAGGTTAAACTTATGTCACAAGTCAAAATCTGGGCCTTGTCACAATGGGTCAGAATGAGGTAGCCAGTAAATCAGTTCTACTTGGGAACAAACTTAAATGAGTCTGGGTAGGATTTTTAGAAAATTTAAATGGCTACATGCCTTAAACTCATAGGCCTTAAACTCGTAGGCCCTTTTTAAACAATATATGAATTAACTCACCCTTCTTTGCTTTGCTACAATTCATTTTATAATCATTCATATTTTTAAAATTCAGGAGTAGTGAAGTACATCGTACCAGCAGAGTTTTGTCCCTGTTCCTAACTTTACCTTCTTCCCATTAGGCTCTTAGAGGAGAGGGTGTCTGGGTATACTTTCTTAGGATGTTTCTCTGGATGTTTTTATACTATTTTGTTAAACGGCAACCTTTATAATGCACTTATTACAGTTATAGGAACACTCTCTTTTATAGGCCTGTAATTTATTTGAGGCCCTGTTCTAACAAGAGTGGATGAGATAATTTCAAAATTCCCTTCTAACTAACTAGTAGCCTGTAAGTTTCTCATGGGCAAAGACATCTTCATAGCTATTCATGTGCATCTTCATAGTTATATTATCTAGTACACAGAAAATGCTTCACAAATTAATTTATCATGTTATTAAGCCATTAAAAACAAGTAAGGACTGACTCTGAAAAATCTGATTTCATTTCTGCCAACTTAGAAGCACAGTCTCTTCCCACACAAAATGTATATGTATACAATTGGGGTGGGAAGTGAAGGAACTTTTAATAAAGAATCATGTTCAATCCTTCCAGATAGGATTCAGCTTTTTCAGCTGAAAACCTAAATTATGCCAGTTTACTCAACTTTCCTTAGGCTCTCATAGCAATAATGTCATTTGCTCCCTTACATTTAATTGGAATTTCCCCTAGTCTAATTTAGCCCTATTGTTTCTCATACGTGTTTCATATTAAAGAATCTTAGTCTTTTATGTACATAAATAAAATAATTTAGTCATCTCTTATCTCTTCTTTATGTTAAATTGTAGTTAAGGATCTAGTTACTTAGAAAAGATTTCTGTGATGAGGTTTTTAGTATTTGTTCTAACCCTTCTTAATTTGCACCCTTTTTTATCTTTTGATCTTTTTCAGTTGTGACCTTGCTCTTCTTTTTCTTTATCTTTTCTTAAATGTAACTACCCCACATGAATGCATCATTCTAATAAGAGTCTTGGTGTTTTTCCTTTTCTCAGCCTTTACTGGGTTTAATCCCTTCACTTAAATTAAGTGCTGTCCAAACTGCAATTATGGGTAGCTCAGTAACTATTTTGGATCAATTAGTTATATAACACTAGGATAACACATTGAATAATGTCAGCATTAAAGTTAAAACTAAGTTTAAATTTTGTCTGGGTCTTTGCTTTTACTGGTTTATAGATGTCCCAGTGAGTAACCTTCTTCTACTATATAATCTATACAGATTGGCAACTGTTCTGCAATTTAAAGTCTCAGTAACTAAGTGACATAGTGGACAGAGTACTGGTCCTGGAGTCAGGAAGACTCTTCTTCCCAAGTTTAAGTCTGATTTCAGATACTTACTGGCTGTGTGACCCAGGGCAAGTCATTTAACCCTGTTTGTCTTAGTTCTCATGTATAAAATGAGCTGGAGAAGGAAATGGCAAACCACTCCAATATCTTTGCCAAGAAAACCCCAAATGAGGTAATGAAGAGTCAGACATGACTGAAAATGACTGAACAACAAAAATAAGTTCCCTCATTCATTAAGGGGTTCAGTTAATTGTCCTGAGTCACATGGACTGTGTATCAAAGGCATGGGACTTGAAGTCCCATTGGAATTTGAAGTTGTCACTATTACAAGATTAGCTCTTTATCTCATAAACCATGTTGCCCCTCATAGGTTAGTTAATATGTAGCAAAGACATTAAAATTATGATCAGGTAGGGGTGTGTGTGTGTGTGTGTGTGTGTGTGTGTGTGTATGTGTGTGTGTATGTGTGCATGCATTTATCTGTCTGTCTCTTGATTATATAAAGCAGAAATGGCATGGATACCTGAACATAGGAATATTCCTAACAATTTGAGAATTAAATTGGGAGTGGGGGTGGGAAGAGTAGAGGAGGAAGATATGTAGCTCAAAGGCTAACTGATCTAGACATATTTTAGAGTTAAAAGAAAAACATTACTGTGTTGGCAAAGCCTCATAATAATTTTTTTAAAACCTTGAAAAGTGGGATTATTGGTTTCATTGTCAAGATATTGAGTTTTAATGTAATTGATTCCTATTGTGCAAGATAGGGTGATTGATTTAAAAATTTTATGTCTTAGGACTTCCTCAATAGGAGAATTAAGTGAAAATATATAGCTTATAATTAGTCTAATTCTCTAATTTATGAACTAAAATGGGATGGAACAACTCCCTGGAATGCTGTCAATCTGAAGGTTCTTATACCTCTCTAGTGAATAATTTAGCCAATGCCTAAGGTAACCAAAAATTTCTCATTATTAAACTGTGACTTTGGAATGGTAGCCTGGCTTAGCAACTTTATTTTTCCATAGGTCCTTAATAATGGGTCTTTAGATTGTACTTGAAGACAAATGTGAAGGTTGGGATCAAATTTTAAAGAGCCCTGGATGGCAAAATAAACTTTTTGGTTTTATCTTAGGGGTGGGATAAGCAATAAGACTTTTTGGAGATAGAATCAATGTTTTAGTAATATTGTGGTAGCTCTATTTAGCATAGATTGGAGCAGAGGGATCTAGGGGGCAGGAAGAATAATTAGGAAACTATTCCAGTAGTCTAGGCATAATGGAATGAGAGTTTAGGTTTGCAGGTGGCAGAAGGAATCAGGGTGGGGGGGGAGGGGAATGGTCAGATCAGATAGATTTCTAGGAAGAATATATATAGAGGCTATTAAAGAGGAGGATGAATAAAAAAATGACAAAAAGCTTTTAAATCTGAATAAATAGTAAAATGCTTCTTCTATTGATGGAGGCTTTTAACTTTGAAATTTCTTTGCATTATTCTGACTATTTTTTAGTCTTCTGGGTTTGAAGGTTTATCATGTTAGCTTTGTTCTTTATTTTTTTGTTCTTTATTCTTAGAGTATTCTTTATACTTACACTTATATTTTTGTGTAGTTTACAACTTTTCTTAGTGTTCTCACATTTATCATTTAGTTATATTTCATTTCATGAGGAAAGAATTCTAATCTTCAATCATCTTTAAAAGATTAGATCCTACTTGCAACTCCTCAGTCACAGACTCAGTTCCTCAACTTTCTTTTCATAAGTACAGTCATTGACCCCAGACCTGAGGAAGGAATAAAGATATCTGGTGAGTGAAAAATGAAAAATGTAGGATGAGAAATTTAAAGATGCAGAAGATTGGAAAGAATACGGTGCTGGAAATGCAGCATAGACTTTTCTTTTGGAAATGCATGAACTACCTTGGTATTTGTATGTGTACAATGTTATTTTTATCTTAGATCAAGGCTCCACATTGGTTTTACATTTTTCAGATGTGTATGAATAGCAAGCTAGATCAGTAACAGATACTTCTGTTTTGGGGAAAAGTTCTTTTAAGTCATACTTCTCATCATTTTACTTAATTAACCTTTATAAAAATTTCTAAGTAAAATGAAGACTATAATGATATCTGAACCAGCCTTATGCATGGTTAGGTATGTCAGGCCCAGAATATAGTGCTGGAGTTCAGGGATGGTACTAGCATGGGAACTAAAAAGTCAGGTTTACTTCTTTCACCTTAGGTGCCAAATAGTACCAAACTTATGACAATTCTTTGTAGATTTAAACTTCTAGGACTTCTTTTTATTTTCGTTAACTCAGCAACTCACTATATTCCTGTTATCACTCTAGACCTAACAAGAATGTGTAATGTTGCTCTGAACTAGTGACCATGAGTTTACAGTATGACTTATGCATGGAATATGTAGTATATCTCTCTAGTTACCATGATTTATCCTTGTTTCAGAGGTTTCTAGGAACCACAATAGCACCTAGTATTATTCTTGTTTCAGAAATGAGGAAATAACTGATTAAGGAGGCATTTTTTTTTTCATCTTCCAAAGGAAGTTGATGCTCAGACCCATAATAGCGCCAAGATTCCAGGCCTTTGGTCTTTCTGTCCCAATTTCAAAGCATAGTATCTTTAATCAGGTCATCATACCCACCTCCTTCCCATAGGAAACTTGGACATACCACCAGGAATCATCCTAGGCTCTGATTAGGTGAGCTTTTGTTTTACTATCTCTTTGCCCCCTCTCTTCTTTTCCCCCTATCCTGTTCCCCTCTTTTTATAATGAAAGGAATATATATATATATATCTTACACATATTGTTTTCTTTGCTTCTATGAACAGTCTTGTTAATTTTATTTCCTTTACTTATTTCCTATTGTATTCACATTGATTTTTTATTTTTTCTTTTCTCATTTTAAACCAAACAGTCTTTCCAGATATTTTTTCAGTTTCAATTCATTAGTAAGTCTGCATTTTAGGCAGTTAGGAAAGTCATCATAATTCACTAACATATGTAAAAAAAAAAAAGTTGTTTTCACCAGCTAAAACAATATTTTTAGTTTCAAGTTTTGCTGTGCTTGCAGAAACCATGTATGTTGTACTCATTCATTTTAATGGAAAATCTCTACATTCAGCCTCTAGACATAGTACTGTAACTTTTGGTCTTTTAATTTTAGATTTATTTTTAAATAGGCATTTGATCAGACATTTAAAAAATCTCCTTGCCTATTATGAAGTCTTCCTCCAAGTTCATGCATAGAAATATGACTAGATAATCTTTAAGTCTGGAATATCTCTAAATCCTATGGTTTTATGAAAGGTACTTTTTTGTGAGGTCCATTTTGGTGTTTTATTACCTCAGCTAAGTAGATCAGAATCCAAGTAGAATCTTTCTCATACTACATTATTTTCTATAGTAAATGCTTATACTGAGTTTCCATGTCTTAAATGGCCAAAAGAAAAGATATAAAACAAACTTAAGACTTCTCAAGAAAAGTAGGAATATGTTGGTGGTCATGGAAATTCAGTTTTAAGTTAGAAGAACGTCATGCTGTGATATCTAAGTTTAGTATGTTTGCAATAAACAGAGCTTTTATCCTGATCCCAGGAAAAAGTTTCTTGTCATTTAGCTTATCCCTACACATTTTCTCTTTCCTACCAGCTAGGACTAGTTGCAGATAATTTTGATAATCAGTATATGAAGTTTTTCTACTGTCTGTTCAGTCAGCCAGAAAGCCAAGGTGATCATCCTTTTTAACATTAATGCATCTCTGAGGAGAGGAGGAGAAAGAGAAGAGAGAAAAGGGGAGGGCAAATAAATGGTTGTTTTTGAGACTGTCCTGGCGCAGAGTGAATGTAAATAATAACTTTTTCTCTTTTGGCCAGCAACCCTAAATAAAGGTCTTCCCCTCTCTTTTTGATTTTTTAAAAAATTAAACGGGCTATCCCTTGACTCACTTCTTAAAGAGGCCTATTCACTGAATGAGCATTGCCCCACTCAAAGTGAAAACCCAAAAGACCTTAGCTTAAAAGGGTCAAGGTCTCCCATTGTATTCTGGGACCATCTCCAGTTTTCCTTGTCAATATCTGGCCATCGAACCCAGATGGCTATGGAGGAGAAAGTGAGGTCGGTGATTTTGCACTCACTGAAATCAAAGTCAGTTGCAAATTATGTCATCATCTTCCTGATGGTCCTCTTCAAGAATGAATTTTTATCTTAAATTTTTATGTTAAATCAGTTAAGATGGATACATCTTATACAGTGGCAAATATTGTACCTAATATTAAAACAGTATTCTAAAACCTTACTACTTTTGTCCTATGATTGTCCCATAAATCAAATCATTGGACTAGACTTTCTTTTGATTGGTCATAACCCAGAAATGTTTTTGGATTTTGACAAAAATTAATTCAGCCATTTTTGAGAAATATGGAAACCTAGAGGAAAAAATGGTGAGACTTTTAGGCATATATTTTAAAATTCACATTTTTCTGTGGCATATTTCAGAATTTCATATTTGCCTTCACCTCAGTCAGTGAAATCAGAAGCATATTTGCTTTTGAAGGAAAATTAATGTAGAAAGAACCATTTTTAGTTTTGGTTCATTTTGCATGGAGTTAGTCAGTCAGTCAGCAAGCATCTATTCAACTTCTGCTGGACACCAGGCACTGTTCTAAGTGTTAGGATGAAAAGAAAGGGAAGAACAATTCCTGCCATCAGGGAGCTCACATTCAAATGGGGGAGATACCATCCAAGGAACTGTATATGTAGAGAGAGAATGTGTGTGTGTGTGTGTGTGTGTGTGTGTGTGTGTGTGTGTGTGTGAGAGAGAGACAGAGACAGAGACAGAGAGGGAGGGGAGAGACAGAGACAGAGAGAGAGATTGAGGGGGACTAGGAATAACCTCTTGCAGAAGGTAAAATTTGAGCTGAGACTTGTGGAAAACTAAAGGGGAAAGATGTTGAGGAAGAATACTACAGACATAGAGGATAGCTAGTGAAAGTGCACTGAGCCATAAGCTATGGAATGTCTTGTGCAAGAAACAGCAAGAAGAACTGGAAAGGTAGGAAGGAGCCACGTTTAAAGGGCCTTAAATGTCAAAGAAGGAATTTTGTATTTTATATTGAAGGCAATAGGGAAACACTAGAGTTTATTTATTTATTTATTTTTATCTTTTTGAAGAAGGGAAGGTAGGACAGTTGGGGTTAAGTGACTTGCCCAAAGTCACGTGGCTAGTAAGTGTTAAATGTCTGAGGTTGGATTTGAACTCAGATCTTCCTGACTCCAAGGCTCTATTCACTGTATCACCTAGCTACTCCAACACTAGAGTTTATTGATGGAAGTTAGGGGAGTCAGACCAGCGTTTTACTTTAGGAAAATGAGTTTGGTAGCTGAGTAGAGGATGGACCGGAGCAACCAGAAGGTTATTGCAGTAGTCCAGTTGTGAGTTGATGAGGAAGGGGAACATATACAAAGAGATATTGAAAAAGCAGAAACAGCAGGACCTAGAAACATTGTACTTATGAGGTGAGTAGGAGAGATGAGTCAGGAATGACACTGAGTTTGTGAACCTGGATAACTAAGACTGTGGTGACCTTGACAATATTGAGGAAGGTCAGAACAGGGGAGGGAAAGACTAGTTTGCTTTTGGGCGTGTTCAGTTTAAGATGTCTATGGGACATCCAGTTCCACTCGTCTAATAGGCAGTTGGAGATGTAAGACTAGAAGTCAGAAAAGAGGTTAGAGCTGGCTAAAAGATCTAAGAATCATTTGCAAACAGGTGATAATTGAACCTATGAGATCACCAAGTATAGAGGGATCAGTGAAAATGGTCCAGAATTGATCTTTGGGAGAACTTGCTTTTAGGAGATACAAGTTGGATTAAAATCTAGCAAAGGAATCAGAGGAGTAGTCAGACAGATAGGAGGAGAACCAGCAGAGAGCTGTGTGACAAAAACCTAGAAGAAAGAGTATCAAGAAGAGGGTGATTGACAATGTCAGAAGCTACAGAAAGATCAAGAGAAGGTGAAGTGTTGAGAAGATCCCTTTAGATTTTGTAATTAAGCAGCCTTTGATAGTTTTGAAAGTCATTTCAGTGGAATTATAATGTTGGAAGATAGACTGCAGAGAGTTTAGAAGAGAAAGAGGCAACAGGAAGTGGAGGCACTGATTATAAATTGATTTTTCAAGGAGTTTTGCCACAAAAGGAAAGAGAGATATAACATTAGATATTGGGAATGCTTGAATCAAGTGAGGGATTTTTAAGGAGGTAGGAGATATATCTATTTGTAGGCAGTAGGAAAACATTCAGTAGACAAAGGAAGGTTGATGAGGGAATGGGGATGAGAGAGGGGTCAGTCAGCTGAAATTAAGTAGCATAAATTTGCAGTGGCTGTAGTCAGTGTGGCTTCATTCCATCCTGTCCTGTTTCATCCAACACACTGTCCTCCCTCTGTCCTCCCAACTTATTCACTTATTTTTAGTTTCTCTCTGTCTACTGGCTCATTTCTAACTGCCTGTAGACATGTCCATACATCTCTGCTATCATCCTGTATCTCATCTGTCCTTTTTAGCTATGCTCCGTAAAAAGTCCATCTACAACAGATGCGTCCATTTTCTCCCCCTCACTCTCTTTTTAATCCTTTACAATTCAGCTTCCAACCTTATCATCCCACTAAAACTGTTCTCTCCAAAGTAATTAATGTTCCCTTAGTTGCCAAACCCAACAATGGCCTTTTCCCAGTCCTCATTCTCCTTGATCTCCCTGTGGCCTTTGACACTTGGTCACACCCTCCTTCTTGATGCTCTCTCCTCTCAAGGTTTTTGGGATACCATTCTTCTCTGGTTCTTCTCCTACCTATTTGAACACTCCTTTTCTGTCTTCTTTGCCGGATCCTCCTCCAGTTTATAACCTCTAATCTTTTGTGTCCCTCCAGGTTATATACTGGGACTTTGTCTCTTTTCTCTCTGTACTACTTCACTTGGTGGTCTCATCACCTTCCATGAATTTGCTGAAGATTCTCAAATCTGTCTGTCCTGCTCCCAACCTCTTCACTGACCTCTGATCTCACACTTTCAGTTGCCTTTCAGACATCTCAAACTGGATGTCCAGTAGACATCTTAAACTCAATATCTCCAAAATAAAACTCATTCTCTTTCCCCCTAAACTCTCCCCATCCCTCCCACACCTTCCCAGTTATTGTAGAGGACAACAACAGCCTGTCAGGCTCACAAGCTAGGAATCATCTTGGATCCCTCGCTATGTCTCAACTCCCATATCCAATATGGCAATACCTGCCAATTTCACCTTTTCATTATCTCTCCAATAATGCCCCTTCTCTCCTCTGACAGTGCCACCATTCTAGTTCAAGCCCTTATCACCTCACACCTGGATTACTGCAGTAGCCTGCAGGTAGGTCTGCCTGCCTCAAGTTTCTCCCCACTCCAGTCCATCTTCCATCCAGCCACTAAAATGCAGGTCTGATCCTGTCACCTCACTACTCAATAAAGTCCAGTGGTTCACTCTTGTTCCCAGGAGCAAATGCAAAATGTTCTAGTTGGTATTCAAAGCCTTATCACCTAGCTCCCTCCTACCTTTCCAGTGTTCTTACACCTTACTCTGAAATTCAGTGACGCTGGTCTCCTGACCAGTGTATGAAAAACCCACTCCAGTCTCAGCCTTGGGCGTTTTCTGTAGTGTGCCTTGAACGCTCTTCTTCCACTGCTCAGCCTGCTGACTGACCTTCTTGGCTTCCTTTAAGTCCTAGTGAAAATTCCATCTTCTATAGAAATCCTTCCCCAAAATATTAATTCCAGTGTGTTCCCTCTGTTAATTATTTCCTATTTGTCCTGTATTTAGACTGCTTTGTATATATTTGTTTTCATAGTGTCTCCCCCATTAGACTATAAACTCCTAAGCAACTTGAAGGCAGGAACTATCTTTTGTCTCTTTTTATCCCAGATGCTTACTACTGTGACTGAAATACATAGTAGGCGCTTAATAAATATTGATTATTTGATTTCATGATTTTTCCCAAGTTCCATTCATCAACATGTGAACAGGAACAAAGCCATTTTGATGGGAGTAAGTCAAGGTCCGGTTTGGCAAGGCATGATCAATGATAGGAAAAGGGAGCAAGGGACAAGAGTACACAGGAGAGTATAAAATTGAACTGGTGCACCAAAGGGATTAAGATAAGGAAAGAAGGAGAGTAGGAAAGTACTGGAGTGGTGGCTGGGAGGAAAATAAATTGAGGGGTAGGTGGACTAGAGGTCATGGTAAGGAAGAAGGAATGGTCAAAAGGAAAGGGCAATAAAGGAAGAGGTAGGAGAATTGAGTGATAGTCCAGATGCTGCCCAGTGCTCGTTCTGCTTTACCACTGGGCTGAGGAGCGGCTGTTAAACAGAGATCCAGAATCCAGCAGGTAGCAAGCACATAGAATATGCCAGGCACCATGTTAAGTAAATCAGTTTCTGCCCTTAAGATCCTTAAATTCTAAAAGAGACTATGTGTATGTGTATATGCAAGATACATACAAAGCAAAAGCAATAAAATTTTGAATGAGAAGACACTAAGAGCTAGAGGGAAAAAAGAAAAGATCCTTTAGAAGATTGCATTTAAGTTGATAGTTGAAGGAAACTCTAACATACCTCATATAAGGCCAATGTAAGAAATGAGCCAGGAATTTGTCTCCCTCTCTTGTTCCCTTTCATTCCTTTCCCTTGCCTCCCCACTCCCTCTTCCTCTCCTTTGGGGACAGGACAAGAGATATACTTTTATTGTCACTTGGGGTGAAGTGGGCTTACCTGTGATTGTGTCAGTGGAAAGAAATCCCTGTTTAGGAAATTCCTTCTACTCATGCAGATTTACTATTAAGGAATTTATCATCTGAGATCCTTGCCTGAAGTTGTGAGAAATTTGAAAGAGTCATAATATTTTAAAGACCTAAGTAATGTTTATCTTTGATTTACATGTATAAACTTAAATAAGTTGGGACATCAATATCACAAAATCTTGTTTAGTGTGGAATTTGTTATAATCCAGGTTTATCTTTTCCATCCAGTTATTATTGGAAGTAACAGAAGGACCTCTCTAAAATACTGTTTGACCCATAGCATTATTCTGTGGCATGGGTTCCCAAATCCTTACTTTATTTTAAAACAAATGTTTTAAAATGTTATTATCTACAATAAATGCTATGGTAGTCTGAAAACTCTCTGGTTTGGGGGATGTAGCCTTCATGATGGGCTCTCTTTGTTCTTGAGATGCTCCCTTCTACTACTTGGTAGCTATACCCTTCTCCTTATCTTGAACCCTTTCCCTCTTTCATATGTGGAATTTTCTTTGCTGGAAACCCCCTCTCTTGTTACTTTGCTAATTGATGACCATCTCTCCCCTTGCTAATGAAGGAGATCCCTATTCTCCCACCCCTTCCTTATAAATCAAACAAATTTCACACCCTCCCCTCCCCCCCTGCAAAAAAAACCCTAAAAAAAAAACTTTGGTCCTTTCTAATTTAGCCTTACCCTAGTATGTCTTATATCCTAATTATTCAACAGACCAGATAACCAGAGATGTGATCAAGTGAATTAAATGGCAAGTGAAGAGATGCCTAATAATTAGAAAACAATTTACTGAGCCAGAAGATCATCTTACTTGAGGCCAAACCATTTCCAGCCTGTCCCAGTTAGGATCAAATTATATTTATAGGGATAGTGATTTGGATAGATCCCTGACTCTACTTCCCTTGCCCTATTCCTAACAACCCCTGGATATCTAAAGGGCTGTGCATCATGTGTGATAAAATGTGTCAGAAATAAGAAGCCTTATGATCATTATTGTTTGCTTTGCTGCTTCTGTGGAATTTGCCATTAATTTACCAAGCTTGATTGAGTGCCTTTGCTGTTTTGGGTGCTAGAGATAAAAAAAGAAAAACAAAGCGACCCTATCCTTCTTTCCTGGAGGGCAATTAGGGTTGTGACTTGCCCAAGGTCACACGACTAGTTTTTGTGTTAAGTGTCTCAGGTTGGATTTGAACTCAGGTCCTCCTGACTCCAGGGCTGGTGTTCTATTCACCGCCCCACCTAGCTGCCCCTAGGAACTTAATTTTGAGTGAAAACTGATCATGTGTACAAACAAGTTTATACAATAATATTTACAGAAGACAAAGTACTTTTTGTGGCCACATAGCGTATAGCAAATGCTAGCAAGTGGGTGAATGAAAACTGATCCTCCTCTAGGTGGTGGCACCGGAACTGAGCTTTGAAGGAAGCTGGAAATTCTCCTACATAAAGCGAGGAAGACAAGGCGTTTTAGGTGTGAGCTACAGCCTGCGCAAAGGGATGAGCGGTGAGATGTCTCATCCCCAAAGTAATCTAATGGATGAATGTCTTTATGCAGTTGTTGGTATTAGTGAATTCCTTCTGTGTTCCTGTACAGTATTACCAAAGTGCAAGGGCCTGGTGCCTCAGACAAACTGAGACCTGGGAAAGGCCTTACCTTAAAAAGGCCCAGGTCTCCCACTACATCTAGGGCCACCTCCAGTCATCCTAATGTATATCTGACCCCTGGACCCCGATGGCGCTACAGGAGAAAGCGATGCTGTGACTTTGCACAGCCTTCCCTCCCTTAAATCCAGCTCATTTGCACGCCATGACATCACCTCCCTGATGTCAGGGTCCTCTTTGAGAATAAATTACAAATAACAACAACAACAAGGGTCTAGTACTTGTGAGGTAATTAACTGTTGTTTAATTGAATTGAATGACTGTGTTCCCTTGACAGAGCCTAAGACTCCAAAGAAATTCTGAATTTTCTAATTTTGAAGGTAAAGAATTGTAGTCTGAAAAGTCTTTAATGTCAAAATTTAGGTAGTAATAGAAATGTGCCTGACTTAGGCAATTTGCTCGGCACAAATTTTAATCTGCTGAATTTTATAAGCCAAAAGATAAAGTACAACAATAACAACTGAGTCTAGACATTACCAAAGACTATCATTTGCTGAGCCTGAGATAATAGACTCCAGAATTCTGGAGGTGTTTCTTAGGCACTTTGGGATGACCTAATCATTCGTGTTATTACATTGTTGAAATTACAGAACTAAAAAAAAAAAATCTGAATTTATTTACCTATATAAGGATAACACATACGTTCCTTTTAAGCGAGAAAGCACATTTAGTTGCATTGTCTCTGATTTTGTAAAAACTTGGCTTTGAAAAGATGAAGAAAAGCATTTGTGTTAATAATATTTCTGAACCAAAAACTGTTGAGTTTAATAATAGAAAAATAATTATAATAGTTTTTCAGACACCTTATGATGCCCATCTTTAGAAGAATATAGACCCCCATGATAGAAGTCAGGTCACAAGTATTTGTTAATTGCTCATTATGATTGAGGTACTGTGGTAAGGGCCTAGAATATTAACACAAAAAGAAAGAGGACAGTCTGTGCTCTCTTACGTTGAAATAGAGGACGACAACATAGAAAAGGATGCTGAAAGGGGGATTGTGAGGGAAGTAGAAGGTCTGGAGAGTCAGGATTGTAGCCTAGAGAGAAATGAAGACATGGCTAACTTGAGCAAAATAAGTAGGAAAATAAACTTAGTCTGTATAAAAAATGGGCACCTAGGTGGCACAGTGGATAAAATGCTGGGCCTGGAGTTCAAATGTGGTTTCAGACACTTAATATGTATGACTTAATGTGTGAGCCTGGGCAAGTCACTTAACCCTATTTGCCTTAGTTTCCTTATCTGTAAAATGAGCTGGAGAAGGAAATAGCACACTACTCCAGTGTATCTTCCAAGAAAGCCCTAAATGGGGTCACAAAGAGTTGGACATGACTGAAAAGTGACAGAACAACAACATACTGAAAATAATTGTATCTTTTATAGAAAAATTACGTAGAAATAGATGCACAGGAATGATGGGTGGGAAATACCTCATATGGGTAGGAAAGATGAAATTTGCCAAACTGGTAGTAAACTAAATACCTGGAAAATAGCTTGAAAATATTTTTCCATTCTTCAAAATTTTATTATTTATTTTAAACATTCTTTTCTTCTTAACATTTGAGTTTAAAATTCTCTACCTTTCTCCCACCCCTATCCTACCCACTGAGAAGCCAAGCAATATAGTATCAATTACATATATAAAACCATGAAAAACATGTTTTTAAATACGTCCTTTTTAGCCATATTTTTAAAAGAAGAAAAAGAAAGTGAAAAAATTATACTTCATTTTATACTCAGAGTTCATCAGTTCTCTCTCTGGAAGTGGATAGCTTTTTTTCATCATGATTCATTTGGAATTGTTTTCTATCAGCATATTGATCAGAGAAGTCAAGTCTTTTAGAGTTGATCATCATAACAATAGTGTTGTTATTGTGCACAATGATTTCTTTTTACTTTGCATCAGTTCATAAAAATATTATCATTTTTTTCTGAAACCCCTCCCCTCATCATCTCCCACAGCACAATAGTATTTCATCTTCCGAATGATAAGCATCCTCTTTGCCACCATAAAAAGAGCTGTTTAAAATATTTTTGCATATGTAGATCCCATTTCCCCCTCTAATATATAAGCTGTTCCTTTAGCACTTATTTTATGTGAGAAAATTTTTCTCATACTTCCTCCCCTTTCTCTGAGTGCTCCTCTCTCACCCCACTTCAGTGTTTTTTTTTTTTTAGATCATTCCAACATAATCAAATGACATCCCATCTCTGTCTATGTAAATGCCTTTTAATTGTTGTAATAATGATAAAATTCTTAGGAATGACATGTATCACCTTCACATATGGGAATGTAAAGAATTTGTGTTTATTGATTTATGATTACTCTTTCATGGTTACCTTTTATACTTCTCTTGAGGCTCGTGTTTATCAAATTTTCAATTTAGCTCTATCTTTTCATTAGCAGTTCTTGAAAGTCCTGTATTTCAGTAAGTATCTATTTCCCTGCCTGAGTTTTGCTGGATAGGTCATTCTTGGTTGTAATCCTGGCTCCTTTGCCCCCCTGAATATCATATTCAAAGCCCTTTGCTCCTTTAATATGGAAGCCACTACATCTTATGTGATCTTGACTGTGACTCTACAATATTTGGATTGTTTCTTTTTGGCTCCTTGAAATATTTTTTTTTCTTTGACCTGTGAGCTTTGGAATTTGGGGATAGTATTCCTTAGAGTTTTTATTTTATCAGTTATCAATGGAGGTTATTAGTGGATTCTTAACATTTCTTTTATACCCTTTGGTTTTAAGATATTGAAGCAGTTTTCCTTGATAATTTATTGAAATATAATGTCTAGGTTCTTTGTTTGATTATGGCTTTCTGACAGTCTAATAATTCTTAAATTATCTCTCCTTGATCTATTTTATTTTCTAAGTCAGTTTTTTCCCCAATGAGATAGTTCATATTTTCTTCTATTTTTAAAAATTCTTTTGACTTCGTCTTATTGTTTTTTGATGTCTTGTAGAATCATTAGCTTCCACTGGCCCAGTTCTAATTTTTAAGGAATTATTTTCTTCAGTGAGCTTTTGTATCTCTTACTCTATTTGGCCAATTTTGCTTTTAAGACTTCTTTTCTTCAGTGAATTTTTGTGCCTCTTTTACCCTTTGGCCAAGGGTGTTCTTTTTTAGAGTGTTTTGGTGCGTGTGTGTGTGTGTGTGTGTGTGTATGTGCGCACACTTGCACACCTTTCACCAAACTGCTAATTTTCTTTTCCTGTTTTTCTTGCATCACTCTCATCTTTTCCTGATTTTTCCTCTATGATTCTTACCTTTTCAGAATTCTTACAGAAGTTGTTATGGGACTTATTTACAATTAGGATTTTTCTTTGAGACTTTATTTGGAGCTATTTTTACATTGCTGTCTTCTGAGTTTGTCTTGGTCTTCCTTGCCACCATAATAGCTAATTATAATCAGATTGTTCCTATTTCCAATCTATTTCTTGACTTTGAGCTTTATGTTAAAGTTAGGTTCTACTCATCTGGGAGCAGGAAGACATTGTGCCAAACTTTAGACCTTTTTGTGCGACTGTTTTCAGAGCTTGTTCTTGGGGTCTGCAAGTTTTGGGTTTCTCCAAGACAGTTTGGGATTGGTGGGATTACTGCTCTCCTCATCTACTCTCTGGACTTCTCCAGTGCCTGAGTCTTGGAAAAGAGAGCAAGGGTTGCCAAGAATCACAATTTTTAGGCCACTTATTAACTGGCCATGGCTCCTTTAAATGTAAGAATCTTGTTATGGATGAATATATGGATATATTTCTGGAGTAGTCGCATGATATCAATTTTGACAGTTTGGCCAAACCAAAAGAAAGAATGCTAAATGAAAGAATAAATTTCAGGTTCTCCTTAGAAAGACAAGGAAAGGAATTCTTAAGGAAACAAAGACAATAAGAAACTTTATTGTACATGTGGTCATCTTGTGTTTCAGTACTAATGAAAATACTTGTTAAAAAAACTACCAGGAAAATGAGTGGTTGTGCGTGTTAACAGCTTCACCAGTGCTGTGCTAGCGTTCCCATCGTCTCACAACTCCCCCAACACAGACTTTTCACACCTTTTATTGTTTTTGCCAATCTGTGGAATGTGTGGAAAAATCTTGGTGTTGTTTTGATTTGCATTTCTCTCATTAATCATTTAGAGCATTCTTTCATATGGTTCTTAATAGTTTATAATTCTTCCTTTAAGAATTGTTTATTGATATCTCCTGAGAATATCTTTATTTGGGAATAGTTTTTGATCTTCTATACATCTCTATCTTTATCTATTGTATGTCCTTTCTTTTTGACTTGTATTCTGGGAGATCTGTCATACCTAAGTTGCTGGTATGCATGCAGCAACTTTTCTTTAAAATCAATATGTTTGCTTGAGATTATTTTTCTTTTTTTTTTTTAAATTTTTAAAATTTATTTTTAGTTTACAACATTCATTTCCACAAGATTTTGAGTTACAGATTTTGTCTCAGTCTTTCCCCTAGCCACCACCCCAAAACAGCGATCCCACTGAATATCCCCTCCCCCAATCTGCTTTCTCCTATATCCTCCCTCAAACCCCCTCCGACTTTCCAGTAGGGCAAGATGGATCTCCATACCCCAGTGCCTATATATCTTATTTCCCAGTTGTACGGAAATAGTAATAATAATATATTTTTTAAACATTTGATTTTAAAACATGGAATTCCAGATTCTTTCCCTTCTTCCCTCATCACCCACCCTTACTGGGAAGATAAGCAATTAAATATAGGTTGTACATGTATAGTTATGCAAAACATTTCTATAGTGGATATATTGTGAAACACTGACTATATTTACTTCTATCCTATCCTGCCCCCTGCTTGTTCTATTTTCTACTTTGACCCTGTCCCTTTTTAAAAGTGTGTGCTTCTCACTACCCTACCCTTTCCCCAACCTGCCCTCCCATCAATCATGCCCCTTCTTATTCCCTTCCCTCCTACTTTCCTGTAGGGTAAGATACCCAATTGAGTGTGTATGTTGTCACCTCCTTAAGCCAGATTCAAAGAGAGTAAGGTTGACCCATTCCCTTTTGCCTTCCTGTTCTTCCCCTCCATTGTAACAGTTTTCTCTTGCCTCTTTTATATGAAATAATTTACCCTATTCTGTCTCTCCCTGTCTCCTCTCATTATATTCCTCTCTCACCTCTTAATTTTATTTTTTTGGATATCATCCCTTCCTATTCAACTGATCCTGTGCCCTCTGTCTATGTATACCTGTACACATATATATACACACTCATATATGTATTTATATGCACATATACCCTCCTATATAGACATATATATGTATGTTTACATATACACACACACACACATTGATATTTGATATTTCCTTCAACTATCCTCATACTGAGAAAAGTTTCTTAAGTTACAATGATCATTTTTCCATGTAGGAATGTAAATAGTTCAACTTTAAAAAGTTCCTTATGATTTCTTTTTCCTATTTACCTTCTCATGCTTTTCTTGCTTCTTGTATTTGAATGTCAAATTTTCTATTCAACTCTGGGTTTTTTCATCAAGAATGCTTGAAAGTCCTCTATTTCATTGAATGATCATGTTTTCCCCTGAAAGATTATACTCAGTTTTGCTGGGTAGGTGATTCTTAGTTTTAATCCTAATTCCTTTGACCTCCAAAATATCATGTTCCAAGCCCTCTCATACCTTAATGTAGAAGCTGCTAGATCTTGTATTATCCTGATTGTGTTTCTCCAATGTTCAAATTGTTTCTTCTTGGCTGCTTGTAATATTTTCTCCTTGACCTGGGAACTCTGGAATTTGGCTGTAATATTCCTAGGAGTTTTCTTTTTGGGATCTTTTTCAGGAGGTGATCGGTGAATTCCTTCAATTTCTATTTTGCCCTCTGGTTCTAAAATATCAAGGCAATTGTCCTTGAGAATTTCTTGAAGGATGACTTCTAGGTTCTTTTTTTTTATCATGGCTTTCAGGTAGTCCAAAAATTTTTAAATGATCTCTCTTGGATCTGTTTTCTAGGTCAGGTTTTTCCAGTGAGATAGTTCACATTGCCTTCTATTTTTTCATTTGTTTGAATCTATTTAATAGCATTTTAATTTCTCATAAAGTCATTAGCTTCCATTCGCTCCAATCTAATCCTGAAGTAATTATTCTCTTCAGTGAGCTTTTGAAATTCATTTTCCATCTGGCCACCCTGAGGCTAAAATTGTGGCTCAGGCAGATCTGGGCTTGGCTCCCAGTGCGCTGTGATGGACCTTTCCTGTAGGCCTGCCAGGCTGCCTTCAGTGGGAGATTTGTTTCTCTCTGTCACTTTGTGGGTTCTGTAGCTCTAAAATTTGTTTAGAGTCATATTTTATAGGTATTTGAGGTGGTTGTGGGGGGAGCTCACAGAATTTTCTGTTTCTCTGCCGCCATCTTGGTTCTACCCTGAGATTATTTTTTCTTTATGTTTATTGCCTTACTTCTCTTCCTTCTTATTACCTTTCTGTTTTGTGTAACAGAATTCCCAGTCCATTGTTACCTTTTGTTTCTCTGGCTAGGTTTGACACCATAGATTTTCTGTTCTGTTGATTATTTCTGCTATTGAGGCCAACTCAGCTTTCTTAATTCTTATTTCATTCTTAAATCATTCAAGAACATCTTAATATGATCCTATTATCTCTGGAGTTTACGGAATCCTCTGCTTCTTCAGGTGTTGATTTATATTCCTGTCTTCTAATATTTATCATAAATGTCTGAAATCATTTAGATAATCTCTTCTGTTTAGTTAAATCTGTTTATCTGTTTGTGTTCAAGATCTTTAACTGAGTTTTCTTCTTCCTGAGGTGTGGTGATTTAAGTCTTTTTTTTTTCCTTATACAAGGTGTCCCAAAATCCTTAGAGGAGTCTTAAGCTTTAATAGCTTAAAACTACCCTAAGTCTTTTGGAATACCTTCTATCCTTCGCCTTCTGGGGATAAGCCTTGTATCTTTCCAAACTCCTTCCCCTACTTGGAAAGTCATGTTTCACTGGCCTTAGTCTCTGCCATATATGATTTCTGGGAGGACAAAACTCACCAAGTACCAATCATATTTGTTTTAGACTTGATGGATCCTCATACATGCTGGCATCCTGCCCCAGGTCCCACTTTTTTTCAATTCTCTTGTTGTAGCTTCAGTACTCCCAGAGCACTCCCATGCTTCACTACAAACTTGCCAAGCTTCTGCTTTTTGATATTCCACACCAGATAGTGAGGGGAAGAAGGAGAAGCAAAGCTGTGTTTTTTTGCAAGTCTGGGGCTTGGATTGTATAGCCTTGCCAGTGTGGTGTGGCTAATGTGTCCTGGGGTGCTGAGTAAATATATCAGGAGTTAGAGACCAGCCTTATATGCTGTTAATTCATCAGGTTGTTACCTCATTAGAGTTTTTGTCTACAGCTGTACAGATGGCTGAAATTGCTATATTTCTAACATAAAACACTTAGTTTGGAAGGGCTTGAGACGTCAGAATTTTAGAAAAAGCTTCTATTCTGACATTTTTGTGGTTGTGACCTGGAGCTGTTTATGTATCTAAGATACCAAAGCTATATCTGAAAAAAAATGCTATAATTTTTTTTCATTGTCATTATTATCCTTCTAACCTTGATGCATTAATTTTGTTTGTGCAGAAGCTTTTATGTTTTGTGTAACCAAAGTTGTCCATTCTATCTTTTGTGACTGATTCTGTTCCTTATTTCTTTAATATATATCTCCTATCTGGGGAGATGAAAAGTCTATAATCTCTTCCAGTTTTAAATATTGTATACTCTTTAAGGTCACTTATCCATTTAGACCATATTGTGGAATATGATGTAAAGTGTTTACTTAAAAAACTGTTTTCTACTTTTCTTAGCAACTTTTATCAAATGGGGAGTTCTTTTCTAAGTAATTTGTGTTTTCCCATTTATCAGCAGTGGTTTCTTGAGTTCTGTTGTTTGTTTTTCTTTATTGTTTAGTCTGTTCCATTGATCTTCTTTGTTTTTTAACCATTACCAAGTGGTTTTGATAACTTTATATAGCATAGTTTGAAGTCTAGAAGTACTGTTCCCCCATAATCTATACTTTTAAAAAAATTTCCCTTAATAGTAAATCTTTTGTTAGTCTAAATTTAATGATTATTATTCTATTGAACACTGTAAAGCATCCATTTGATAGCTTGATGTGTATATTAAAATAATAAATTGACTTTAGTTGTATTGCCATTTTTATTATATTGGTACTTTAAAAGAAGATATCAATAGTATCAAATGTATCAATAGTACAAAAATTATTACAAAAAATTTAGAAGGCACTACCAGCATCCTTTTATTAGTCCAAGTACTGAAGCAGTAAAGGATAATGTGTAGAAGTATAAAACTAATTTCATTAAAGAATGTCAATTAAAAAATTTTAAATACTGTCACATAGACTAGGGCAATATATCCCAAAAAATTCAATATGACCAAACTATATTTATATAATCAATGCAAGGATAATTCATCACTGGAAAACAACATAATCATATTGGAAATGAAAAAATCTGGAACCACATAATTATCTTCTAAATAATAATATTACATAAATTTTTAATTCTGAAAAAGCCTTTGACAAAGTATGAAGCTCATGTTAAAACCCTACAATGTTTAGGCATATAAGGCCCTTTAAAAAAATCAAAAGCAAATGTCATATGCAGTAGAGATGCACTAGAAGTTTTCTTCATAAATAGAGTAGAAAAACAAGGAGGCCTACTTTACCCACTATTATTGATAGAGTTCTTGAAAGACTAGCAATAACAAGTGAAAGAAATCATAGGTAAAAAGGAGATTAAACTATCTTTGGCTGCTAATGGCATGATGAACTTTATAAAGAATCAGCAAAGATACTAATTGAGATAACTAATGGTTTCAGCAAGGTTGTAAACCTCCAAAAATCAGCAGCATTTCTATTTACTATCAAAACCTAAGAGACAATACTAAGAAAGGGAATTAACCGTGCAAAACTACACATTACATAAAATACCTGGGGATTAATGTACCAAAGCATATAAGATATTACATAGATTTAATTACGAATTGATAACTTATGTTGACATAATGATCATTTAATTTTGATAGGGAGGAATAAAAGAGAGGAACTGCTATTGCAGACCTGATTAAGACCAATAAGAAGTATCTTAGGAGGGATATACAGGGGTTTCCCATCTGTAGAACTGTATTACTTAGAACCTGTGAGTTCAGGGGGTAAAAATTGGTGATTTTCAAGGGCAGCCCTGGGATTCTATGATTATATTTTAATGGGTAGGAAAAGTCTTGTTATAAGTGAGGGAGTCATTCTTGAAATTGCAGCCTGTTGTCGATTTTACAGTAAGACCATTGACTAGTCAGATCAAAAATCAGAATTAGTAAATGGTTAAAAGAAAGAATAATAATGAGAAAAAGACATAGCATACCATTGAAACAACTCAGTTTTGAATTATTTAAACAAGTAATTGATGGTAAAAGTGGATAATGGACAAGAGAAATATAATGGACACCAATTATATTAATTTTATATAAAAGGTTAACCAATGTAAATCAGTTGCTATAACAAGAAGGCTAAAACTGCCTTGAATAGATCTCCAAGAGTATCTTAGTCAGCAATTATTTAACTTACTTGCCAAGCAGAGTTAGAGGTAGTCACCAAAACAACACGGATTTAGACTAACTCATTGGTAGGACTATGTGAAGAAAGATAATAGATGATATAAACAGTATTGCCCCATATTGCCCCCAGTGAGAAACTTAGAGGTAAAGCCAATTTGAAGAAAGCTTCACAAGCAGTCCAATTAAACAGACCCATGCCAAGAGCAAATAAGGACTCAAATGTAATGAGGACAGCAAACAGAAGAAAAATGGAGAAGACATACAAAGGTTTTTATAACAAAATGTTTTCACCATCAAGTATAGTAGAGCCATCACCCTCTGACTTTAATGTTGTTCTGAATGTGCTTAGATGGCAGACAAAAATGGCATAAAGTGACTAAAGACAGAAAAAGCAGCAAAAAGTAAATAAAAGAAGACCTATGCTAAAATACAAATAGATGAGATCTTTGAATCTGCAAAATTGTGACGGCCTTGAGAGATTGGTTCATAAGGTATTTAAAAGAGAGGAAGATAAGAAAGATAGAGAAATAATATTAGCTTATATTAATAGTGAAAAAAGGTGCCTAAAACAACATTAGGAGGGAGTAAGTGAATCCATATGCCTTCTTCTCCATATATAGATATTTTTTATGAATATCATCTATACATGAATCAAGTACATTAGCTTTAATTATGATATTAGTAAGGAGAAAGCAGTCTTTTACAAGCAACATTCTATATTGTATCACATTTATACTCTCTTATAAATAACTGAAAGACATATCAGATATAAGATCTCAACTACCTTTTTACTTATTGATTATAAATTATTTTAACTAAATTTGATTCATTAGCAGAAAGTGATTTTATTTTTAAAATTTATTTATATTTTTTTCAATCAGTAAAAATCTTCCTTCTTGCGCCCTCCACAAATCCATCCCACAATTGAGAAAAAAAAACTTCCTTTTACATACATCTAAAGTCAAGCAAAACAGATTTCCACTTTGCCCACATTCAAAAAAGTATGTCTTATTCTATACTCTGAGTCCTTTACCTCTCTATTAGAAGGTGATATTTAATATGATTTAATTCATATTTTAGGTGATATAATGATATTTCATCATTAATTTTCTAGAATTCTGACAGGACATTATGCTTATCAGAATTTTGAATTCTTTCAGAATCATTTGTCTTTATCATATTGCTGTCATTGTATAAATTGTTGTCCTAGTTCTCTTCACTACATATGCGTGCATGTGCACGTATACATACTTTTATATTTTTAGAGTTTATTTTGCTTGATATTAATAGCTCCCTAAAATATACCTTTCCTTCTCCAATTTCTCTTTTGAGTATTTCTGTCACGTAAATGTGTGATCCTATTAAGGTTTCTACACAAATGAGAGATTTTCAGAATATGGGCTCATGAGTGAAACCACTAACCTGGGTGATAATTGATTATTTGTTGTGGTAAGAGGTATTGTTGTATAGTGAACAGAGAGCTAGAAAATTTTGTATTTAAAGTCAGACCTCTGATAAACAACTTTCTGAGGTGATAAGTTGTAGAGATAACTGACCTGCATTGATAGAGGGGAGTTTCCACACCTGGGATTTCCCTATGCCAATCAAATCACAAGTTTAATTCCTGTCTCTGATGTGGTCTATTCCAGTGACATCAAACTTAAATTGAAATGGGTCCATGTGGCTGTATATGTTGACTTAGAAAACCTCAAATTAATATTATTTGATTTTATTTTTATTTATCTTATTTGACATTTCTTTTTTTTTTTTGATTTTTTAAAATTTTATTTATTTTGGTTTACATCATTCATTTCCATGAGATTTTGAGTTACAAATTTTCTCGGCATCTTTCCCCTACCCCCTACCTCAAAACAGCCATCCCCTTGTATAACCCTTCCCCCAATCTAATCTCTCCTATGTCCT
>CM053586.1:165410613-165475970 GCA_028646515.1 Pseudochirops corinnae
CTCATGGTTGTTCAGACCCTCATTTTATTTTATTTTTTTTAATGTCTATGGGGCTCTGCTTCCAGAAGGGAAAGCTCTGTCCCAAATCGCTGGGGTCCTCCCGGCTGCCGTAGACTTCCGGCTGACTGGATAATGAAGACTCCAAGACCGAGGCCCAAGACGGCGATCCGGATCCAGGCCGCTCAACGCGAGAGCCCTGGCCTGAAAACAATCACTCAGTCCCCCTGCTTTCTGCAGGCCGCGGGCAGGGAGCTACAACGCAGAGGCGGGTGCAAAACCTCTGCCTTTTGCTTTTCCGCTCTGGAGACCTTTCGGCTGGACGCTTATCTCCCCCTTTCGCAATCCCCACTCGCAGCTGGTGCTAATCCACAGCTGGTGCTAATCCTCCGCTCACCTGAAAGGCTCTTCCGCCACCCCCGGTGCACAGCTGCGGCTTTAGGCCAGGCTGGCTTCAGTTCGCAGTGCTGATATGGTTCCCCGTAGCCGAGCTAACTTTAGTGGGAAGTATCCTTGTGTGCGTTTTGGAGTTGTAGGTTTGGTTTAGAGTCCTATTTTATGGGTATTTTGGGGTGGCTATGTGAGAGCTGCGATATGTTGCTGCTGCTACGCTGCCATCTTGGCTCCGCCCCCCCCCCCCCACTTTTCTTAATTCTAATTATCCTTGCAGCCCTCTTCGCATTGACAACATACAAGGAGGCAGTCCTTTTTATGAATACAGATACAGAGATTCAAAAGAAAACAATAACAATTGCCTTTTCAAAGTCCAAAAGTCTCTGTTCACACTGCTGTCTGAATGTGAGGAAGTCCCCTGGTCACGTAGGGTCATCCATCGTCAGCCCTACATCCCAGATTCTTTTCCTTCTGCCTTCTTTCATTCATTTACCTACAAAAGGAACCTTGGAACTAATGTAAATGACAACTATAGTACCCTTATCATTCTTACAAAATTCAAATTGGAGTCTTAGTCAATTATCATGATCACATATTAGAACCAGTTTCTTATATTCTGCATTAATCTGTTATCAAGTCCTCCAACAGGAGGATGGAATTTCACTAAGGGAATTACATTAAGCTCACAATTAAAACAATTAAAAATGTTTCCAAGTAGTCCAGAAATTATCCTCCTTTTTGACATTGACTAATTATAACAAAGTTGAGACAAATGTGATACTAACTGAATAACGGAATAAATATTCCCACAAACCTTTGACCTACTTGTCTTCATATTATTACAAAGAACTAAAGAACCCTGACTCATACAGGAATACCTATACTAAACCCTAAGCCTAGCAGCTTTATCTTATAGTAACTTAAGATGTTCCAGAATCAAGTAGATTTGTTGTTTTATTTCAAAACTTTTGATTATTGAAACTTACCACCAAGAATAGGGACAAAAATATAATGAGGGAACCATATTTCCTAACTTCAGAATGCCAATTTCAGGCAAAATGTGTATCATGCTGCAATCTCCATTGAACCTAGCTTAAAGTCTGCCAGATGTTTGCGGGTAAACCCCAGTCAGAAGAATCCTACCTCAGCTCATGCTGAACAGTCGTTCCTCCAACTTTCATACCTGTATCTTATAGGATCTGGCACCATAGGTTGGTGGCTTGGATAGTGGGTAGCTTTGGCAGCCTCCCTTAACTCCTATCTGGAATTGAACTCAAAGAAACAGTTAACAGTCCCATCAAATCTTTAATAACGAGCACCAACAATCAGCTTAAGATATGATTATAATCTCACATTGGTTAAGGAACATGTTTGAAGTGAGCTTCAAATAACCTACATTCATTCCTATATTTATTCTTGTTCATAAAAAAAAAAATCAAATCTCTCATCAGGATTATAAATTATTGCTCATTATAGCAAATACTTCATAGAGCATCTACTTCCAAATTTCTCTACCTTCTTATAATTATGCTTAATCTGAGCTCATACTAAAATTTCTCTTCTCTCAACTAAAGATGTCTCTGGTTTAATCTCAACAACTAATTGTATTAATACCAAATTGTCCTTTCATCACTTTGAAACACACTGGGACCCCATTTCACTCATATACACAGATATACCTTCTCTAAGCAACTTTATAATACCAGCCTCAGTCCATGGGATAATGATTCAAAGTTGCACTTGTACCCTTATTTCCTCTCCTTCTCAAATTCCATTGACCTATTAATTATAAAATCAAGTTATAAATCTTTCTCTCTTCCTAGATACTTTCTCAAACTCTTTCTCAACTTATTTAAAACCCTTTAAGACCGGTACCACCATCCAGAGACAGTAGGGCTTGGATAAACCCGCATTTGTCCCACATCTTCTTATCTGCCTTCCATATTCCCAATCAAACCTTTATTTATCTTTCCAAATTTCTCAAACCCATTATTCAAATTATTTAGCACTCCTTTACATTTTTAACCATAAAACAAGATAACTCATAAGTTCTTATCCTTTTACTAACATAACTGTTCTGCTTAGACAAAGCAAAGAGGTTAATGGATAAACCCCACAAACTGATAGATCTGACATACAACATTATCTGATCTTGTTATTCCCTCAGAAGTTTCCACTCTGAGTCTAGTTCTTTAGGAGGATCAGATGCTATTGAGGATCCAACTCTATACGTGTAAATATAAGTAACAATACTTTGCAGATAGAAACTTTCAACTCTATCAACACTTTGCAGATAGAATTTTTCTATCCTTAAGTTCAGTAGTTATACAAATGAATTTACTTATAGGAGAGACTGACTTCTACTCCAGTTATCACAAAAAGACTTGGGAGGATCCATAAGTAGTTAATCCCCAAACAGTGCATATCAATAAGCTCCTTATAATAAAACATGTTTGCACCACCAAACAGACAGTATAAACACGTATTATTTCCACAATGGTAAAAAAAACTTTGAATGAAGTTGACTTTTCCATTAATACAGAAGTATTCCATAATTTGCCTCCCTTTAAGAAATTTGCACTGAAACTCTTTTCCTCACATAGAAGGCATTTCTCATCTAGTTTCAGTAATTAAGAGAATAACAGCTAGGTCCCTCAATCAGTTGTACCCAATACTCAATTATTCTAACATAATTTTGAATAGCTCAGATCCTAAACACACACTTTATTATAGTAGCTCAGATGTATCCCAGCCTTAGTTTATTGGATAATGATTCAACATTGTGTTTGCACCTTTGCTTCACTAACTTCTTCTCCCTTGGTCTAATTATTCCCATATTATTATATATAGAATATAATACTCTTATGTCTTTGAAAATTTTTGGATCTAGTTTTCATTCTCAGGTTTGACCGTCTCTGGTTTCCACATAAAGACCCTATTTGTGTCATAGGATGAATTTGACAGGATCCTTTCTTTAATTCTTTTTTCAAATAATTCATATGGTATTAGAATTATTCTTTAAATGTTTGGTAGAATTCACATGTAAATCTATTTGGTCCTGGGGCTTTTGTTTTTAGGGAGTTCACTTAGGTTTTGTTTGATTTCTTTTTGTAGTATGAAATTATTTAAGTATTTTCTCCTATTAATTTGGACAATTTGTATTTTTGCAAATATTCATTTATTCAGTTTAGATGGTCAGTTTTGTTGGCATATAGTAGGCAAAATAGTTCTTAATAATTATTTTTGCTTTTCATTAGTTGTAAAATCACCTTTTACATTTTTTATACTGATAATTTGGTATTTTTTCTTTCTTTTTCTTAATCAATTACCTAATGGCTTGTCTATTTTATTCCCCCCCCCAAAAAAAAAACAGTTTCTAGTTTTATTTATTAATTCAATTTTTTTTTACTTTTGATTTTGTTAATCTCTTCTTTAATTTTTAGCATTTCCATTTTGGTGTTTGGTTGGGGGTTTTAATTTTCTGTTTTTCTAAGGCGTTTTTTTAAGCATGCCCAATTCATTGATCTGTGCTTTCTTCTTTTTATTAATGAAACAATTTAAATATAAATTTCTCCCTAAATATTTCTTTGGCTACATCCCACAAATTTTCTTATGTTGTCTTATTGTGTCATCTTTAATCAAATTATTGATTGTTTCTGTAATTTCTTCCTTGATTTATACACTCTTTAGGATTAAGTTATTTGGTTTTGAATTAATTTTTATTCTTTCCTTCAAAGACCTGTTATTTAATGTAATTTTTATTGCATTATGGTCACTAAAAGATGAGTTTAATATTTCTTCTTTCTTCCATTTATTTATGAGATTTTTGTGTCAAATACATAGTCAGTTTTTGTGATTATGCCATGTACGGGTTAGAAATAAATAAGTATATTATATTATATTCCAATTCAGTATTCTTAAGTTTTCTGAAATTCTATTCAGGTCCTTAATATCTTCATTGTTTATTTTTGTTAGTATTTATCTAGGTTCAAGTGGAGTAAATTGAGTTCCATTACTGTTACAGCTTTACTCTTTCTTTTTTTAAACTCATTTATCTTTTCCTTTAATAATTTGGTGCCTATATGTTAATATTCATTCTCTGTGGGACTTTCTAGCAAAATATAGTTTCCTTATTTATCTCTTTTATTTAGTTATATTTTTTTTTCTGAGATCATAATTACTATCCCTGCCTTTTTAAATTAAGCTGAAGTATAATAGATTCTGCTCTAGTTCCTCATTTTAACTCTGTGTATATCTTTCTGTTTTAAGTGTATTTCTTTTAAACAACATATTGTTGGATTCTGATTTCCATTCCATTCTACCATACTATTCCATTTTATGACTTTACTCCATTCATATTTACAATTATGATGAGTAACTATATATATATGTATATATATATTTTTTTTAGTCCTCTTCTTTTATAGTGTAGCACCAACACAATATTCAAAGCACCTGTAATTATACTGGCATACTTTTGAATCACAAAATATAGCAGACTCTTCATTTAGAAGACAGAAGCAAAACATTTATTCAGACACCAGAAAGTAAAATCCCAACACTAGGAAACTGAATCCATCATAGCAACAAAGAAGTTAAAAAACCACAACACAGCGGGGAGCTATACAATTCTTTAGCCTTTCCACAAACTTGCAAGCCTAGCTCTCACAGCAGGGGGCAAAAAAAAAAAAACACTCACAAGCCTAGCTGTCTCCTCAGGTGCATTCTCTCCTCCCTCCAGCTCTAACTGCATTGATTCCCAGCTTCCTTTGGGCTCTGCTCTACCCTTCAGGAAATTCCTACCACCATAGGCTACATGGGTTTACATTCAGTCTGTTAGGGGGCAGGGAAGATTTTCAAATCAGGAAGATCTTCAAATTCCCTTTGGCTTATTAAGGGGCTGGGAAGATCTTCAAATTACCATTACCATTACATATACTTAATCCTTGTCTTTTCCTTTCCCCTACTTTCTCTTTATGACTCTCTCTTTGCTTCTGACTATTGCCTACTTTAATCTCCCTCCCTTTTATTTCCTAATTTCCCTTAAACCTTTTCATTTCTGCTTCCTTGTTTGGTGTGGTATCTTTTTGTACTGAATTCTATGTTAATGTTTTTTCTTTTCTTCTTTAACCAGTTCAGATGAGAGTGATTCTCAAATATCCTCCCCTTCCTTCCCGCACTATCTCTTCTTTGTTGTATACATTTATTTTTGTGCATTTCACTTATGTGAGATAATTTTCCCCTTATTCTTCCTCTCTCTGTGCATTCTTCCCCACCCATTCCATTCTTTTCAGATTTTCCATACACAACAGAATCACATCTAGGCTGCCCTACCTAATTAGACTCACCCTAAGACATATCTGATAAGATTAAGTTCTGAGGATTTACATGTATCATCTCCCCATATAGTTTAACCTTGTTTGTTCCCTTATAATTTCTCCTTCCTGTTTACTTTTTTTATACTTCTCTTTGTATCTTAAATTTTCTACTCAGCTCTGGTCTTTTCATCAGGAATGCTTTGAAGTCCCATGTTTAGTAAAGTTCCTTTTATTTTTTTCCATTCCTTTGTAGCATTCCTCTGTTTTACTGGGAAGCTTATTTTTGGTTGTAAACTTAACTCCTATATGTTCTAGAGCAGTGGTTCTCAACCTGTGGGTCGTGACCCCTTTGGGGGTTGAATGACCCTTTCACAGGGGTCACAGGGGTTGCCTAAGACCATCGGAAAACACATATTTCCCATGGTCTTAGGAACCGAGACACCTCTCCTCTATCCATCTCCAGGCAGGTCCACCCACATGCAGATACTCCCACATACGAGTATTAAAGGATCGCGGCATTAGGAAGGTTGAGAACCATTGTTCTAGAGGATCATATTCCAAATTCTTCTTTTCTTTTTAGTTGTACTTGCTAAATCTTGTGTGATCCTGAGTGTGATTCCTTGGTATTTGAATTTTTTTTTTCTTGCTGCTTGTCTTAGGTCTTCACCTATAAAATGAGAGGGTGGGAGTAGCTGGTCTTTCAAGACTCTTTTAGTTCCAAAATTTATGATCCTCTGAGCCTAACTGAAGGAACTTGCTTACTAAGTCCTAGAGGTAGAGAAGCTTGCATTAGTGGAAGCAGTACCTACCACAAAGAACCCATATAGATCCTTTCAGCACGGGAGAACTCTAGAGAAATTGCTCCTGTCATTATAATGCAGGCAGAAAAGACATAGGGAGCATAATTCAGAAGCTATTACAATTTAATTTTCCAATCTTAATGATTGATTTTTAAAATATTGTTTTAATATCCATTTGCCACCCCTGACCCTATCCAGTGAACTTTTTTTTAAAAGAGGGAGTAAAAACAGTTCAGCAAAACTAAGCATTCTATGAGTCAAGTTTACTGGTATATGTCATCATTTACATTTATAGTGCTCACCTCTCTAGAAAAAAGTAGGATGCACATACACGTAGCCCTTCTTTATGGTCAAGTTTGATCATTATAATTACACAGAGCACAGGTTCTTTTTTAGTTGTTGCTGTTCTTCTTTCTATTTATATTATAGTTGATCTGTATATTGTTTTTCTTACTCAGCTGTACATTAGTTTATATGTCTTCCCCTGCCTCTTCATTCTTATGGTCATATATGATCATTGGATATCTTGAACTGGAAGGGATCTTAGTGGCCATCATATCTCACTTCTGCATTTTATAGATAAGGAACCAAGGCCCAGGGAGCCTAAGGGACTTGCCTAATGTCACACAAAATAGTAAGTGTCAGAGATAGTTTGAACCCATGCCCTCTGGCCCTCTGACTCCAGAACCATTGCTCATTCTCCTGTATCCTGCTGATACTTGATAATTTCTTATGGTGCAGCAATACTCTGTTACATTACTGTACCATGATTTGTTTTACCTTTCCCAAACTGATGAGAATTTACTTTGTTTCCAGTTCTTTGCTTACTTACTCCCCTGCCCCAAGTGCTGCTATAACTGTCATCGTGTACATTTCAGCCTTTCTTTCTGTCTTTGACCTGTTTGGAGTACATGCACAGAAGCTGACTCTCTGGACAGAAAAGCATAAACATTTTATTTTCTTCACAGAGTTCCAAATTGCTGTCCAGAATGGTTCGACTAATTATGTCACAGCTTTGTATTAATGTATTCCCAATCATTCTTCCAATATTGGCTATTGCCATCTTTTATCATCTCTGCCAACTTGCCTGATGTGAGGTGAAACCTCAAAATTGTTTTGATTTACACTTTTCTTATCATTAGTTACAATTATAGTTTTCAAGTGAATAAGCCATTAGGTCTTGAAGTATCATTGTGGAAATGTGACAGGAAAGGAGGGGACAGCTCCCTGAGGTAGAATCCTCATGACTTGCAAATTGATTGGATGTGGTAAATGAGAGAGAAAAATAAAGGGTTGGTTCAGAGTATGACCAAAGACCCTCAGGGCCCCATAGCAAGAGAAGGATTAAGGGTTACTTAGAAAGGTACCCTAGAGACAGGAAATGTCAGTTCATGTTCTGGCACTGCTTTTAAATAAGATGTATTTATTTGCACAAGTTTCATAACTTTTTTGGACTGGGGGCCTGATAATTCCTACGTTACTTTCTACTTTTGATATTCTGTTTTCTATAATTTTTTAATTTTTTTACATATACTATGTAAATTTTTGCTAAATTTGCTCATGCTCTCTTGCATTTTCATGGTAGTTTTATAGTTTTCCAGTTGTTTCCCATTATTTAAAAATTAGTGATATTAATTCTGATAGGAGTTCTGACTTGGAATATCTTTCTAAAGATTTTTTTGGGAAAATTGTAGACATTTTAGGTACAGAAATTATTTGTTTTGAATGAAGTTTTTTGACGTAACTCTTTCCATTTTGGATGAGAATAAAGGAACTATCTGTCATTAGAATGGTGTACAGAACTCTCTTCACTAAGAAACTCATCTAGATAGTTCATGGATAGAGTGCTGAACCTGAAGTTAGGAAGACCTGAGTTCAGATTTGGCATCATATTCTTACCAGCTCTGTTACTCTGTACAAGTCACTTAACCTCTGCATGCTTCAGTTTCCTTAACTGTAACATGTGGATAATAATAGCACCTACCAGGGTTGTTGTGAGGATCAAATGAGATAATATTTGTAAAATATTTAGCACTGTGCCTTGCATACAGCAGGTGCTTAATAAATGCTGGTTTCTGTCCTCTATTCTATGACTTAGTAGGTCGAGCAGTTTGCCTGAGGCATAAACAGGTTAAGTGACTTGCTTTGATTCACTTAGCTAGTTAAGTGTTAGAGACCAGATTTGAAATATCTTCCCACTTCCAAGTCTGGCATACTTTCCACTATATAGGAATATAGGATGATAGACTCTTAGACTTAGAGCTGGAATATACCCTAGAGGTCATCAAGACCTACTCTCTCATTTTGCAGATCAGGAATGGGAGGCATAGAAGTGTTCCCCAGCAAGTTAGGATCATAATCCAGGTCTTCCTAACTATTACATTCTCCCCACTAGTAGTAGTTAACTAAATAAATATTTGTTGGTATGATAATAGTATAGAGAGTATGGGGTTTGAGAAATGAAGGTCAGAGATATGGAGCTGGATGTAACTCACCAGAATAGAAGTTAAGATTTTAAATAATTTCTCTGACTGGTTTTAAAATTTGTGGTTTTGAGATGCACTATTTAAAATGATATTCATTTTCTAGAATGAAACATCCACATAATTATAAGGTAAAAGGATAAGACTTAGATATTTTCTGCTTTCTCAAAAACAGGTTTTAAAACCATTTAATTTTCATTAAAAATCTGACTTTTAAGAAGTTAAAACAATAATTCTTATATTCAATCTAAATGTCTATCAAACAGTAAACTTTTTAATGGAGTTATTCAAAATGTTGGAAATACAATCCATTAGAATTAGAAATTCTAAAAACTGATAACCAAAATTAAAGTTTTTGATGCTTTAAAAAAAAATGTCAGGTATCAAATTTGGTCCAGCTGACTGAATTTTTCATAATAAAGTATTACAAGTTGCATTCTTTTTGGATGTTAATGTATTGTGATTAGATCAGTCTAGATCAAGTACAAATGATGATGTCTGTTCAGTTCCTTACACATGTAGGTGGGTTTTAACTAGATTATCATCATGCCACATTCTTTTTTACAAGAACCATGGAAAACTCTGGTATTAATAAATCATGAAATTATTTTTTATCAAGAAATTTGGCAAACTATCTTTACCAGTTATTTAGTAATGCCAGAAATTCACCTGATTAGCAGTAAGATTTGTGAATCATTCCAAAATACTTTTTAAAAGGAAATTGCAAAGATTTTTTATGTAAAAGAAAAGAAAACAAAACTTTTCTCACAATTGTTTATGATTATTATAATGAAATCAGGTCCTGAAGTATCTCTATCTTTAGTACTTAAAAAAAAAAGTGCCTGTGTGCAGAGTTTGCTAGGTTAACAAATGAGTGCTGGAGGATTGGAATTGATTTAAATGTGTCTTTAAACAAAGATCACCAAAATTTTTTGAAAATACGTTCAGTCTTTACTACTAAAATTGAAAGGAAAGCAAGGAAAATGGGAAACCATGAACTTGCATGGTTTCATTGAAGAAACTGTCTCTTTAAATGTGGTTCACAGATTAACTTAAGAAATGTTTGCATTGAACATTCTGACTAACCTAGAGAACTCAGGAAGGATGCAGCAGTTTTGTTAGTTAAAAAACACTATACAAATGTTGAGGGTGTCTGCATGACATTAGTGAATTGAAAGCATTTTGTTATCCTGTGATAAGGGCTAGACCAGGTGGCTCTATTCTGTGGCTTAGGATGTGGGTTTCTTTGGTTCTGCTTGCCCCAGATGCAGGGGAAGCAAGTTAAGTATGCAAAATGAGCAGTATTTTAAATTTCACTATAGTTAGATAATGATCTCATGTAAGTATTGACTATATGACCTCCCCTGCTGGTTATTTTCAATAAGTTAACTCAACAGACATTTATAAAACATTGTGTTATTCTGTATTGAGGATACAGAAGGAAAAAGGAAATTGTTCTTGCCTTCAAGGATCTTAAGTTCTACTTCATGGGGGGAAGTACTATTGTAACATTTATTTTTGTTGTGCTAATTTGCATATATTTCTAGTGTATTATCAGTAATCTAGAGCAACAAAAAATGTGAGTTTTTTCTATAAGGAAAAGGGAAATGATTACCATTTTATTTTTGTTATGAGATTTATAGAGTAGGTGTTCTGTTGCATGTGTGTTCTGTGAATAGAAATATGCCCATTTTCATGTAGCTATGCCTATGATGAAACATCCCCAAATACTCTCAAACTGAGTACTCCCTTTGCTGTTTCCAGATATTCCTATTTCTATCACCCAAGGGATCAAAAGGTTTCTCATCTTTAGATACTGAAACTTAAGCTGTGAATCATTTAATCACAAGTATAATGGAAAGAACATTTGACTGAGTCCCCAGAGGTCTGCTTCTCACTTGGATATTTGCCTGCTATGTGATGTGGGACAAGCCATTGAACTCCAGATTCTTGGCTTCCCTATTTGTAAAATCAGGGTATGGCCTAGTTAGCATCCCTCCTAATATCCATTCCAGCACTAAATTCCCATATTTTGGATAGATTAATCAGAGCAGAAGTTCCTGCTTTAGTGAGCTCTTCTGCTTTTTATAGGGGGTATGTTCCCTCCCACCACTTGCTTTTTAAACTGTGAGTTGAGACTCACTATGGGGTGGAAAACATTGAAGGAGTCATGAATGGGAAAAGTTTAAGAAGCCCTGAATTAGGATCTCCTTATTAACTCTAGTTCCAAACTCAGTGCCTCATTTCCAGCTTGGAATTATCACCATAGCCAATTGAACTTGTTCACTTAATGTAACCTTGGCTCTGGACCTCCTAGACTAGGTCAATTGGAACAAGATGCTTCTGAAAGATAACAGTGTAAAAGAGTACTAAACTTAGAGGCAAGGCCTGTGTTTGCATTCTGATTGTTCTGTTATTTGCTATCATGGGATCTTGAGCAAGTCATTTAACTTCTTTGAGCCTCAGATTTCTCCTATATAAAATGGTGTAATGTCACACATGAGCAGCTTTCCAGAAGAATGGTACTGTGAACAGCTTTTAAGGTTCTGGTTACACAGTATAGTGAACACTCTATTTATTCCATAACAAATCAGAGCAAAACATTCACAGTAAATCAAGGTATAGCATTCACAGTGTTACAACTTATCAAGAAAATCAAAATACAGCATTCAAACAACTTATCACCAAGATGGCCACATCATTTTCACCACAGTAGTCACAAAGTTTTCAACAAAGAACAATCATTTAGTACCTCAAGCATTCAATCATCTCAATCATTCCATCATCCTTAAGGAAGTTTGCCTCCTCAAGGAACACAAAGTACAGTAGTCAAAGTTCTCCACTAATGGGGCACACTAAATTACAAATCAGTCACTTAGTCATCACTCACTAAGTACAATCATTTAATCAATCAATCATTCAGTCAACTCAATCATTCAATCATCCTTCATCATTCAATATTCAATCATCAGAAAATACACAGACCCTCCACCCCTAGGTCCCTAGTAAATTACAATTTCTCAGTCAGTACACAGTATTCAAGTAAAGTCTTCTTTCAGCTTGACTCATGGTGGCCTGTCAGATTCCCTGGATTCCCTTCCATGGTCCCAGAAGATCCTACCTGGATTCACCAAATTGTCACCTGGGTTCGAAGGCAGACAGCTCCCAGGTCTTTGTCCAGCTCTCCATGCAGGTCCTGCTCCACACTGAAGTTCACAGTGTCCAGTCCACCTTAAATCCTTCAGAGTCTCTGCTCCTGGGAAGTCAAGGCTTAACAAAGCCACAAACAGGTTCAAACCAAGTACTAACATCACAGTCATACTTCCTTAGTCTTTTGTCAGCTCCGGCTGGCCCTCAGAAATCCTCAGCAGCTCCTCAGCAGCTTGAGCTGGCCCTCAGCTCTGACTGGCCCTTGGAAATCCTAAACAGTTCCAGCTGGCCCTTGGACTCAGCAGAAGTTTCAACTGGTTTCCAGAATAAAAATGGATAATAATAATAAAAATAAAAATAAAAATTCCCATCCAGGTTTTCAAAATCAAAATCATTCTCTCCAGTCTGGGGGAGTGGCACTTTCCTTTTCAGCCTCCCCAGCTCCTCTTCAGGCTCCCCAGCGGCAGCAGCTTCTGCCTCTACAGAGCTTGCTCCAGGAAGATCTGTCTGACCCAGCAGGGGCTTCTCCTTATATACACACAGCATTAGCTTCTTCCTGTTTCAGCCAACCCCTTCCTGTTATGTCAGCAACAGGGATTCATACCTTGTTTCTTTAACAGAGGTTTGATTAATTACTAAGTGCTAAGTACCTGTTACCTTTGCCAATACAAAGGGATCTTCAAATTCAAATTACATTACCATTACAAATGGGGATAGCACTACTTCCTTGAGTTGGTAATGGAACCATAATATTAATGTAAGTTATTATTGTCGCTAGCTATCTCTTTACTGATTCATTAGCTTTTCTTTTTTTTTTTTCCATTGCTATACTATATTGGCTGCTTACCTTTAGCACTTTCTATTTACTCTGATTCATTATTTCTCACATCATGAAAACTTTTTCTTAATAGCCCATAATTACCCTTTTCTTAGTCAAGGTGATGCTTATTTCCCTCCCAGGTCAGTTACCTCCTCCCTTTTATGCCATTTATGCTTTCCTTGGAAAAGTCTGCATTTTCATTGCCCTACTTACTTCAGTCTTCTTCAGATATAAAATTAGTATTTACAAAACTTGTACTTGCAATAGTATGCATAGGATATTTTTTTAAGGGAAAAGAACACAATTACAATAAAGAATAATGAAAAAGCAGAAGTCCTTTACTTCAGTGTCTGTTTGTAAATGACTAAAATATCCCACTGAGCTGCAGGGATTAACTCATTCAGGACCATTTGAAAAGCATATTTTGACAAGGAGCTATTAGCAATGCAAAATATCAACCTAACTTTTGACTTGAATTATTCACAATAAATGAAATGATTTAACCAAAAGACTTTAGAAAGACATACGAACTCTTTCCAAAATAAGGTTTATTTACTTGGTGTAGATCGAATTAGAGGTAATAGTTCTCAGGATTGTGAATGAGCCTGTTTGGTGGTTTTCACATGAGCATATTTCTCTACTTGGGCCTATAATATGTTCATCATTAAAATCTACACAGAATTAGTAACTGTTTCATTTTTATCTTTGGTATTATTATAGTCTAGTTTTAATATGGTCATTTCATCTCAAAATGTGTAAGTAATAACTATTCTAAACATGTTTTATATGAGCTTTTAACAGCTTAAATGACTACTAAGTTCTTTAACATAGCATTTCAATACTTTTAAATTATACTAACAAGTAAAAATGACATGTCTCTCAAGCTTCAAATTACTGTTAAAATGAAACTGAAGATTTGAGTTAAAAAATAAATTCAGATTGACACCACTGATAGAAAATAAGTTCCATAAATATAGCCAGGTGCTGTTTCCTTTTTGTCTCTATCTCCAGCAACCAGCCAATATCTGGCACATTGTAGGTACTTAATAAATGCTTTTTCATGGTTTAATTGATTGAGATGATTTAATTGGGCTCCTGTTATAAGACTAATAGTCTGTCCTAATTGTTGATCCCTTTTTAGGCTTTTATTTATATTCTAAAATGAAGCCACATTGACCCTTTCCCAAAGATGTCCTTGGGCCCTAAAGGCCCCTAATGTCACTCTAGGCCCTAAATCCTAATAATCCAGGGGTTCTTAACCTGGGGTTTGGGAGTTTATTTTAAAATATATTTTGATTGTTATATTTCAGTATAATTCCATATATTTTATTTTATGCATTTTAAAACATTATTCTAAAGGGCTTTACTAGATTACCAAAAGGGTCTATGTCACTTTTTTTTAACAAAAAAAGTTAAGAATCATTGTTTTAGTGTATCACTGTTGCATCTGATGCCTGCTCTTGGTTTTCAATGTATACTTTTTATGATATTAAAAAAATGGGAGAAAGTGTTAAATATAAATATATATAAATATTAAAAATATAAATATTTAAATCATTCTCCTGAAAACAGCACATGGTCTGTTATAAACCCAGAATAATCTAGCTTAATCAACAATTGTCATATTTTAGGAAACTTGACTTTTTGTTATGAAAGTGTTGGTGGTGCTATTGATGACTCGTGGACCATTTATTTCACTTTTTTACTCCGTGTTGGTAGTGAGATGGTTGTTCCCACTGTACATATATTGTGACCTGTGTAAATTTTTGTTCAGGCTTTATGGCTAAGTCAAGCTTGTACATGTTATTTAAATGACTTTTCAAGAAATAAATAGAATGTAGATCATTAGAAATTTCTTTAAAGCTTCATCTAGCCCTAGCTTTGTTCAGTAAGAACTCTTACCAATTAATTTACTTTTATAGAAATAAGGAATCTTAAATCTGTGTTTTTTTAGAAAATTTATTTCCTAGAGGGAACTGAATTTATTTTTATAAGCTGCATATGTGATGATTACATACAATTCCAGCTTGGGCAAAACATTTAATCTTTCCGGGTCTCCGTTTCCTCCTCTGTGAAATGTGGGGGTTGGACTAGATAACTGCCAAGGTTCTTTCCAGTGCTGAAAAACGTGATTATGAGTTTTATAAATATTACGATGAACTATGATTCAGTCTCTGCCCTCCAGAAACTTGCCGTAAGCTGTACTCATGTACATTTTTCCAGTGATGGACAAATTCAGGAATTAAATAAAATGCATTATTTACAGGCAGCTGTATGAGTAAATTTTGTGTGGTGGAGGGTGATTCATGCACGTTGCAAGTTTAGACAGGGTGGGGTTAGGGAAAAATCCCCATCTCATTTAGTAAGGCTAAGGACTAGACATAATGGAGAAGGTAAGGCTTTGGAAGATGTTTTAATTGTGGGGCCGTGGAATTGGCATGCTCACACTCTTCTGTTTATGCTTTAGAAATGCCTTTTGAGTTACCTTTAGCAAAACAAATGGATGTAGTTGGTTTCTTTTAACTTACAATGTAACTTGAGTAAGAATATAGTTTTCTGTGTTTTTATTTCTCATCTGTTTTTCATTATTATTTTAATTATAAGAAATTCATCCTTGGAAAAATGTGGAAAATATGTATGTTAGGACATATAAAGATGACTTGTTTACTGCTAGACCAACCTTATACATTCAGTGGTAGAATTCTCAATTCTCAAAATCTAATAAAAAAGGACAGAAGGACTAAAGGACTGGGCAGAAGATCTAGATTCTAGGCCCAGATCTCATTTATACTTCAATCTTACATATCTGTCATTGTGTCCGAGAATTATTCATTGTAGATATTCAACAAATTAAAATGAATGAGCCAGTGTGCAGTCGAGTAAAACACCTGCCAGTTACTGGAATGTTTTTAAACAGCAAATCAAATACACAGCAGTAAAAACAACGACAAATCCAAAATTTAAAAAAGCAACATAAACGATTTCCCCCTGAACCTGTGACCCAACACATTCTTACTCAATCAACCAACAATATTCATTAAGCTCTTCCCATGTACCAGACACTGTACTAGGCCTAGGGACACAAGTATGAAGCATCAAATAATCCTAAAGAGTTTGCATTCCAGTATGGAGAGAATAAGCACATACATGAGTATATACAGCATACATATCAGGTGTTATATTGTTCAGTGGTTGGAGTGCAGGCCTCCAGTCCAGAAGAACTGAGTTCAAATGCAGCCTCAGGCACTTACTTGGATGAACGTGGGCAAGTCACTTAACCTCTACATTCTTCAGTTTCTTAAATTATAAAATGGGGGCAATAATAACTTCTACCTTACAATGTTGTTGTGTGGATTGAATGAGATAATATTTGTAAAAAGCACTCAGCATTATACCTGATACATAATATATGTAAGTACTTAATCCCTTCTCATTTCTCTTATACTTAAAACAGTTAAGTACAAGGTAGTTTAGAAAGGAGGATGCTAACAGCTGGGGATCAGAAAAGGCATCATTCAGACACAGAAGTGGAGGTAAAGAAGAAATGTATTCCTAGTGATGGGGAATGCATGGCCCCTGCCCTTTTTCCCTAATATATTTGGTGTCTATTTCTTGAGGGGGAAAGATGATGAGATTCTAATAGAGTGGTCTAGGAGGATCCCTTTATCTCAAGTACCACTTAAAAGTCACTTTAGGAGACCAAGAGATTCTAGTAGATTGGTCAATGAAATACCAAAATGTTGGGATGCAAGGTCCTCTGGAAAAAAATTCACTCAAGCTGTCTCCAAATCAGGTAAAGGTGTTTATTGGCAGTAACAAGACCACACAACAGGACACACCAAGCAGAGTCCTCTGTCCCTGAAGAAAGATGCAGCTTAAGGGAAACTTCAGCATTAAGGAGGTGTGGCAGTCTCCCAAGGAAGAGGGGGCTTAAGGGATATGAGTCCTTATGGGAGACACCTATCAAGGGAGACCCCAGCTTAAAGATACCTGAGTATGGGGGATGCCGCTTAGCTAAGAGCAGCTAGGGACTCTTATAGAGTAAAGGCTACCATGGGTGGGGAGATGAGGTGACAAGAGAGTTTAGGGCATCATCTATTCCATTGTTCACCCTGGGGTGGAGCAGTGGAAGGGTCCTGTTAAGTAGTACTTGAAATAATGGGCTTCTCAATTGACCACTCTATTTGAATCTCAAGTAGGTCTTTTTTTTTTTTTTTTTTAACCATCTCCATAAGCTTCCTGTGTTATGGCTAGTGTGAAAATGTGGTTCTGAAAATTTATGAATTTTAGTGCTTTGGATTTGTCTGTGCTATATTGAAATCACTACAAATAGATTAGATAGTTCTTTTGGAATCTAACTTTTCAAAAGAGAACATAAATGCCAGTGAAGAATAAAATGCTGACTAAAGAAAATTATTCTAGCTAATTAATGACAATCAGAAATTTTTCTTCTATACCAGTGCCAGGCTTACAGATAATCAGCATTCATAGAAGATATGATTATAACATTCTAAATTTATAAATGAAGAAAAGAGGAAAGCTAGAGAAATAATTTAATTCCTTTCATAATTGTTTGTGAAACTGCCTGCCCAATAGTAAAAAGCTAGTTTCTTTGATGAAGAAGATTCTGTATGTCTTATTTAACTTTTAAAAAATAGACAAAAGATTACAAGACACTGAGCATAGATTGTACTTAGTACTGTTATGAAGGAAAAACCCAAGAGACCAAGTTTCTTAATAATTAATGATTAGTTTATTAATTTTGTAAGTTAATAATCAACAAATTGATAGTGACTTCCCTTGGTAACCAAAGACCCCTAAAGAAGACACTGAATGTCTTAAATATATTTTTTCGAAAAGGAATGCTACTGACAGGAGAAATCAACTCTGATTGGTGGACATTTAATAAGGAGATGGGCTAGGAGTCTTCAGCTTCTCCTGCTGAGAACATGGCTTGATCATGAGACTCAGGGGTCTCCAAGCAGTCTGGACAGGAGAATCCATCTCCACCCAGAGCACTCAAGTTTTCTCAACTTCATGAGCTGGGTCACCTTAAATTCTAATGGGGATTCCCAGGACCAGGTCTTGGGCAAAAACTGGCCCAGACTGGATTCTGTTTATACTTTAAACAGAAGTAAAGTCTTTTAGTCCACTCAGGATACTAGAGCATATTCTCTGAGGTTTCAATCAGCCATGTCCTTTAGAGACTGACTGATCAACTGGGGCTGGACTCTAAATGAGGAAATAAAGGAGGAAAAAAACCTGGATCCTAGTTTAATAATTGATTATTAATTTAAGAGCAAAATAGCAATTTCTCTCATTGCTAAATGTTTAAATAAAATGTTCTCCTTTTGGATATTTTCTTGCCTTTCTCATTCAGTTCTTTTTTATAGGTAAGTTCTAAAAGGTTTTTATTTCATTTCATTTTTTATCTTTAGGAAAATACTTTCCAAGAATATTAATTCAAAGTGAAATCATTCATCAGACATTTCCATGTTCATTTATCTGATGTTCTGTCATCTTGACATTTTTTGACAGTTACTTTGATTCACAGCTGTAGATCCATGTCTGAATGCTATTGAATTAGGAAAGATATTGTATGTAAAACCTGAGACCGACTTGGTACCACATATCTCCTTAGTACTGACCTGGATTTGATACTTCATAAAATTATATAGAAAGATGGAGCAAAACCTAGCAGTCACATGAACAAATGAATGAACAGGCATTTATTAAGTACTTATTGTGTGCCAGATACTGTGTTAAGGGCTAGGAATGCAAATAAAAGCAGGAAAGATAATCACTCTCCTTAAGGAACTTACATTCTAATGAAGGAAGACACCACGATAAGGGAAGCTGGAAAGTACATGCATGGTAGCTTGATTTGGAAATGGCCTAAAAGTAGAACGGACAAGAAAAGGGAAAAGCTCCTGTATCAGAAGTCAGGATCCTGGGGGCAAATTCCAGGTTCCTCTGGGAGAGGGATGAGGAGGGACAGATTACAGGCAGAACGATTTGACAGTGGTCAGTAAGACAATCTTATTCTTCTCCCACCCCACCCCCACCCCTTTTTTTAAAAGCATAAGGAAACTGAGACCTGGAGAGGTTAAGTGACTTACCCAAGGTTATGGGAGTGCCAGGTGTCGGAGTTTAACTTGAATCCATGTCCTCTGACTCCAAAAGTTTTTGTTACCTGTCCAACTCTGGACAAATCATTTAACTTATCTAAACCTCTGTTTCTCATCTGTTAACTGGAGATAACTTATACTCCCTACCTCATGGGGATTTTATAAGGAAAATGCTTCATAAACCTTAAAGTGCCACAGAAATGTGAAATATTATTTATATCTTTATTTCAAGATCAACATTAGACTTAAATGCAATATAGTGATTTAATATTTCAGTAGGTTTAAGCATCCATAGCCAAATCCCAATTCTAAATACCCTTAAGTCATCTTCCATTTAAGGGATAGGAGTGTCATTTGAAAGTTATATTTGGACTGGATCAAATTTATTTCCTCTTCTTAAATTTGGAAAAGGTAATAATGCTCAGAATGTCTGGATTGATGTAAAATGTGCCAAGAAGTCCCTTGGGGATTACAAATAGGGGATTTCCTTTCCAACATACCTCTTGCCACTAAGGACTATGAAGGAAGAAAGTATGAAAGGAAGGAGAACCCAAATGCCATCTGAAGGCTGTTCCTAAATTTGTCATTTTTTTTGTCCTATGTCTTTAGATAAATATTTCACTTTGAGTATTGTAAATTACAAATGAAAGTCATAGTTCATTGGCAGTGGGTCTTATTAGGAAATGACAATATGGCTTTACTTCCTTTTCTGATAATGTATCTGATTTGTCCTACAGTTTATATGATTTTACAAAAGAATCATGGAGTTGGAAAGGATTATAGAGCCCTTGTAGTGCAAACTATATCCATGTAAGAATTGATTCTCGAATATTTTCATCAATTGATCAAACTGTGATGTCTTTTGAGGAGGGAAACCCGTTGCCTTCTCAGGTGTACTGTTCTACTTTTAGATAACTATGACAGGAAAATTTCTTTTCGCTTACCTGAAATCTGCCTTTCTGCAACATCTACCACTTGTTCTTAGTACTTCTCTCTGGTGCTAAGCAGAAAAAGATCTAATTCCTTTTCCATATGGGTAAACCTTCAAGGAGATGATTATTATGTCCTCTATGAATCATGTCTTGTCAAATCTAAAGATCCCTACTGCCTTTAGCCAAATCTCTTATGAAATGATTTCAGGGTTTCTCACCATTCTGGCTGTCCTCTTTTTGATGCATTCCAGTTCAATAATGTTCTGTTAAAATGTGGCACCCAGACTTCCAGGTTATATGATCAGTAAGATCGAGGACTAGATATCTTCTCTGCTCCCCACAATCTCTAAAACCTTTTCAAAACAGAAATAATGACCTAAACTTAAAGCAGCTTCAGCTGTGTCTATTGTCTAGGATACCCAGAATCCAAAAAAAGGTTAAAAGACCAAACAAACCAAAAAACTATGAACTCACTGACCCTGAGCTTACATAGCACTTCTCCATCTCCCACACTAACTGCAGCTTCACTAGCAGATTTCAGTGACCTGCAGCAGAAAGCCAATCCCATACCCCAGTCCCTCTTTCCGTGGCTATGGAGACCTAGCTCCAGGCTGTAGAAGTTTGCTTGTGCAGTAACACATAACTAAAATGTAGGTGGTAGCCTTTCAGGACCAAAGGCCTGGTGGGGCTATAATCCTGAAGCACCAGTGCTGCAAATCCCATGGTACCGCCATAGCAAAGCTTTGAACTGCTGATGCCAGGGTGGACAACCCTTTTATTAATCCTGAAGGGAAGAGTACAACACCCATCTGGGGCTGGTTCTGATCATTCAAAAGTCACTTAGGGCAGAGAGTTCACCTCAGCTAGTGAACTATGAATTGCCTAGCATAGGAAATGGCTGAGATGTTTTGAGATCTAGCCCGCAAGGAAACCGCTTTAAGAGGGGATAGAATAAGAAAGTGAATAAAGAGAAATGAGGAGGAAAGAATGAAATTACTAAAGATCTCAGGAAGAAGAAAACTTCCTTGAACATAAAGCAGATAAATTAACAAGGAAAACATTAACAACAGAAAGGAATATGGCCTCCACATCTGGTAAATGAGTTCAGTCATCTCTGAATAAATACTGCAGAACAAAGGAAAATAATTCATACTAAAGTATGAATGTATGAGACAAAGGACCTTGCCGAATGTGAGGATAACATGGAACCCCAACACACTTGTGTTTTTGTTTTTGTTTTTTTACTGTTCGCTTCAAAGAGGATAGTAGAGGGCAAGAAAGGTAATTAGGCTTTCCTGCTAGCCTTTTCTACCTTTTAATAGCAAATGCTTTTCTAAATGGAAGATTTTGTGGTAAGCCAAAAATCAATGGCAAAGTAAAAATAATAGGTTTTACACACACACACACACACATGCACACATACAAAATTTTTGTATCTTAGCAAAATTTATTGAAAAATGTTTAGAGTCACAAATAAAATAGTTCCTGGTCTTTGTGTGCTTACACCTGTGAGAGTTGTTCTTAACTGGATTATGGGATTCCCGCACCCTCTGTCAACTGATAATACAAACAACCATGAAACATATTCTTTGGACTCATTTTGTAAAATGTTAGCAACATGGTTTCCTGTTTTCCCCTTTTTTACAAAAAAAAAGCCAAGTGTGTGTTGGAGACATTGTTTTTTCTGTTTCTCAAAGAATCCAAGACAATGATATGTTGTAATACAAGACCTTTCCAAATCTTTTCTTTGTTATCTTTTAACATTATAATTCTCTTTGGGTTTGAAGGGAGAAAAAAAAAAGCAATCAGGGAGTGTCTGATTCAACCGATGGCTGACCTTGCAAATATATTATTCATTGCATGGGGCTGAAAGTTTGCTCCCATGGATTTGGGATGGTGTCTGTGAGCCATTTTATTACTGTATTTCCAGAGGCAAGGATAGCAAATAGAAATGATGAAAAAAACTGAATGTTTGGTTGAGTTTGTTCATAGCCTGAATTTTCTTGTTTTTTGAAGTTAACTTACTTATTTTTAGTTTTCAACATTCACTTATGTAAGTTTTAAATTTTATCCCCCTCCCCAAAACAGCATGCAGTCTGATATAGGCTCTACATAGAGCCTATGTAAAACATTCCTGTTAAACATATTTTCACATTAGTCATGTTATATAGAAGAATTAGAATGAATGGGAGGAACCATGAGAAAGAAAAAAAGCAAAACAAAACAAGAAAATAGTCTGCTTTGCTCTGCATTCAGATGCATTAATTCTCTGGCTGTGGATGTCATTTTCCATCATGAATCCTTTGGAATTATTTTAGGTCCTTGTTGAAAAGGGCTAAGTCTGTCAAAGTCAGTCATTGCACACTGTAGCATAGCCTGAATTTCTTAACCCTTAGTTCTGCACAGCCAGTCTGCAAATTTTAAATCATGTTATATAAGTACATTAAATAGGTTAACATTTACTGAGGACTTTTTTCTATATTTTATTATATTTGGAGTATCTTGCATCTATAAGATGCATCAGCAGACAAGTTTAGGGGGCTTAAAAAGGCTCCCCTCTGGAGTTCTTCCTCCTCTTCCACCCTTCTTCTCTAGTTGGGATCTCTGTGGATGTTGGCTCTCTACTGTACCTCTGCCATTAACACCTTATTCCCCTCTGACATATCTATAGCATTCTGGACCCTTGACTTTCTTCAGTAAAGACCAGTTGGTAATATAAAAATAATCTCTGGACAAACAACTTTCCTCGGCTGCTTCTTTGAGAGAAAGCAGAAATTTAGTTCATGTTCTAGTCTTGAGCTTTTTCTGTAAAAATAACTTTATTAAAATAACAGACAAATTGCTTACTAGTTGCTAGGTATAAGTCAGAAAGATTTAATATGGATCAAGAAAAAAAAGAAATACAAACAAACTATGGTATAAATGAAATAACTTAATAAATTTCAAGTGTTGGTCATCTCTTTTTAACAATAGAGAGCTAATGCAGTATAGTTTAAAGAAATATTCAATACAACTCAAAAGGCCTAGGTTCTAATACCTGTCCTTCTACTAACTAATGAGTATGATCTCTATATTTAATATCTTTCATACACTTGTCTGTCAGATGGGGAAGAAAGTCATATGACAGATTGTGCAAAACCACTGCCTTCTTATTCAATTTCTTTTACTTCCTACCTTGTTACAAATCATAGACACCTGAGTACCCCCAAAAAAAGCCCCTACCCACTTCCCATGCTAGTGTGTGATCCTAAGGATGCATGGTAGGTACAAGTTAATAATGAGTTCATATTGCAGTTTAAAAAAATAGCACTTTTTGGTCAGAAAAGGAGTTTGGCTGTTAATGCAACCAGGCTTAATGCATAACAGAAAGATAGTGCTAAATAATTTCCCACACAATGTTAAAAGAATACTTACTAAGGTCACCAGTGTGTTGGATTGTGTGTAGGGTGGAAAGGGGAATTCATATCAGAATAGCACAAAAGTAAAGACTTACTTTATATTACTCTCTTTTACATTCTCTACACCTAAAGCGATGTAAGCCCTAATGTTCAAACTTGGGCTTTCTTTTCTCTGTATATACCCTCACTCTTTTGGTGATCTTAGGTACCGTGAGTTTGACCATCATCTCTATACATATGATTCTCTCAGATTGCTATATTTAGTTCTTGTCTCACTCCTGAGCTGTAGTCCCAAGTTACTCACATCTTATTACACATTTCAAAGTGGGTATCCCATATGTTAAACTCAACTTGTTCAAAAGAGAACCCATTTCCTCTCCCCCCCCACAAACCATCCCTCTTCCTAAACTCTCTATTTCTTCTCAAAAACATCACCATTCTTCTAGTCACTCAGTTACACAATCTGAGTTATCCTCTATTCCTCTCACTCTTCATATCAAATTACTTGCTAGGTCTTGAGGATTCTAGTTCTATGGCACCATCTCACATCTATCAGATTAGCTAAGGTGTCAGAAAAGGATGAATGCTAGAGTGGATGTGGAAAAATAGGTACAGTGATGCATTGTTGGTGAAGCTGTGAAGTAGCTCAACCATTCCAAAGAACAATTTGGACTTAGGCCCAAAGACTATAAAATGGTGCATACTCTTCAACCCAGAAATACGGTTTTTTTCATCCTTCATTTTTGAAGAGGACCAATGACTTTACAGTGTGATAGGTGATGTCTTAATTTGCATGAGTTAGATATTTTAAATGAGGCAGAATTGCACAAAGTAGTCAGCTTCACTCTCTCTTCCTGAATCATTGGCATCCGGTGGCAAGACAAAAGTTAAGATGACTGGTGATAGACTAGGATGTAGTGGATGACCTGACCAAGCTCTAAGTGCTCCACAGTGCCTGCATCAGCCACCTTCATGGCTGTTGGAACAAATTGTTCTCATCTACCCATTCCACTGGGGAAGTCTTCACATGCTTGGGGTATATATCCCCCTAATTCACTGATGGGTTTGAGGCCCAGCAATATCACTAGTAGATCTCTACCCGAAAGAGTTCAAAGAAAAAATTTAAAAAATCCATATATTCGAAAGTAAATTATAGAAACTCTTTATAAGTGGCAAAGAATTGGAAACTTAGGGGATACCCATCAAGTGGGGAATAACTGAACAAGTTATGTTATATGAACATGATGGAGTACTGTTGTGCTATAAGAAATGATGAAAGGGATAGTTTGAGTAAAACCTGGGAAGACTTATATGAAGTGATACAAAGCGAAGTGAGCAGAATTAGTAGAACAATAAATACAGCAACAGTACTATTGTAAAGATAATCAATTGTGAAAGATTTAGTACACTGATCAATAAAATTAGCCCCCACATTCGTAAAGGATCCAGGATGAAAAATGCTGCCCAGCTCCAGATAGAAAACTGATAGATGTATAATGCAGATTGAAGCATGTGTTTTTTTCCTCTTTCTCTATTTTTCCTGCTTTTTTCCAGATAATGTGTAATGTGGAAATATGTTTTGTTTGACTTCATAGGTATAATGTGTGTCATATTTTTTGCCTTCTCAATTAGGAGATGACGGGGTAAAAATCTGGAACTGAAAATTTAAAAAAATTAATTTTTAAAAATGTAAGCATTTAATCTTTATTTAGTTTCTTATTATCATTTGTCTTTACATTTTTATGTTTCTCTTAACTACTGTGTTTGAACATCAGAATTTGTACATAGCTCTGGTCTTTTCATCTGGAATACTTGGATATCCTCTTTTTCATCAAAGATACACTTTTTTCCTTCTATAGCATTTCAGTCAGTTTTGCTGGGTAAGTTATTCTTAGCTGTAAACCCATATCCTTTGCCTTCTGGAATATCATATTCTAAGCTCTCTGTGTAGTGTTGCCTGTGAAATCATGTGTGATTTTGATTGTAGCTCCTTGGTACTTGAATTCTTTCTTTTTGACTTGCTTATCATATTTTTTCTTTGACTGGAAGCTTCGGCTTTTGTCTGTGATGTTCTTGAGAGTTTTCATTTTGAGATTTCTTTTAGGAGATAATCAGTGGATTCTTTCTTTATTAACTTTCTCTTCTGGTTCTAAGAGATCTGGGTAGTTTTCTTTTATTATTTCTTGAAATATAATGTGGTAGTTCTTTTATTTGGTCGTGGTGTTCAGATAGTCCAACAGTTCTTAAATTTTTCTCCTGAATCTGTTTTCCAGCTTAGTTGTTTTTGCTATTATTTCTTTTTTTAGTCTTATGACTTTGTTTTAATATTTCTTGCTGTCTCATTGAGTCCTTGGATTCTATTTGGTCCATTCCAATTTTCAGGAAGATTGTTGCTTGGGCAAAGTTTTATAAACCAAGCTGTTAATTTCCTTTCCAGTTTTTTTTTACATCCCTTTCATTTGTTTTCCATCTTTCCCCTCAGATGCTCTCATTTCATTGATAGATAAAACCATTAAAAAAAAACTTTTCTTTTGTCTCTTCTAGGAATTTGAGTTGAATTTGTTTTCTAAATTCAACTGTATTTTATTCTGAGGCTTTGCTTTTAGAGTCATTCTTTTTTCATGGGTTTATGTTTCAAATTGGAGTTGTTCTTTTTTGAGTTTGTTTCTTGAACATTGCTGTCATTGTAATAGCTCTTGGGAGCTGGGGTGGGAGGGGCAATGTTCTTATTTGTCTTCTTCATTCTTCCAGACTAATTCTTGACTTTGAAGTTGATGTTAACAGCTGTTGCTGCTTTCTTGGGCTATTGGCGTTATGTTCTTTTAGTGTTTCGTGAACAGCTTAGGCTATAAGGCTTTCAGTGCTCCCCAGGTGGTCAGCTTCAGAGCGAAAGTCTGATCACTGTCCCCCCAGTCTGAGCTTTTGCAAATTTCTGTCAAGTTTAGGTCTGAGACTGCTGAACTCAGCTTCTGTCCGCCGGCTAGGAAACTTTGCTTGTTCAGTGACACAATTGTGGGCTTCCTTTAAGTCTCCGATTCCTGCCTTGGCTATTCCTATATAAACTTCTGATTTGGCTAGAAGCTGGAACTAAGGTCCCACTCTGCCCCGCAGGATCTGAGGCATGCCACTGATGCTTCCTTCTGAACTTGTCTAGGGTCTGTAGCTGCCCCCTACAAGCTACTACTCAGTGTAGGCCACTCTGGATATGCGACCCAGGCCAGAATAGTGGGTGACAGAGCTACCCACCTGGCACTTGTTGCAACACCTTACATGTGGGGCCCAAGCATGGGCCTGGGACCTCCTTTTGTACTGCAGCCCCTTCCTGACTGCTGTAGCACTCCATGTTATGCACTTCTGTCTAGACCTCTTCCCCAGTGATCGTAGGACTTCTCTGGCTCTGCTTCTGCATGTCAGCTTGGGTTGGACAAATGAGTTACTGTGACTTTTTTTTTTAATTCCCCCATCGGGATTTGGTCTGATTGATTTCCTAGGTTTGTTTGGAGGAGGTATTTCTTGCTGCTGCTCAGGTATATTGCCTCTGTCTCTGGGCAAATTTGCCTTACTTATGTTTTTAATAATCTTCATAGTGCCTACCTCATTGGGTTGTTATGAAATAATATAAACTTCATTTGTAAATATTGAGGCATTATATGTCAACTGTTATTCTCCTCACGTTATTTAATGTCAGAAATTCTCTTTGACAATTTTTTTTTCATTTTAATTCATTTTCATTTGGCAATGGTATCCACCAAAACTGGTAGAGAACACAAAACAGGATTTCTTCATCTTTTCTTCTCAGAGGAGTTGTTTCTGTGATAATTGCCGAATATGTGTCAAAGAATCTCTGAAACCTTAAGTTTGTTTTTCTTTCCCTAATTCTGTAGTTTACTATTTCTAAAGATTTGTAAGCAGTTCCCTAGGAACTTTGATGACTCCTTTTGCAAAGTACAAGTAGAATTGATCTAATATTGCTTGGTTGCAGGATCTGCCAAACTGGTGTTGTAGATGGGGAGGGGAATCTTCTAAGCATGTTTGTGATTGGAACAAATGTGGTTTGGAAAATCATTCTGGTAAAATCATAGTTGAGCTGAGCTAAGCTAGTTCCGGGGATTGGAGAGAAATGTTCCTAGAATTTGATGATCTCTCAGGGCCATATTAGCTCTAAATTTGATGAAAGAAAGAAGAAAAGCATGTATTAAGTCCTTACTATGTGACAGGCACTGTGCTAAGTGTTGAAGATATAAAGAATCGCTGAAAGAAGACATTCCCTACCCTCAAGGAGCTTACATTCTAAAGGTGAGCAGGTGAAGGTACTTGGTATAGGGGCATGAAAGTCTAGAACAAGGCTGGAATGAGAATGAAAGCAGCCAGCCTTCCACCTCCCCATAAAATGAAGGTTCCAGGAGGAACTCACCAATAGGAGAAGGGGGAGGGGATGGACTTGGGGACGGATATACCACGGGCATCAGGCTGTAAGGTAGTAGGCTGTTGAGCCAGCTGTAGAGGGGTCATTCTTTTGAAATCAGGAGAAAGTCAAGAACAGGACCAGCCAGGGAATGACAATGATCCTATGATCCTTTTGCCCCATTGGATATCTTATTACTAGTATAACTAGTCTCAGGTGGAGGCTGAAGCTGCTATGACTGTCTAATGGGGAAGGAATTGGGAGTGGAGTTGTTCCCTGATTACTAGCTGTTGGCTCCTTTAGCATTAGAAACTTTGACCCATGGGATGTCCTGCTGCAGAGGTATGGAGCAGGAAGTCTGAGGTTAAGGGACTGTTTTGTGGTTTGTCATTTCTTGCTTGTGGGTCGAGTTTTGAAAATTTTTGCACCCAAAGTGGGCTGAAGTTTCTGTCATTAAGTTGGGTGAGCCAGAAAACATGTACCTCCATTGACTATAGAGTTTCTTTGGGAGATAAAACTCAACAATATTCAGTCTAGTCTGATCATCATTAATAGCATTAAATATGAAGAGCAGCTAGATGGTACAGTGAATAGAACACTGGCCTAGAGTCAAGAAGACCTGAGTTCAAATCTAGACTTAGACACTTGACACTAGCTTTGTGACCTTGGTCAAGTCACTTAACACTGATTGCCTCACCTTTCCCCTAAAAAAAAAATAACATTAAGTACAAATTACTAAGATGTACTGTTTCTTTATTAGGCTAATTATTTGGTTCGTTTCTTTAGGTTGCTTACAATTTCAAATTATAATTGTGGTGATAGTGCTCATATTTGTTTGATTTGTTTGTTAATGGCAAACTAGATGCTATTATTTTCAATAAAATTTTAAAACTATTAATTTGTGATTTCAGAAACCATTTTTCTTAATTGAATGTGTAGATTGTGGTGGTATTTTATTCTTCTATTAAGTGGAAATGATAACCATTCCCACTTTGTAATGTAAAACATATGAAAATAGTATGAGGAATAATTTCAGGATAGCATTATACTGTAGTCAACATCTGTGAGTTATTTAGTTTATTCTTTTTCATTAACACGCATGGAAGAATTTATATCAATGACATCTTCTGGCTGAGTTTGTATATATTTGTCAGTCTGAATATAATGTTTATATCATTCATTTTGACTAAAACAGCTAACATTGTGATAACCAGACATCAATCTACAGTATTGCTAAATTGTATTAACTGGAATTAATTTTATTTGTCTTTTACTTTTGATATTGTTCCTTATCTATGTTTCTTATATTGTTTGCATTTTGTGATTGGTCAGATTGTTTAAGCATGTGAATTTAATATTTTTGATACATTTAATACAGTGCTTATTGAATGATTTGTTTATAAGTCATTCTATTCTATCATGTTGTTCTTTACTATATTCTTAATGCTTAATGTAGAATACTTTTTTAATGTAATGATTTAGTTCAAAACAGGACTTAATACTAAAAGTTCCTTTTTGGATAGTGTTAGAGAGATTAGGCATTGAAACCTAGGAATTATTTGCCAAAATCATTACATCACTAGCAACACTCTTGTCATTTAAAAGCCTGTTGGTTGCTCACGGGAAGAAAATAAGCAATGATCTTATCTTATCCATGCCAATAAGTCTGGAGGCTAAAATGAACCAGGCTGATCCTAGGGAAAAAAAAATGTTAGGAAAATAGGTACTTAGTCAAAATTGAAAGCGATGGGTTATAGCATCAGTACTGTTATTCCCAGGAAACTGAAGCTCATTCACTAGCAAGAAATAGTGTATTTATTTATTTTCCTACCATCCTTACCTCAACAGAACTCATTTTTTCCTCTAAAACCACCCCCTCTTCCAAATTTCCCTATCAAAGCCACCATGATCTTTCCAGTTATCTAGATTTCCAACCTTGTGGTCAGAATCCTTACTTTCCCTTACCTCACATATCCAATCAGATGCCAAATCTTACTGAGTCTGCCTTCACATTACCTCTCATATCTATCACCTTTTTTCTTTTCATATGGCCATCACCCTAATCCAAGTCCTCAAAACCTCTCTTCTAGGCTATTGACAATGGCTTCCTGATTGATCACCCTGTTTCAATGCTCTCCTCCCTTCAGCTTCTCTTCCATACAAACACTAAATTAAAACTCCCCCAACATTGGTCTGATTTTGTCACTAATCTGTCATCTGATTAAGCTCCAATAGCATTTCCTCTATGATAAAATATCAATACTTTTGTGACATTTAGAGACTTCTACAAACTTCTTTCACTTATCTTTCTAACCTTGTTCTGTATTATTCCCCTTCATTCACACTCAGTCTAGCTACACTGGCCTTCTTGCCATTCCTTTGAATGATATTTCACCTTCACCTCTGCTTCTTATAATCTCTAGTTTCCTTCAAAGCTCAACCCAATCTATGTTGTCTCTTTGGTACTTTTATATATCTCTCCAGATGCTAATGTGTCTCCTCCAAATCACCAGTTTTTATTTTGTATGTAATTATTTATTTACATGTTATCCACTCCACTGTTAGAATAAAGAATCCTTAAGGACAAGGGACAATTCATTTTTGTTTTTGCATGCTCAGCACCTAGCATAGTTGCTGGAACAAGTTACCCGCTTAATAAATGTTTTTGATTGAACTTTCTCAACATACCATTTTATGCTTTTTGTTTCTTCCTAATAAACAAAACCCACTATTTGTCATATAGAATGACTTCAGGGAGGGAGAGGGAGAGAATGGGATACTATGATGATATAAGAAATAGAAAACATGAATAAAAATTATTTTGAAAAATAAATGTTTTATTGAGTAATTGGTTGATAGATCCAGAGGCATCATGAGAAGTTTATTAACTGCATTGGTAGAGAGCGTCTCCACACTAGAATTTCCCTGTTCTAATAATGAAGTCACAAATAGCCCACCCTTTCCTCCCCAAATGTCCTAGTCATTGCATTGAGTGATGGTGATGGAAAGAAAGTTATGTCATAGACCCTGTCCTTATAATCTAATTATCATTGATATTATCATAATACTGTTTGACATTTTTATAATGATTTAAAGTGTAAAAAAGAAGCTCTTTGACCTACATTATCTTATTTGATCCTCAATGTCAATAGGGCATTAGAAGTATTAGGATCACAGACGTCAAGACCTAAAAGGGCTTTTTGAGATAATTTAGTCCACTTTGCTCATTTTTTAGTTGAGGAAATGAGGGGGTCAGATGATCTCTTAAATTTCTCCTACCCTTTATCTGTGATCCTATTATTCTCCAAGCTGATTTATTTCATTGGCATGAAACTCTGGAATTTCAGAGTGTGGAAACTTCCTCCTCCAATATAGATCAAAACTCACCTGTAATTTATAGTCTTAGAGATACAAAGAGACTGATGAGTTGACTTCCAAGGGTTACACATTTTGTAAGTAACAGAGCCAGATCTTGAATACAGGTTTTCTTGACTACAAAGCCTACTTTCTCTGCACCTTGCCAAGTTATCCCCATCTACTGCTCTTTTGTGTAAATTAAAAAATCCCTTGGTAGTGTGTGTAAACATTTCTATGTGATATTTTAATGTGTATCTCCAAAAGAATTTGCTTTAAACTGTTTAATTTTGTGACTGGTGAGTAGTTTCTTATCTGAATATCTTATTCATTTATTCTAGTTCCATTTATGATTCTATTCCTTAAATTAGTTCTTATTTTCAAGGTTAACTTTTTTTAAAAGGCACTGAAATGTAATAGTACTATTTGTGGTTTTGGCTTGTGTGTAACAAGTTAGTTTTAATGTATTATTTTATCAGAACTGACATGTAACATTAATATTTGTATTTGATTACTCAGAAATTATTATTAGATAACGTATATATTGAGGCTGGGTTCATTGGTTTCATATAGGATTGAAATATGTCCTATAAAAAAGTGTTAAGAAAAAAAAGGAGATAGTTTCAGTTTATACCTAACTTAACTTCAGTCACATGGTAAGTCATGCAGAACACTGGAGAATGCCAATAGTTAAGTTTTTTCCTCCACTGCTATGGCTCACAAGACTTGTATAGAGGCTTTCTCTTGGACTCCTAAAATGCATTTCCATTTCTGACTTAAAATTATAGACCTTCAGAAATGGAAAGAGCCTTAACAATCGCCTTCTTTACCACCCTCATATAGCAGATGTAACACAGAAGTTTTTGGTACACAGAAACCCACAAAGATTAAGCAACTTGCACAGAATCACACAGATAATTAGGGGTAGAATCTTAACTAGAGTCTCTATCTCCTTACTGCCTGTCCAGTATTCTTTTCTATGTCTTTATTTGCACCCATCTTACCATCTATTAAATATGTGCTTCTAACTGTACTATTAACCTGTTTTTTACTGCCTATTTTTAATACATTGTACTTACCAGTTTCTGCCGGCTTTTTTTTTTTTTTTAACATCGGCCTTTATTTGTTTAGTTAATACACATGAAGTCACTGGACTCTGAAAAGCTATGCACAAGCTTTGCCAGGTTCTGCAGAGCTATAAAGCCTTTGTGTATGGTTCTGGTGATGGACTTCCATTTCCTATCCAAAGACTAAGAAGCCCTTAAAATGACAATTTAATGAAGCCCCTAGAAAGTAGTTAAGTGATAGTATTAGAAAGTGGACAAGTGATAATTCTCCTTGTTTTTCTGGAATTTTCTTCTTCTTTTTTGTATTTATTTCATATTTAATTTTCCCCTAGTTAACAACATGTAAACAAGAATTTTTAACTTTTTTAAGGGGTGGCTGTGAAAAGTACACTGGCCCTAGTCAGGAGGATCTAAATTCAAATCCAGTCTCAGACACTTGACAAACTTACTGGCCCTGTGACCTTGGGCAAGCCACTTAACCCCAATTGACTTTCCTTCCCCTCCCCGCCCAAAACTGTTTAAACAAACAAACAAACAAAGATTTGTTATTAAAACTTTGAGTTGCAAATTCTCTCCCTTCCTTCCCACCCCCACCCCCACTATTGGGAAAGCAAGCAATTCCATATAGGTTATATGTAGTCATGCAAAACATATCCATAATAGTTATGTTGTCAAAGAAAACATAGGTTAAAAAAAAAACTCAGGAAAAATAAAGTAAAAAACAAAAGAAAACCAAAAGTTGCTTCAATCTGTATTCAGACACCACCAGTTGTTTCTCTGGGGATGGATAACATGTTTTATCCTAAGTCCTTCATAGTTGTAATGGATCATTGTATTGCTGAGAATTGCTAAGTCATTCACAGCTGATCATCCTACAGTATTGCTGTTACTTTGTATCCATTACATTTCACTTTGCATCAACCCATGTAGGTCTTTCTAGGTTTTTCTGAGAGTATCCTTTTCCATTACAATTACATATCACAGCTTATTCAGCCATTCCCCAATTGATATGAATCCCTTCAATTTCCAGTTCTTTACCCCAAGAAAAGAACTGGTATAAATATTTTTTGTACATATACATCCTTTTCCTTTTTGTTTTTTTTATCTCTTTTGGGAATACAGATCTAGTATCCCCAAAAGGGATGTCACAGGATATGCATGTTTTATAACCCTTTGGGCAGTTCCAAATTGCTCTAAGGAATGATTTAATCAATTCACAACTCTGACAATAGTATATTAATATCCCATTTTTCCCACATTCCCTCTAACATTTGTCATGTATCTTTTCTGTCCTATTATCTAATCCAGTGGTTCTCAACCTTCCTAATGCCATGACCCTTTAATATTCATATGTGGACATATCTGCATGTGGGCGACCCACCTGGAGACAGATAGAGGAGCTGTGTCTCGGTTCCTAAGACCATGGGAAATATATGTTTTCCCATGATAGATGGGAAGGCAGAATGGGGGACTGGGTAAACAATTTTGAGGAGGGACAGGGTGAAAGAAGAGGGAGAACAGAATAAATGGGGGTAGGGCGAATAGGATGGAGTGAAATAAAGTTAGCAATAATAAGTGTGAAAAAATATTTTTCTGTGTAGTAATGTAAACAATTCAACTTTAATAAGTCCCTTATGATTTTTCTTTCCTGTTTACCTTTTCATGCTTCTCTTGAATCTTAAATTTGAAAGTCAAATTTTATATTTAGTTCTGGTTTGTTTGGGTTTTTTTTTTGAAGAATGCATTAAATTCCTTTACATCATTGAATATGAATTTTTTCCCTTCATTGATTACACTCAGTTTTTCTGGGTAGGTGATTCTTGGTTTAATCCTACCTCCTTTGACCTCTGGAATATCATATTGTAAGCCTCTGATCCCTTAATGTAGAAGCTGCTAAATCTTGTATTATCCTGATTGTGTTTCCACAATACTTGAATTATTTCTTCCTGGCTGCTTGGAATATTTTCTCATTGACCTGGGAACTCGGTAAATTGGCTATAATATTACTGGGAGTTTTCATTTGGGGATCTCTTTCAGGAGGTGATTGGTGGATTCTTTCAGCGTTTCATTTTACCCTCTGGTTCTAGAATATCAGGACAGTTTTCCTTGATGGTTTCTTGAAAGATGGAGTTTAGATTCTTTTTTTGATCATGGCCTTCAGATAGTCCAATAATTTTTATATTATCTCCTAGCTCTGTTTTCTAGGCCAGTTTTTTTTTCCAGTGAAATATTTCACATTGTCTTCCCTTTGCTTCTGTTTTATTAGCTTCTGTATGCTCCATTCTAATTTTTAAGGAATGATTTTATTTTTTTTTTAGTGAGCTTTTGGACCTCTTTTTCCATTTGGCCAGTTTTGCTTTTTAAGGTATTCTTCTCCTTATTGACTTTTTGGATGACCTCATTTACCATTTGGTTTAGTGAGAGGGGAAGTGAAGTCACAAGGGCATGAAGGCCCCAGGGTGTGGAGACGCTTACCTGGAACAGCTGGTATTCATTGAGTAAGAAAATACATGATAACAAAGCTACTATGGATTCAGGAATGCTTTAAAATGAATTTGCATTTTATCCATTATATTATACATACTTAATAAATATTAATATGTTTTGTCCAAGAAATATAATACTTATTCTTTAAAAATTGTGTTTTCTTATTTATTTACACTGAGCTATTCAGAGGTGATATTTTGCAGCTTTCAAAGAGATTGGAAGTCTAGTCGATACAATGAAAGTTTCAGTTCCTAGACCTAGTTCTATTCATCCTTTTTTGGGATTGATATTTCAAAGCTACAAGTATGGAAAATCCACCTTCTCAAGTCCATGTTTTGGAAAAAGGTATCATGTACTTTCTAGCATTAATAAACAACTCTGGGTACTCAAGAAGAATGTTTAGCCAGAAATCAGAAGGTACTTTTATGTAAAGATTAATTTTAAAACTTTTTTCCTACCAAACATACTCATAAAGCATCTGTAATACAAAGCCATCTAGTTGAAACCCATTATCTGCATTTTGTGGAGGCTAAAAATATTTCAAAATAACAATGTTTGGTTAACATATTGCTTCTTGGGCTCCTTGTAATAACTCTTTAGCCCTTTAGTTATTTATGTTGGATAACTGCTCTATCAGAATATTCTATCATGCTAGAAGTCATTTTTGGTTCTTCTGATTGATCAGAATTGTAAAGGTTCTTCTTCAAGTAGATCATATAACTGATCATGCATGCTCTTAGGGAACTCTTGATTGACAATGAATTAATCTCAATTAAAGGTTGTTTAAATTTTTAAAAATCTTATTACCTACATCATATTTCCTTTTCTTATTTTATCTTTTCTGCCCCAGCACATCACTCAGTGTAGAGGGAATTTTTAAAACATAAAGATAGGTTAAGAGGAGACAAAAGTATTTTTATGTGCTAATGACATGACAATTCACCTGGGAAGATCCTAAGAAATGAGCAAAGGAACTAATTGAAACAATTAATGACTTTGTTGAAGTAGCTGTATGTAAAATAAACCCACAAAAATTATCAACAGCATTTTCTTATAGCAGTAACAAAACTGAGAAGGGCATAACAGAAAAAGAAGTTCCATTCTTAATAATACTTAGCTTATAAATTCATTGCTATACCATTCAGACTTCCAAAGGAATACTTTATGGAGGCATACAGAATAATAAAATGTATTTGAAGGAACAAAAAATCTAGAATATCAAGGGGAATGATGAAAAATTAGTTTTAAAAAAAGGGAAAAGTACTTCTAGACCTCAAACTATATAATAAAGTTGAAATCATCAAAACTACATCCTAAAAAGTACAAAAGGACACAAATAAAAAGGCTTAAACAGGGAAGAATAAGAAGTGAATAAAAAGTAATAAAGAAAGAATAAAAATTAATTTTAATTACCCAGTTTCTGACAAATTCCAAAATATAAATTATTAAGGAAAGAGTCCCTATTTGACAAAAATTGCTGAGAGATTATAATCCAGTCTCACAACAGTTAGCTTTAGATCACAATCTTTTGTCATATGCCTCAATAAATCAAAATAGATATGTCTTGAATATTAAAGATCATATGAATAAAGTATTACATAAAAGTCATATCATATACCTTTCATAGCTATGTTAGGGGCTGCATTCCTAACTAAACATGAAACTGATGAAAATACATTTTTATTACGTGAAATTGGTCAAGATGGCAATTCATTAAAAGCAAAAATGCTTTTTTATTAACAGTATTACTATAGTTAGCATAAAAAAGGAAGCAGTGGGCTGGAGCTTTTTATCTAGATCTCTGACAAGGATCTAAGAGAAATAGGTAGTTAATAAATGTTGTTGAGCTGTTTCTTAGTCCTATCTGACTCCATATGGGGTCTTCTTGATTATATTGGCTTGGTTTGCTATTTCATTCTCCACCTCATTTTATAGGCAAAGAAACTGAGGCAAACAGTTAATTGACTTGCCCAGGGTTACACAGCTAGTAAAGTGTCTGAGGCCAAATTTGAACTCAAGAAGATGAGTCTTCCTGACTTTGTCCACTGCCCCACCTTCCTGCCTCATACATAGATACATATGTACATATACACATATATACATATATATATATATATATATATATATATATATATATATATATATTAAAAAAAAACAGTCATTTTCCACTTCATAAGTTACCAAAGTGTATGAATAGATCTCTCAAAAGAAGAATATGCAGCCATTAAAAACCATTTAAAAGTGCTCCAAATAGCCAGCTAATAAGAGAAACACAAACCAAAATAATTCTTGAGGATGTAATGTTTTATATTCTTATGTTCAGTTTCTTCACTTCCAGACAATTAAAAACTTACGATTGTTTTCTGATAATCAATATTTTAAAAGTTTTATTAATAAGTAGCATGTATCTAAAACCATCAGCAAGTATTATATGTATTGGGGATAAGCTAGAAGCATTTCCAGTAAGATTGGAGGTGAAACAAGGATGTCTACTATCATCCCTCTTATTCAGTTTGGTACTAGAAATATTAGCTGTAGCAATAGGAAAAGAAAAAGGAATAGAAGGAATTAAGTTAGGCAAAGAAGAGACCAAGCTATCACTCTTTGCAGAGATATGATGATATACTTAGAGAATCCTAGAAAATCAAGTAAAAAACTACTTGAGATAATAAATTTAGCATAATTGCAGGATATAAAATAAACCCACATAAATCCTCAGCATTCCTATACATTTTTAATGAAGTCCAACACCAGAAATAGAAAGAGAAATTCCATTTAAAGTTACTGTAGGCACTATAAAATATTTGGGAATCTGCCTGCCAAAACAAACCCAGGACCTATATGAACACAATTGCAAAACACTTTTCACAGAAATAAAGTCAGATCTAAATAATTAGAAAAACATCAGTTGCTTGTGGCTAGGTTGAACTAATATAATAAAAATGACAATTTTACCTAAATTAATTTATCTATTGAGTGCCATACCAGTAAATCTACCAGAAAATTATTTTATAGAGCTAGAAAAAATAGTAACAAAATTTGTCTGGAAGAAAAAAAGGTCCAGAATATCAAGGGAACTAATGAAAAGAAATGCTAGGGAAGGTGGCCTAGCCGTACCATATTTTTAGACTGTATTATAAAGCAGCAGTCATCAAAACTACTTGGTACTGGCTGAGGAATAGAGTGGTGGATCAATGAAATAGATTAGGTACAGGCGACACTGCAGTCAATGACAATAGTAATTACTGTATGACAAACCCAAAGACCCTACCTTGTGGGATGAGAATTCACTATTTGCCAAAAACTGCCGGGGAAATTGGAAAATAGTTTGGCAGAAACTGGGCATAGACCAATATCTTATACTGTATACCAAAATTAAATCTAAATGGGTGCATGATCTAGATATAAGGCTGAGACTGTAAGCAATCTGGGAGAGCAAGGAATAATTTAGCTGTCAGATTTATGGAGAACAGAGAAATTTATGACCAAAGAAGAAATGCAAAATGGATAATTTTGATTACATTACGTTGAAAAGTTTTTGTACAAATAAAGTTAATGTAACCAAGATTAAGAGGGAAGTGGAAAATTGGGAAAGAAGTTTTACAACCAGTGTCTCTGATACAGGCCTCATTTCTAAAATATACAGAGAACTTAGTCAAATCTATAAGAATACAAGTCATTCTCCAATTGATAAATGGTGAAAGGATATGAACAGGCAATTTTCAGAGGATGAAATTAAAGATATCTATAAACATATGTAAAAATGTTCTAAATCACTGTTGATTAGAGAAATGCAAATCAAAACAACCCTGAGATACCACATCTCACTGGTCAGATTGGCTAAAATGACAAAACAGGAAAATGATAAATGTGGAGAGGATGTGGAAAAATTGCACTATTACACTAATGCATTGTTGGTGGAGTTGTGAACTGATTGAACCATTCTGGAGAGCAATTTGGAACTATGCCCAAAGGGCTATTAAAAAGTACATACCTTTTGACCCAGCAATAACCACTTCTAGGGCTGTATCCTAAAGACATCATACAAGTGGGAGGAAGACCTGTTTACACAAAAAAAAGTATTTATAGCAGCTCCTTTTGTGGTGGCAAAGAATTGGAAATCAAGGGGATGCCCATCAATTGGGTAATGGGTAAACAAGTTGTTGTCTATGAATGTAATGGAATACTATTGTGCAATAAGAAATGAGGAGCAGATGGACTTCATAATAACCTGGGGAGACATATATAAACTGATGCTTAGTGAGGAGAGCAGAACCAGGAGAACTTTGTACACAATTTCAGACACATCATTATGTATGATGACTAACTATGATAGACTGGGCTCCTCTCAGCAATGCAAAGTTATAAGACTCATGATGGAAAAGATATCCACATCCAAAGAAAAGAACTATGGAGTTCGAATGTAGATTGAAGCACACTACTTGCTCTCCCTTTTGTGTTTAGTTTTGTTTCGTTCCTTTTTTCTCATTGTTTACTTCATTGATTATAATTCTTCTTTACAACCTGACTAATGCTTAATGCAAAGGTATTTGTAGACCCTATATCAGATTGCATGCCATAGCAGTGGGGGGGGGGGGGAAGGAGATGGGGGCAGAGAGTGGGGGAGAAAATTTGGTATTCATGGGATTGTGAAACTGAATGTTGTAAACTAAAAGTAGATAAACAAATTTAATTAAATAAAATTGAAGGAAAAAAAAGGAAAACAGTTTCATTGATGTCTTTTTTTATAACTTTGCAAATAGGCCTCCAACCTCTATTCTTTCCAGTGAACCTTACCTTGTAATAAACAAAACAATACAACCAACAGACACAGCAACCATGTTTGTTAGAATATGCAACATACCACTTCTTCAGTCCCTCACCTCTAAAATGGAAGGAAAAAGCTATATTTCCTCATCTCTTTGGGAGCATGATTAATTATTACAATCACAAAGCTTTTGGATTTGTCCTTTTCTTTTACATTATTGTCCTTACTGTGTAAAGTGTTTTCCTCATTCTGCTTATTTTACTCTATATTAGTTTATACAAATCTACCCATGTTTCTCTTTATTTGTAATTTCTTACAGCATGATAATATACCACATATTCATACACCCACAATTTGTTCATTTATTTCCCAACTAATGGACTTAAATGTTTTAGTATATAATTTTTTGGTACCACAGAAAGTGCTGCTATGAGTATTTTCTTACGTGAGACATTTTTTGTGTCTCTTTTTCTGAATGTGACCTGCTTTCATTATTTTGGCCACAGTGAGATCTCAGTCTCAAAGAGGCACAAACAATTTAGTGACTTAGTTTAAATTTGCATCAAATTTGCTCTATTAAAATACATATATGAAGTGATATAGCATGTAAATCAATGTCATTAGCTTCCTTAGGTTCTTTTCGAGCCTAGTTTCAACTAATAGACAAATGATGCCTTTAAAAAATACAATTGGTTTATTGTTCACACAGGCATATTTATGCTGTTCTGAGAATGAAGCCTCTCTGTATTTGCAATCTCATCCTACACCACAACTCAGGAGCTGGAAAGTCCCCTTACAAGGAAAAATGCTCAAGAGCACCACACTCAAACCTTTGATCTGGTTGGCCCCCATCCCACAGACCAATGAACAAAATTAGTAGGTAGCTTTCTCTATTCAATGTTTTCCTGACTTGGAGAATGAGGGTAAGGGAACAGACCTTTTCAGGTCTACACCTTCTGGAATACTTGAGATAAGAGCTAACCTTTGCCTCATGTTCCTTCATTGAGCATCATACAGATCAACAATAAGCCCTATTAGGGTTCTTGTTTATTGCCTTTGGATATTTCAAACTGGATGTCCTGTATACATCTTAAACTCAACATATCTATAAAAGAAATCATTATCTTTCCTCCCAAACCTTCTCAAAAGACTATTTCAATGAAGGATAAGCTCTGGAAGTTCCTATAGTTTTAGAAAGGCTTTTTTAATCACTCTTATTCAGTCTCCTTTGCTGGATGTTCATTCAAGTCATGCCTGCTAACTATAACTTCTTCTAAGGTCCTGTCTTGGTTACTAAGTTCCTTAAGAAGACTCAGTACAGTTAATGCCTACATTTCCTTTTTTCCCCCCATTCGTTTTTTTCCCCTACTCTCTTTACAATCTGGCTTCTGACATAATTATTTAAGTGAAACTCCAAAGTTAACACTGATCTTTTCATTGCTAAATCTAATGACTTTTTCTCAATCCTTATCCTTCTTGATCTCTCTGTATCCTTTGTCACTATCTTTCACCCTCTTCTTTATACTCTTTTCTTTCTAGGTATTAGTGACACTGCACTCTCCTAGTTTTCCTCCTACCTATCAGATCTCTCCTCAGTCTCCTTCATTGGATCTTCATCCAGATTATTCCCAGTAACTGTGGGTGTCCCACCAAGAGTCTACACTGGTTCCTCTTCTCCTCTCTCTCTTTCTATGCCATTTTGCTTGGTTATCTCATCAGTTTCCATAGAGTCTTTTATCATTTCTATGCCAGTGATTCTCAGTTCTGTCTATCTATTCCTAACTTTTTTTAACCTCCAGTGTCACATCTCCATTTGCCTAATGGACATTTCAAATTGGATGTACTGTAGACAACTCAGACTCAACATATCCAAAACCGAACTTATTCTGTTTCTCCTCATATCCTTCCCCTTTCCAGACTTCCCATTACTGTGAATTGTACCGCCATCCTCTGAGTCACCCAAGCACACAGCCTCAGTATTGATCTCTACTCCTCACATACAGCCCCCTTAAAATGTATTTAGGTAGCTAGTTAGTTTTAGTTTTCAGCATTCACTTTTATAAGATTGTGAATTCTAAAGTTCCCCCCCTTCCCTCCTGTATGCCCTCCACAAGACGGCATGCAACTGATATAGGACATATATGTGCCGTCAGATTAAACATATTGATTGCCATGTTAGTCATGTTGTACAAGAAGAATCAGAACGAAAGGGATAAACCACGAGAAAAAAAAGAGATAATAGTATGCCTTGATCTGCCTTCAGACTTCATAGTTCTTTCCCTAGATGTGCGTAGAATTTTTCCATCATGAATCTTTTGGAATTGAATTAAATCATTACATTGCTATCAAAGTTGATAATCTCATGTCGTTGCTGTTACTGTATACATTGTTCTCCTGGTTTTGTTCACTTTCTTCAGCATCAGTTCATGTAAGTCTTTCCTGGTTTTTCTGAAGTCTGCCTGCTCATCATTTCTTATAGAACAATAGTATTCTATTACATTTATATACCAAAACTTGTTCCCCCATTCCTCATTTGACAGGCAACCTCTGTTACCAGTTCTTGACCAACACAAAAAAGAGCTGCTATAAATATTTTTGTACATATGGGTCCTTTTCCATTTTTTATGATCTCTTTGGGATACAGTCCTAGTAGTGCTATTTCTGCATCAAAGGGTATGCACAGTTTAATAGCTCTTTGGTCATGGTTCCAGATTGCTCTCCAGAATGGTTGGATAAGTTCACAACTCCACCAGCAGTGCATTAGTGTACCAATTTTCCCACATCTTCTCCAACATTTATTTTTTTCCCTTCTTGACATAACAACCAATCTGATAGATGTGAGGTGGTACCTCAGAGTTGTTCTAATTTGCATTTCTCTAATCAATATTGAGTTAGAGCATTTTTTCATGTGACTATAGATAGCTTTAATTTTTCCTCTGGAAATTGCCTGTTCCTATCCTTTGACCATTTATCAATTGGGGAATGAGTTATATTCTTACAAATTTGACTCTGCCCTCTATATATTTTAAGAATGAGGCCTTTACCAGAGACACTGACTATAAAAATTGTTTCCCAGCTTTCTGCTTCCCTTCTAATCTTGCTTTGGCACTCACATCCCTTTCTATCCAATCATTGGTCAAGTCCTTTTAATTTTACCTTTGTTAACCTTTCTCATATGCCTCCTTCACTTTTCTTGCACTTCAGTCACCTTGATACACGTCCTCATCCTCTCCTGTGGATTATAGTGACAGCCTTCTGATTCGTTTCTTTGTCTCCCGTCTTTCCCATTCTGTTTCATCCCTAAATTATCTGACAAGTGGATGTTCCTAAAGAGCAGGTCTGATCATATCACTTCGCTATTCAATAAATTCCAGTGGTTTACCTCCAGGATCAAATGTGAAATCCTAACATAGTCAATAAATTCTAGTAGTTTCCTTTCAACTTTAATGCCCTTCATAACCTTACTTCCTCCCTTTTACCTCTACAGTCTTTTTGCAATTCACTCCCCTACATGTTCTCTGAGATCCAGTGACACACACAAAATACTCATCTCCCAATTCTGAACGTTTAAACTGGCTGAGATACTGTCCCTCCTCATTTCCTTATTATTTCATTATAAATTTCAGCTTCTATTAAAAAAACAACAACAAATAAATCTAAAAAAAAAAAATACGCCCAAACCTTTTCTAGTCCTCCTTAATCTCAATACCTCCCATCTGAGATAACCTCCAATTAATCCAGTATGTGGCTTGTTTGTATGTAGTCATCTGCATATTGTCTTCCTCCATTAGATTGAGAGCTCCTAGAGGGCAAGGTCTGTTTCTATTTTTCTCCATATCTCTTGTTTTTCACATACCTGGCACATGACAGGCAAATGATTAATAGATGCTTGTTGACTTCACTTGACAGTGGCCCTTGGTGATGCTGGCAGGGATTCAGGAAAGTCATTTTCCTCCTACTGGCAGCAACATCTCATGTAAAGAGACACCTGAAACAAATGCTTTTGTTTATTTGAAAGACCAGTCCTTGAAGGGGGGAGCAGCTCTTCTGTGTGACAAGCCAAATCCACTCACTAGAGCTCTTGTTGGGGCACTGAAACTTTTCTAACATAAAGTCATGGTGGGTTGACTTTAAAAATGCATAGACAGGCCATATGTTAGATCAAAATAAAATTTAAACTAGGGGCCTGGGTTAGGAGTTTTGACCAGAGTTTCATAAGACAATTTCATAAATTCAGCTAGAGTTTATACATACATAAGCTTATTTGCTCAGGCATGTGAATGAGAGGACTGATTCAAAGAGGGTTAAAATGATTGCAGACAGTACATAGGTGGCATATTAATAATAAATGATGATTATATAGTACTTTAAGGTATGCAGAGTACTTTTTTATATATTACTTCATTTGAGATCGAATATCCCCTTTAAGGTAGATACTTCAGATATCGTTATCCTCATTATGCTGAAGAAGAAACTGAAGGTCAGAGAGATTAAATTACTTTTCTGTGGTCACAAAGCCTTCAAAGGGTCAAAGATAGCAATGGATCTCTAAACACAGCTTTTCCCCCCCACAATAGCAGGTTTCCTCTTTGCCAGCTGACATAGCACATGAAGTTTTTTCAATGTGCTTTGTAATAATTGCCTCATTTGATTCTCACCATAGTCCCTTGAATTTTTCAGTGTATGTGTGTGTACACTTATACATATATACATGTATGTGATAATAATGTCACAGTTTTACAGTTGCAAGTTTATGAAGCACTTTCTAAAAGTCATGTATCTTAAGGTTTTTTTTAACCTCTTAATGTTAAAGTATGTCTCTAAAAGAGGAGGAAAAATTGGTCATTTGAGCTTCACGTATTAACTAACAAAATTTGAGTTTCTAAGAACTATTGTTATTTGGAGTACCTCAGAGGCAAAACAATTTGAGTAGTTTGTCTAATTTTTAGTGCATTCACAATCTGTTTTGCAGAAATACCTCCTGATTTGTCATTTTTCTGACAATTAGCATTCTTTAGGAGAAGCCCAGAAAGAAGCCCATTACTAGAAGGGATATTTGGGAAAGCTTCACAGTTAGTCTATATATTGAGCCCCAAACCAGGAAATAGTATTTATTTTATATATTTGTTAGATTTAAAAAAACAACAACAACAACTTGTGTTCTTTGCTAAGAGATCCCAGGACATGCTGCATAAAGTATGAATAATTAAAACCTCCATAAAATAACAGTATTCCAAAGCTAAGCAAAATTGACTACAAGGGGCAGGTAGGTAGCACAGTGAGTAGAGCACCAGCCCCAGAGTCATGAGGACCTGAGTTCAAATGAAGCCTCAGACATTTAACACTTACTACCTGTGTGACCTTGGGCAAGTCACTTAACCCCAATTGCCCTGCCTTCCCCTCTCCAAAAAGACAAAAAAAAAAAAAAATTGGCTACAATATGGTAGCAGCAACAACAGCGTTACTTGAACTTCAAAATTAGGATAATTGCAATTGTAGTTAATATTTCCTAAATATTAATTTAATATTATAACTTAATAGATTAACATGCTGAAAGCCTATATTCCCAGTAAGATTATATACTTTGACACAGCGTATAAATGTAGACACATAAATTAAGGTAAATGCCAAACAAATGCATCGTCTCCCCACAGAGCAATTTTGAGGGTCTTACAGTTAACAATTCAGGTTGAAAACAATATTATAGGAAGATTTGAGTTCAAATCCAGCCTCAGGCATTTACTAGCTGTGTGACTCTGGACAAGTCACTTAATCACTGTTTGCCTCAATTTTCTCAACTGTAAAATGGGGATAATAATAGCACCTATCTCCCAAGGTTGTTATGAAGATCAAATTAGATAATAAATTTAAAGGGCTTAGCACAGTGCCAGGAACATAGTGAGCACTCCATAAATGTTGACTATTTTTATCATTATTATTCCCATAATGTAGCTAAAATAGTATATTTGGAATATTTTTTTCACCGTTTTTCATTATAAATGTATTTTACCTGCATTATAGCTTAAATAGCCATGTGTAGGCTGAGTTGCTTCACAGAGTGAGTGTAAGGAAACTGATATGCAAACTGTAAGTGTGAATTATCAGTCTGGTCACCTAAGCATCATTTCATAGTAATATTTCTATGAAAATATATTTTCCACCTTCCAAACAGCTGATTTGGAAATGAACTTTAAGAACATAAATTGATGACTCCCTTTATGTATTTTATCAACATCCCTTTTTTGTGTTTCCCAGGTAACAACAACAATAATAATAATAATAAAACAATAACATCATCACATTTATATAGCCTTTTAAGATTTACAAATTCTTTTTTTCACAATAATCCTGTGATATAGGTAAAACATTTCAAATATTTTTTAAGCACCTACTAGTACTGGGAATATAGAAACAACTACAATAATCCCTGCTCTCAAAGAGCTTTTACTCTACTGAATGAATATGGCATGTCTATAGATAGCTAAGTACAAGGTACATAGGAAATGGTACTAAATGCTTTCAAGAGGTACCAAGCATTAACAGTTGGGGAGATCAAGAAAAGTCACCTAAGAAATACATGGAAAGAAGATAGAACAGGGGAGGAGAGAATACATTCCATTCAAATTCCTTGTGTTAAATATTCCATTCTAGTTCTTTGCATTAAATAATTTGAAATGTAATTTTTGTAAGCTATTCCTTTTTTAAAAAATTTGATTTATTTACTTTTAGTTTACAAGATTCTGTTCCATAATCTTTTTGAGTTTCAAATTTTCTCACCTCCCTTCTCCCCCCCCCCCCCCGTGGCGGCATGCAATCAAGTATTGGATCTGCAAATATTGTCAAATTGGACATTAGTTTGGTTGTATAGAAGGGTTGTAACCAATGCAGTGAACAATGGGAAAAAAGAAAGAGAAACAAACATGAAAAAGAACAATAGTAGGTTGCTTCAATCTCCATTTAAACTCTGTTCTTTTTAAACTCTGTTCTTTTTAAATCTTTCTCTGAATGTAGATATGTCCTTTCATCCTGAGACTTGTAGAGTTGTCTTATAACTATGCATTGCTGAGAAGAGACCAGTTTATCAAAGCTGGTTGTCACACATACAAAGTGTCTGTGATTATGTACAAATTTTTCCTGGTTCTGCTCTTCTCACTTAAGCTATTCTTTTTTAAAGTTAGAAGTTTTAACATTTAAAGTTAAAGTTTTAACATCTGCCATACCTTGATCTAATTTCCTTCACTTATTTCCAATGTATCAGAGAAACATGGAGCTACTTCGTTTTCTGCCTCAAAACTGCTTCTTTGTTAATCTCACCCAAGTTAACTTCTGACTTCTGTTGGGACCCTTTTCTACCTTTATCCACCATGTTCCTTTTTGGAGAATGAATTGGAGAAGCAGGTAATGTTTCATGTCGTTTAGGTTGGTTTACATAGTGTTATCATTGCTACAATTAAGCCCTCAGATGTCATTTGGAGTTCCATTGTCCCACGGGACTCCAAGTAGAAGACCTTGAATAGAAGAGAATTTCCAGTGAAGAACTTGAGTGGGACCCTTTGGTATAAGATGAAAACCTTTTACAGTATAAAAATGAACTTTGCAATCTGTGGTTTATATACACAAGTCATTCATACATATGCAGGAAGTTTTCTTGACTTTTGCTAACTTCTGAAGCCCGTGAAATTTCAGAAGAAATGATTTGTTGTAAAAATTTAGTGAACTGTGACTAAGCACCTTTTAATAAAAAGTATTGGTGTTTTAATTCCAGAGGTTTGACTGTTTATGAATGGTTATATTTTATAAGGTACTTTGTCATAGCTCACAAGATATTTATAGCAAATCTTTTTTTAGTGACTTTTTCATTAAGAAAACCCGTGAGAATTTCCTGAGCATACAGAGCAGTCTTCTGATCACATAGGAGGATTACCCAAAAAAGACTTGCTATTTCTTTAGATTTGAAATTTCTATTAAGTGAAACCATAGTACTGGTTGTGAGGGAAGGGTAGAAGAGACTCAAAAAGAAGACAAAGAAATGGCTGTAGAAAAATGACTAAACTATTTGACAAAATTCACAAATTCTTTTAAGAACATGTTTATAAATTTAGAGAATATAAAATACTTTTTGGTCCTTCGCTATTTTATTACTGACTTAGGTAAGATTTCAATGGCTTTTCAGTGGTTTATAAAATTTGCTAATGACTCAAAGTAAGAAGACAAACTTACAAATTAGATGACAGTTAAAAACCAGAAATATGCTGGAATAATGGGCCAAATCTAATAAGATAAAATTGAATAGAAATTAAATGTAAAGATGTAGAATTGGGTTCAAAAAATCAGTTTCAGAAGTATAAGATGGGGGTACAGAGAGAAATGTAGTTGGGCACTTGTAAAATAGCAGGTTAAATAAATATATGAATCAGGAAGTTTTATTTTTAGGCAGTCCAAAAAGATCTTAGGACACATTGGGTTGCATTGTGTCTAGGAGGAGGGAAGTGATGCTCTACTCAGTGTATACTTGGATCACTGGGTTCAGTTCTTGATTCTTCAATTTTGGAAGAACATTGATAAACTGGAGTTGTCTGGGGAGGAGCAATCAGGGTGCTCAAGCTAAGAGGATAAGTTAAAGATTTTAACTGGATAATGTTTAGTTTGGAGAAGAGAAGATTTAGAGGGACATGATAGCTCTCTTTAAGTATTTGCTGAGCTGTCATATGATAGAAGGACAAGATTTCTCCTGCTTGACGTAGAGGGTAGAAGTAAGATCAATAGATAGAAATGATTGAAAGTTAGGTCTTTGGCTTACTGTAAGAAAAAGCTATGTAACAATATCCAGAATTGAAATGATCATCCTTAAAAAAAATAATGTTCTGCCTCAGTGGGGTTCTGCAGATAAAGACTGGATGCCCTCTTATGGGATGTATTGTAGAGGGATTCCTTTTCCATAATTTTTTTGGGGGGGGACCATTTGGTCTCTGAGATTCCTAACCATTCAAAAGTTCTCTGATAGCGTGATGCAAAAATTAGTAAAATTAATGTTTATTGACCTGTAAAAAGAGAGGAGAGTAAAAAGAGTGTGAGGAAGAACAGAGAAGTTCCTGTCTTTCTATGTGGTAAGATCTGGAATATGTGAAAGAGCAAAGTATGAACATTATAAAGAAAAGTATTGTAAAGAACGACTGCCTTATATTTTAGCAATAACTTTCCTTCCTTTGTTTATGCTTATATTTTACAATAAAAATGGATTGTTTAGGATAATAATTTGTCTGCTAGAATATAGCAGTATAGATTATAGATTCATGTTCCTAAAATTTTTGAAACACAGCCACAGTCAGTAAACATTTAGTAAGTGCTTCCTATATACCAGGTGCTGTGCTAAGCACTGGAGATAAGGGAGAAAGACAAAAGAAAGTCTTTACCTTCAAGGAACTCACAATCTAACAAGATGAGAAAACATGTAAAAAGAAGTTAGGATTGGAGACAGTGGAGAGAAAGGAAAAGGGCCCTGCAGGGGAATGCAGCCTGAAAAGAGAGATGCCCTGAGAGCCTCTTTAAGTGGTGGATTTAGGAAGAGCTCTCCAATATCTGCCCTCTACCCTCTCCAATCAGAAGAAAGGAGGTATCCCAGGGATAGGGGTACTCAGGGGGTGTGAGTTTCACAAAGGAGGAGTAGAGACCATTTTAGGCTTCTTTTGATTACTACCACCTCCATTACCACCTACTTTCTGTCCACTCTCAATCATGAAACATAAAATTAAACCAATATGGTCTACCATTTATCTGTAAATCATCAAACCTCTGAAGTAGATGAATCTTGGACTTGCCAACATATTCTGCATATGATTTATGTTTATCTTGCCTGTGACCTTTTTAATTCCTAAATTTTCACTCGCCAGTATAGATGAAATATTCTTTCTTTTTCTGTTTCTCTTTTGCCCCCACTAACAAACAGATGTTACTACATCATTTTCAATTCTTCATGTAATAATTGACTAGATTAACTCTCATACTATACTTGGACTATAGAATTCAATTCTCTAAAACCTTTGCAGAATGCTAATGCTGCTGTTACTTCCTATCTTTTCATGTTAAAAATATACATCACAAAATCTTCTACATTTGTAAGCTATGCTATAGCTTCCCCATTTATCACAGCATTTAGTTTTAGCTTTGATTTTTTTTCAAAACTTTCATAAGATAATTTTTTTTAAATCGAGTGCTTTTGTGTTATTTTTTTCTTTTTAACGAATTTTCCCACTTACCTACCCTGAAGAGCCTATCAGCCTCTGTCATTACTTATAAAATGGTCAGGACCCGATCCCCTACTTTTCCATGTAGCACTGTTAACAATTATTTAATAGTGTCCATAAAAGACTTTGATCACCTCAAATAACAAGAATTCTGATGAAAAGAAAGAGTTACTGCTGCAGCCAAGGTTTTGGCTTCACCCTCCTTTGGTACTATAGTCTATAGGTAACTGTGCTGTTCCATATAATTATCACTGACATTTATATAATGCTTGAGGGCAGCTGAGTGTCACAGTGGATAGAATATATTGTACCTGGAGACAGAAAGACTCATCTTCTTGAGTTCAAATTTGACCTCAGACACTTACTAGCTGTGTGACCCTGGGCAAGTAAGTTAACACTGTTTGCCTTAGTTTCCTTATCTATAAAATGAGCTGGAGAAGGAAATGACAAACCACTCCAATATCTCTGTCAAGAAAACCCCAAATGGGCTCACGAAGAGTGGGACAGAACTGAAACAAGTAAACAACAGCAAAATATAGTGCTTGAAAGTTACAAAGTGCTTTATACACTTTATCTCATTTGAATTTTACATTAACCCTGTTAAGTAGACATTATTGACATCATTATATAGAAGAAGAAACTTAGTTCAAGCCTAAAATGACTTGCTACCTAGTTAAGTGGAAGGAAGATAATTTTAATCCAAGTCTTCCTAATTTCAAGATAGCTGTATTTGAATCCCGGTCCTGACACTTAGTATCACTGTGACTATGGGCAAATCATTTAATCTGACCTAACCTCTGTTTCCTCATGTGTAAAAATGGGGGTTAATACTAGAAACATTACCTTTTGTATATGGTCGTTGCGAGGAAGGTGCTTTGTAAATATTAAAAGTGCTGCAGGAGTGTGACTTGTTTTTATCATCACAACATTTTTATGGTACTTAATTCTATGTTTCTTTGTTTGAAAGTTTGTTTATTGCAGTTTTTTCAGGATAGTGTTCAAGATAGTCCCTTTTATAACTAGAAATTGATGACTTTTTGTTTTGTCCCCACAAATAGTTTTACATTTTTTTCCATAGGTAAAAGAGAAGAAGGTTCAAGCTTTGAAAGTGATATAGGCAGATAATTACATAATCCTGCACTGAATCCTTCCTCAGTCCTTTGAATATTCTGACTGCTATATAAATCAATCAATTAGCATTAATTAAGCCCCTAATATATGTGCTTACATCCTATTGGGAATACATGTAAACATTTAAGTAAGTAAAAAGTATATGCAAAGAAAATACAAAGTAATTTTGTTTGAAAGATATTGGCTAAAAAAGAACTGGATTTCTTTGAAAGGAGTAACATGGAGTAAGTGGGCAATATTTTGTAGATATATTTGTTTCCTTCCTACTTTTCTCTCATTGAATAAAATATTTAAGCAGGATAGAAAGGAGGGGCAACAAAAGGGCCAAAGAAATCAAGGCAGTGGTGTGATTTATCTGCTGGATTAAGAGGCCAAGCCTTCTTTTGTATAGTTTTATTTTCATGGTGTGACCAGAGGCTTAGGAAACAAAGAAAAAAGTAGATTTTGAGAATATGTTTTTGCTGAATTTCATATCCTCAATGTATTACCCTTTTGAATTTCCCTTTGTCTCAGCTAGAACCAAATCATGCAGTTTATTAATCATCTAAGGTTTAAAAGAGTATTTCTCCACTATCATGATGATTAGAATCTAAGGACTTGGATTTAGTGACTTACAGCATTTACATACTTTTTAAGAACAATGTCAGTTCTTTCTCTTTAAAGGTCAGCATCTTTTAAGTAATACACTGAAAGGAGAATCAAGCATTGGAACAAGTTACTAATTTTAATAAACCTTGATATTTTATTTTAAATACCTAGTAGGGTATACCTAAATCTCTGAAGGCATTGACATATTTATTACTAATACTAAATTTGCCAGATACTTTTAAATAAATGAGTAAAATATATTATAAAATAATAAGGTAATACCTGTCTTCTAATTCATCATCACTTTGCTTTGCCAAGGGTACCACTTGTTTTCTCTTTTCTTTTTGTGATCTAGTCATCTGTATAAGCATAATCAAAAGTCCTTTAACTGATATATCAGCCTTTATCTCTTAGATCATTACTAGGGAACCTTTAATTATCCAATACCAGCATATAGCATAAATCTTCATTAGGAAATTCCTTGTGAATTTTTTGCTGAAAAGTAGTTACTGTGCTGTGTAGGTGAAGCAACTGTTTGCTTAAGTTTATTTTTTTAAAAAAAGCACATTTTAATTTGCTTTAAAAATATCAACTGGCACTGGTTCTCATTATAGATGTGCGGTTGTAACATTTCATTTTTAAAATGTGTATCTTTTTTTTTTCAGGTCTAAAGGAGTCCAAAGAAACCATCTAAAACTTTAAAAATAACCACTAAACTTACAGTGCTTTTGGTTTTTAAAAATCCTTAAGGGAAGACATTTTTTTGTCTAGGACTTAAGCTTCACACCGGGTGGCCCATTTAAAACAAGCCCTGCACACAGCCACATTATTAAATGGGAATTGGTTTAAATGGGCCACCTTGTAAATCAGATTTTTTAAAATGGATATTTACTTCTTCATAGGCAGAGTGATCTGGATATAAGTTTTCAGTTACTCCAGTTTAGGAAATATTCCCCAAATTCAAATCTGTGCACTCAGGTGACATTGAAATGGGCAAATCTCAAATTCAGAGAAATGCAAAACCTTATGAATTCAAAATCTGAAAAATGAGGTTTGACCCTCTTTGAAAATTTAGCCAATGTTTTATGCCAATCTTCTATTCCAAATATTTTTTTATGGATGAGATACAAACAATTGAAAATGGAACCTTTTAATATAAACAGTAATACAATTGTGGCACCTCCTTTACTGGAAATCTTTTAAAAACATGCTAATACTTATTCGTTTAGAGTAGTTGAGGGTCAGGAGTCCTTAATATTTTTCATCCCAGTTTCCAAACCCAACATCATTCATACAGAAAGAAAAAAATATCCATGCCAGAAACAAAGCTGCAGAGATTATGAGAATAATGGTACCATCATTGTGTAGTTTCATCTGTTTAATGCAATTGTGTACTTTCCTGAACTATGATTTTGTCCATCCCGAGTTGACATTAAGGCTCATGCACAAGCTAAATTAGTTTCACATGGTAAGCATTTTCCCTTTCCAAGAATCACCAAATTATATTGATTGGGGCCACAACAGATTTGTTACATAATCTCAACTGGTCTCTCACTGCCACAAGGCAGTTCTTCTGTGCCTCTCTAAATGCTTCACTATACACCCATTCTCTCAAACTTTTTCATCCCTCTGTAAAACTATTATGGTACCCCTCCTACACTTTATCAGCTCAGAACCTTGCCTCATATTTCACTGAAAACATTAAAGCCATTTGCATAGATTGCCCTTCCCCCCCCCCCCCCACTCTTCATTTTAAATTGCTCAGGTGCTTTTCACCTGTCTCAATGGAGAGATGGCCCATCTCCTTATACTAAGACAAACCCCTGACCCCAACACATGTCTTCTTCTCCAGCAGATTGCCCTCTCTCTCATTCCCCTTCTTTCACTTATCCTCAGTCTTTCCCTGTCTGCTAGCCACTTCTTACTGCCTATACACATGCTGATATCCCCTTCATTCTCAAAAAACTCATTCGATCTATCCATTCTTGAAAGCTTTCTTCTCATCTCTTCTTTCTTTTGAGGCTAAACTTCTTGAGAAGACCATCCACCATCAATACCTCCACTTCCTTTCCTCCCACTCTCTTCTTAATTCTTTATAGTTTGATGTCTGAACTCATCATTCAATTGAAATTATTCTCCTCAAAATTACCATTGAGCTCTTAATTGCCAAATCTAATGACTTTTCTCAGTCCTCAGACTTCTTCACCTCTGCTGCCTCCTCTCCTTGACACTTCCATCTCTTTAGGCTTTAGTGATACCACTCCCTCTTGGTTCTCCTCCTACCTGTCCAGCCACTTCTCAGTCTCCTTTGCTCAGTCTTCATTCAGATCTCTATCGCCAACCACAAACCCTCTTCGTCCTCATGTCACTTAGTGAAAATCATCACTAAAATAATCCCATCAGCTCCCATAGAATCTATTATCTTTTCTCTGCTGATGATTCATTATCTGCTTATTATTCAGCCCTTACTCCAGACTGCAACTCCATCAGTATATTGGACACTTTGAACTGGATGTCCCAGAGACATCTTAAACTTAATATATGGAAAATGCTACTTCCCCCTCCCCTCCAAGTCTTGCTCATTTCTTTTTTTCCTTTTACTAGTGAGGGCACCCCAATCTTCCTAATCACCTAGGCTTGCAACTTAGGTGTCAGCCTCAGCTCCTCACTTCCTACTCACTCAGCATGCATTTAAACAGAGGCAAAAATGGACTCTCCAAACAGAATAAATGGAAGGTGGGATAGGATGGAGGAAAATAGTTAGTCTTTCACAACATGACTGTTATGGAAGTGTCTTGGATGACTATACACGCATAACCTATGTTAAATTGCTTGCCTTCTCAATGAGGGTGGATGGGGAGGGAGGAAGAGAGAGAATGTGGAATTCAGAGTTTAAAAATTAATGTTAAAAATTGTTTTTACATGCAAGTGGGAAATAAGATATAGAGGAAATTTCTCTTGTCCTACAGGGAAATAGAAGAGAAGGTGATAAGAGAAGGTGTGTGGGGTGGTGATAGAAGGTAGGGCAGATTAGAGGAAGGAGTAATTAGAATGCAAGGTGTTTTGGGGTGGGGGAGGGGAGAAATGGGGAGCAAATTTGGAATTTAAAATCTTGTGGAAGTGAATGCTGAAAACTAAAAATAAATAAATAAAAAATGAAAAAAAAATGGACTCTCAAGTTGGCAAACAGCTAGTAGTCCAATTTGACCAGAATGTAGAGGCTGTAAAAGGCTGTAATATGAAATAAAGCTGGAAAAGCACACAGGTTCCAGATTGTGGAGGGCTTTAAAATGCCACTGGTTTATGTCTTAGTTCCCTAAATTGTTCATCTTCAAAAAGATCCATAGTCCCACAGAATAGAACAACATTGAATTGCATCTTCAGGTTGGTCCCTGGCAAGATTAAAGATGAGATAGAATTGTTCCCAAGGATGAAGCAATCAGACATAAAAAATAATCATAACAGGTCTGACCTATCAGTCCCCAAAGAGTTTGGCCATATATCTGGCTAGATGTCTGCTGAATCCACTCAGTGAAGTTACTTGTGGAGTTAAGCCCCAGTATTGGAGCTGTAGGTAAGTTCAGTTGTCTTTCCTGGGGCCCTACATAGTAATGGTTTGTGAGGCACCACAAATTGAGACCTGTTCCCTATACAGTTGCTTTTTCTCCACCCACCTCCAGGTTGTTTCCCTTCAGTCCTACTGGTAGATTACAAATTTAGAAATCCTTCTCTGTTTCTTACTTCACCTCATGTATACCTTCTCATTTAAGAAGTAAAGTGTCCCATAGGACTGGTTACCACTCAAATTCCTTTTCTCTAATATTTGCCTCATTTCTCTTTCTTCAAGCTTTGGGAGTCCTTAACCCACAAGAAGCTGAACCTGCCTCCTTCATCTCACTCTAGAGCAGCGGTTCTCAACCTGTGGGTTATGTTCAATTTGTAACAATGAAAATACATCCTGCGTATCAGATGTTTACATTATGATTCATAACAGTAGCAAAATTACAGTTATGAAGTAGCAGTGAAAATAATTTTATGGTTGGGGGTCACCAGAACATGAGGAACTGTATTAAAAAGGGTCGTGGCATAAGGAAGGTTGAGAACCACTGCTCTAGAGTATGACTCATACACTTCAGCAAGGGTGTAACAATCACATCATGCCCACTTTCTTCTTCATAAGGTTCCTAGTTCTCTTCAGGGTTACATGGTCCTGGCCTGTTCCTCATTTTTCCCTCACTTACATTCCCTTGTTTTCTGTCTTGGGACTCAGCTCTGGGTGTTACTCTTGCTGGACACCAAAAATACAAGAGTACCTGAAAATCCTTAGGTACTGTTGTAGCCAGAATTGTGCAGTGCAGTAGAAAGAGTTCTGGATTTGTGGACCTGCATATGAATCCTGCCTCTGCTGTTTACTACTTGTGTGACCCTGAGCAAGTAGTTTGACCATTTAAGGCTTCAATTTTCTCATCTGTAAAACGAAGAGATTTATTTGAATGGCCTGTAATGTCATTTCAAGCCCTGTGTGTGATCTAAGACAACATCCTAGAATTAAGTATATTACAAGAAGAAATAACTGAATTAATTTGATAAAGAAGCCGTCTTAACTATATGTGTGTTTGTGTGTGTGTATATATATATATATATATATATATATACACACACACACATATATGTGTACACACATATGCATATATATATCCATGTATTATAGATATGAGTGAAATATAGATATATAGATTTATATATGCAAATACATGTTTCACTTTTCATTTTAAGAAAGGGGTGAAGGGAGAAAAGGGAACAATTCTCCACATGTTTTTGTTTAAACCTTGAAATGAAACTTCCCAACCCCTTTACCCTGGAAAAAAGAAAGAAATTGACATAGACCCAAAGGAACTTCCTGGTATCATGCCATACATTTGAGGGTAAGTTAGCCTTAGCTGGCATTACTCAGATCATTCATTCCCTTATGCCAGTATGGAACATTCAGAAGCCTTTACTGTGACTGGGCATAGTGATGGAGCCAACCTAATTAACTACTAGTTTGCTTCACTCAGGAAGCTCTCATCTGACATCTTCTGTGGCAACAAGAGAAATTGAGAATGTTCCTCTGTTTCCTTCAGCCTGTTACCACTCTGCTCAGTCAAAGCACATCTGGCTCCTGATTGAGAAGAGAAAGGAAGAGAACAAGAGACTTGTTCAGTAGCTGCACCATGAATAGAAGCATTCAATTTAATTTAAACATGACAAGTACTTTTAACATGTACATCATTTTGTTTTTGCCCTAATTCATTAAATGGTGACAGTATTTTTTTAAGAGTATGCTGTTCTTACAAATGGAGAAATGTGAGAATGCTTAATACTTTGAGATGCTTATTCTTTATGCTTAAAAATGAAGTATAATATTTATAATAATAATAAATAAGTTAATTTACATACAGTAGACAATTGTCAGGAATCATATGTGTTTTCATTTATCAGGTAGATACCTTGACTTTGAAAGTAGTGAGCAGCTCAGATAGTTTATTCTTTCACTAAACAAATCATGAAGCACCTATTACATACAAGACACAGTGGAAAATGTTAGAAATATAGAGACAAAATGAAAACCAGTCCTTTCATTCAAGGAAATTACTTTCTAGTGGCATGTATGTGGTGTTTAGTTGTTTGTTTTTTGATGTACTGTTTTGGTCAATCAGTGTACTTTTTAAATTACAAGAATGACCTTTCTGTATGCTTGTCAATAGGAGGAACTGAATAGAGGCATTGTTTTTTGGGTTTTTTTAGTCACTACTCTGGCCACTCCAACCAAATTGTACACCTCAGCGATACAGGGCAAGGACCTCATCTCTGATATCTTTCAGGTTATCCACTACAGATCTGAGCACATAGTAGTAGCTTATTCTTTATAATAGTACTTGTTTTATCAATTAAAACAATGCAGAATATGTGGTGTTATAGTGGGAAAAAATTATGTGCATGTGATCTTATATATCTATTTAGCTTGCTGAAAAGGGGAGGGGGTACTATGAGAACATAGACAGTACTATTAAATGAAAACCCTATGTGCTCCTAGAGGAAAGAATACTTTGTAAGATGTACCAAAAGTATATTTGTGTCTGGTATGTGTTCATCATTTTTATCATTAGGCTCTAGAATGACCATAGAACTGCATTTATTTAGTATTTTCATTTTTAGGTGCCAAGTTTTTCTTTAGGCCTCCTTTGCTACCCTCCTTTACTGATGAGGTAACCAAAATAATTGGCTATGGTTAGGGTGTTGACCCCAGATCACAAAGCATGTTCATGCAGAGCTAAAGAGAAAGCTTTTAACCCCTGAATTTCTCTACCATTTTCTATATAAGAGAGATAAAATTTAAACCGAGGTACAAAGTGGAAGAATTTCATAAAAAAATACAGATAAACACTATCCATTAGTACATGAGTTAGAAGACATCACTGTAATTTAAACTTAAACGTTATATTCTTCCTCAGTTGATAAAAGGAAACTCCTCATATGATATCCCCCCCCCCCCGCTATAGTTTGCCTGAAGTTTGATTAGTGTTTCTTTCCTTTTTACAAAAATTAATTTAAAAGGAGAGGGGGACAGGAGAATAAGGGGATGAGAGCCTCCTTCTTATTCTTGATATTTTAATTAACCAGTTCATGATTCAATGTAAATGCAGAATGTGTCTGTTGGAGATATTTTAGGATAAAGTAATCCAAACAAAATCCATAAATGTGGATGTGGTACCCTTCCAAAGTCCATGCTTTTGTTTTCTTTTGTTTTGTCTTTAGCTAATGGATCAAAACTAGAATAGTTTTAAAACAACAGTATTTTATGACATCTTTTTTTCTTGTTTCAAATTCTGCCAAATTGTTCTTAAATACAGTCTTCCAAGGGGAAAATATGTGAGGGCTGTTAACTATGAATATGTGTTTGCAATTATTAGGAAAAGTGGGTTATTTATAATAGATTAAACCAGGATGTCTCTGTTGTACGTTATCTTTATAATGTACACTATAAAGTGTTTTGATGCAACCCCATCACTGTTGTAACCCACTCCTCATTTTTGTTGTTCCATTTCTTTGGAATCTATAATACATTATTATGTGTTATCATATTTTAACATATTATAACATTGTCCATTTGTAAAACAAAAAGAAAAACGGCATCCATATGAAAGAAGCAAAGAAATATTTTTGTCTTAGTAATTTCTTTTAACAAAATTAAAGAATATCTTGCAAAAGATAGCTAGTTAGAAAGTGCTTACTATATATCAAGCCCTGTGTTAAGGATACAATGGAGATAGGAAAACAAGAAAACAAAGTCATTTTTGCTCTCAAGGAGTTTATATTGTAGTGGAGGAAGATAAAACGTAAAAGACAGGGGAAAAGTTGGGAGACAACATTCCTTAGAGGAAGGGCTTGGCAGCAACTATGAATGTGAGCCAGACCAGTATGGTATATAGTGCAACAGAGTGGAGGGTGAGCTGTAAGTGGACAGTGGACAGTGTGGCTGGACCTTCTCATGATATGACCATTCCACTAATTATTGAATCACCATCATGGTGGCCACAGAGTACTTAGGTGAGCCATCATGTTTAGAGGTGTAGCAGATCAGTAAGGTGGTAGAAAGCTATTGATTGGACTTTAATCCATTTTTCTTCCCTCAATTTCTCTCTACTACCCTTTCCCCCCCCTTTCCCTTCTCATCCCTCTAAACCCTCTTAAAGCCTTTGGGAACATGTGTAAAGTAGAATCAAATCCTGTGAATATGAAGAACTATTGAATAGCCTGTTATGAACACAATTTCAATTTGAAACCAATAGCTCTATTTAATTTGTACCATGTCAAATATTGTTATTGGTTGACTCATTGTGCAAAATGCATTTTGACAGGCAAATATAACCTTATACTCTTGAAAAGTTTTGGGGGCAAATGTTAGAAATGAGAAGAAATAGTATTATGGATTGTCCTTTATTCACTTAGGGGTATCCATAAGGCAGGCACACTAGTTTGCCATTCATCCATATTGGTGCATCTTGGCAATTAAGAAGAGTTAGAATGCATGTCTAATCCTATAATCTTGTATCCTCAATTAATAGAGGACATGGTGGAATCAAGGAAATCCTCACTTTATTTCTTTATTCTTAGAGCAGAGTGCTAGATCCATAATCCTTACTCTATTGCTTTGTATTTCAAAGTCCCTGGTAGGTTCCATGTACAAAGGTGGAAAAAAAACTTAGAAGACCTTATGGGAAGTGAGTTGTGATTTTAAAGTGGCCTGTTCATGCTTCAGCCTTCTGTTTCCTCGAAAGTTTAAGACTAGGCAGAAATTTTCTCGGACTTTGCTCTTAACTTCTTTAACCCTAGAGGCTATTATTTGTATGAATTTGAGTTTATTTCATGTGCTGGGTGTCCTCCACTGAAGATTAAGGATTATATATATATATATATATGTAGTACTCAATAAAGGGACCGTTTCCAAATGATTGGTATTATTCTGGGTATAATTTTTAGATTATAAAGCATATAGCACAGATTAAAAAACTTTTCTATCCTTTTTACCCAGAGATATTTTTATAAGTTTTTTGTTTGAAGGTTTTTACATTGATATCAGTTAATATAATAATTAGATATATTTATATGTATATTATAATATAATAATTTCCCAAATTGACCAGCACATCTGAGACTTCTGTGAAGCCTATAAATAAAGTCTCCCAGGAAACTGCAACACTAGGAAACTCACCAACCTTGAGGTTTCATCAGCTTTGTTTTTCACACCTCATCAGAACTCATTTGCCTCTGATTAGAGAGCTGAAGGACAGAACAAAGAATTATTTTCTACAAAAAGTGGAAATAATGTATCTTTAAGGAACTAAAGGACTTTCAATCATTATACCTTAAAAAACGAGCTGAGAAGAAAATTTGACATATACACAAAAGGAGTCAAGAGAAATATAAAAATACAAATATGAGTGAACAACTTAAGGTAGTAAAAAAAGTTAAATTACTGCTTACATTCTTATATGCGGAGATGGTACATGTATCTCCTGAAAACATTATGATAAGAGGTCATAGAAGAGGTCTAATTAGAAGGTCTAGGAAGGGTTCTCCTATGTTTTGTTGATCTTAACATGATGAAAAGAGAGAAGACAAGAAGAATACAGTAAAAGAGGGGAAGGCAAAGGAAAGATGGGTAAAATAACCTCATATATATGGGATGTGCACATAGAAGTTTATTTGACAAAGAGAAAATGGAGGGTGAACTTGAGTCTCATTCTTATTTGTATTTGTCAAAGAAAAGAAGAATACACACACACACACACACACACACACACACGCATACAAACACATTGTTGGGTACAGAGATACATTTCATCCAACAGGGAAACAGGAGAGAAAAGAGTTAAAGGAAAGGGGAATGAATAAAAGGGTTTGTAGATATTCATTAGAAGGAAACAAACTTTAAAGAGCAGAAAAGGAAACAGAGAAGGAAAAGCATAAAAGAACGGAATAGAGGGAAGTGCACAATTAGTGATTATAGCTGTGAATGTTAATGGGATAAATTCACTCTTGAAATAGAAGAGGACAACAAAAATGGATTAGAAACTAAAATCCAACAATGTGTTGTTAACAAGAAACATAATTGAAGGAGAAAGATACACATATAATTAAAATAAGGACCTGAAGCAGAATCTGTTACGCTTCAGCTGAAATAAAAAGTCAGGGATAGCAATCATGATCTCAGAAAAAACAACAATAAAAATATACCTAATTAAAACTACATATTGCTGAAAGGTCCCATAGAAAAAAAATTAATAACAATACTAAATATATGCAATAAAATGACATAGAATTTTAATTCTTAAACAAAAATATACCAGATTCTTTTTATGATACAAATATGGTATGGATACCTAAACCAGGAATAGTCAAAACAGAGAGAGAAAATTATAGACCAATTTCCCTAATGAATATAGACGTAAAAGTTTTAAATAAAATATTAGCAAAAAGATTATAACAACTTATCACAAGAATAATACACTATGACCAGGAAGGATTTATACCAGGAACACAGGACTGGTTCAGCATTAGGAAAACTATCAGTATAATTGATCATATCAACAATAAAACTAACAGAAACCATATGATTTTCTCAATAGATGCAGAAAAAGCTTTTCACAAAATACAATACCCATTTCTATTAAAAAAAAAAACCCTAGAGAGCATAGGAATCAACAGAGCCTTTTTTAAAATGATAAGTAGCATCTACCAAAAACCATCTACCAAAAACCAGCAAGCATTATATGTAATGGGGATAAGCTAGAAGCATTTCCAATAAGATCAGTGGTGAAACAAGGATGTTTATTATCCCTGCTGTTAATTCAATATGGTTCTAGAAACATTAACTTTAGCAATAAGAGAAGAAAAAGAAATTGAAGGAATTAGAGTAAACAGACAAGAAACTAAGCTATCACTCTTTGGAGATGGCTGGTAATATACTCAGAGAATCCTAGAGAATTAAGTAAAAAACTTACTTGAAATAATAAACAAAAACAAATGAATTAGCATGGAGCAGTAGAGAATAAAACTATGATAGAGGGGGACCCAAATTTATCTCTCTCTGACTAAATACGTATAATTTTTTTAAAAAAGAAGAAATAAAGGAGCTGAATACAATTTTAGAAAATTAAGATATGATAGCTCTCTGTAGACTATTGAATGGGAATATAATGGATTATACCTTCATCAGCTATGCATGGCACCTTATATATTAGGGCATAAAAACGTAACAAGCCAGTTCAGAAAAGCAGAAATATTAAATGCATCTTTTACTGACCACAATGCAACAAAACTCACATTCAATAAGTGATCTTTGAAACATAGATTAAAAATTAAATAACTTTATTCTAAATAACATGTGGGACTTTCAGAAAGAGATAGATTCCGCTTAAAATAATTACAGATGGTCTTAAATACTTGCAAGTCTACTTGCTTAGACACACAGAGAAAAAATATAAACAAAATCATAAAATACTCTGTCCAAATAAAGACAGATGTAAATAATTGGAGAAATTGCTCTTGAGTAGGCTGAGATAATAAAATTTTTTAAACGACATTGCTAACTAAATTAATATACTTATTCAGTGCCATATCAATTAAATTACCAAAGAATTACTAGATAGGGTTAGAAAAATAATAAAATTAATCTAGAGAAACAAAAGTCAAGAATATCAAGTAATCAATAAAAAAACAATAAAAAAGGAAGGGAGATTAGCCATACCAGATCTCATACCATATTACAGATCCTTAGTTATCAAAACAATTTGTTACCAGGTAAGAAATGGAGAGGTTGATCAAAGGAACAGATTAGGAATACAATATACAGAAGCAAATAAGCTCAGTAAGCCTCATATTTGATAAATCTAATTTTGCCAGCTTTGGGGGCAATAAGTTACTATTTAATAAAAATTGTTGGGAAAACTAGCATGCAGTCTTATAGAAACTAGATATAGACCAGCATTTCATAAGACAAGCTCTAAATGTGTACATGAGTTGGACTTAAATGGTGACAATATAAACAGATTACAGGAGCATGACAGAAAATATATATCAAATCTATGGATGAAGAAATGTTCATTACCAAACAATAGATAATATAGTTTTTTTATAAGAAGTAAAATTGAAAATTTTGGCTGAACAAAATTTAAATAATTTTGTACAAACAAAATCAATGTTGTTGCAATTGGAATTGAAACAGGAAATTGGGATGTAAATCTTTGCAGCAAAATTCTCTGGTAATTGTCTCATTTCTAACATATATGGGAGCTGATTCAAATTTATAAGAGCATTACCCACTTGATAAAAAGATATGAATAAAGTGTTCAGGGGGAGAAATGTAAGCTATCAATAAATGTTCTAAATCACTAGTAGTTAGAGAAATAAAAACAACTGAGGTACCACCTCATACCCATTAGATTTTTCAGATTTGACAAAAAGAGGAAATGACATGCTAAAAGGGCTATAGGAAAATAGAGATATTCATGTGCAACAGTGTTGGTGCTGTGATCTAGGTCAGCCCTTCTGGATCACTATCTTCAACAAATAGCTTTATCTTCACCAGTCTTGTGAAATTATGTACCATTCTTAGAAAATAAATTTAGGATTGTTTTGTTTTGGTTTTTGGTTTTTGTTTTTTCTCCCAGATAGAGTTCTCTGTTGATAAGCAGGTGCCTATTAATAAAACTATTTAAATGTGTGGTTATATCATATATCTATGTATATGATTAAAACTTCTATCTTACAAATATATTACTATCTTATAAACATATCTTGTTTAGGCAGATATGATATACTTGTCTGCCTAAGCATGTTTGTCTGTCGAAATAGCTTTTTACATAATGATTGTAAGCTTCTAGAGGAAGTGTCAATATCTTATCTTTGCATAGTACTTTGTAATTTAGAGGCTTATTGAATATGTTTTTTAAATCTGGTCTCTTTAAACATCTACAAAAATTAATACTTTTAAATACTAAAATTCAGAATTCATAAAATATAATCCAAATCACAACCCCAGCATCTTTCAAGGGTAGTTTAGTAAGTACAGGATGCACATTCCATATTAAAAATTATGTATATATTGGTGTAGTTTAATGTCCTTCTCATTTCTCATCACTTTTCATCATGTCCTTTGGAGAACAAACTGAAAATCCTTTTCTTCTGGGCTTGTTAATTCCTTTGTTCCTTAGAAAAATTGTTGAGACTGGGAAATAAATTTTTCCTTATTTTACTCAGAATGAAAATGACTGATCACTGTCCAGTCTGCATATTCTAGGAAGGCAATTGTCTTGTACACTTCCTGATTCAAACTGAAGCCTTTTGTTAAGGAGCAAATGGAATATATTATGTTGTATGACTGGATTAGATTATACATTTTTTCTTTTGGCAAGCATGACTATTTGTAAAATTAATGTTTGAATTGCTTAATGGGAATTATAACAGCTTTGTATAGTTTGCCCTTATTTTAAAATTTACAAGTTGATTTGGTAGACTTATTTTATGTGAAAATGAAGCCATTTTTATACTTCATGGAACAAAAATGAATCCTAGAAATCCATTCATACAATATGAGATATTATGTACAGAAATAATAGTACTATATTAATTAATACCAGGTGGTTTTTCTTAAAAGGTATTTCAAATAAGTATAAATTAAATTATAGATTTAGTTTGAGAATGCTTAATTTTAGCCCAGTGATAACTTTTTGAAGCTGTATTAGGCAATCTGAAATTTGTGCTAAAGCAGTGGTTTTCAACCTTCCTAGTGCCGCGACCCTTTAATACCGTTCCTCATGTTGTAGTGACCCCTGAGCATAAAATTATTTTCATTGCTACTTCATAAGTGTAATTTTGATACTGTTATGAATTGTAATGTAAATATCTGATATGCAGGATGTATTTTCATTGTTACAAATTGAACATAACCCACAGCTTGAGAACCACTGTGCTAAAAGGTGATGAAATTACATTGCTTCATTCTTTTGAAGTGGCCAGGACCTAGTTAAGTAGAAACTTCATGGACTTAAGATAGGAGTCAAGAAACTGGCCTAGAATAATTTGCCTATTTTTCATTTGCTTGCTCGGTCGTCATGCCCTGTACCCCTCTTCTTACCCTATAAACCCCCCCTTGTCTTAGCAACAGCTTGCTTGCATCTATATGGTAACCTGCTTAGTAACCAATTGTGTTAGATACAGAAACGTAAACCAAAAAAACTGTGTAAAAGGTTCTTCACCCCAGAACTAGGTGTTGCTCCCTCTTTGAATTGGCATGGAGTAGCCCCAGCTGGTAAATTAAAGCTCCTTAAAACTTTTTATTCAGACTCTG
>CM053586.1:165476470-165492114 GCA_028646515.1 Pseudochirops corinnae
TAATAATAATAATAATAATAATAATTGTATATATATGTATATATGTATACATATATATACACATATGTATTTTTAACATTTGATTATAGAACTTTAAATTCTAGATTCTTTCTCTTCCTCCCTCGTCACCCACTCCCACTGGAAGGACAGGCAATCAAATACAGGCTGAACATGGAGTGCACTACATCTTTATGGCACACAACTTCAACTGATCTCTCACTACTGCTAAACAACTTTATTATATTTCCTTTATCAACTAACTATTCTACTCTCCATAGCATCTCTTCTAAAACTTTTCATCCCTCCTGAAACTTCCCCTAGCTTCCCTTCTCCCTGCTCTTTCATTTGAAAAACTTGCCTCCTATTTTACTGAAAAAATTGAGGTCATTCACCATGAGCTCCCTATTCTCCCTTTTTTCTTCATCTCACACCATTTCTTTCATCCCTGTCTCACATGATGATTTTATTTCTTATAAACTAACCCTTCTGCCTACTCAAACAATCTCATTCCATCCCATCTTCTTCAACAAATTGACTCTTTTGTCATCCCCCTACTCTGTCACTTCTTTTCAATCCCTTTTTGTCTGTTGGCTTCTTTCCTTTTACTTAGGAGAAACCATGTTCCCCCCATCCTCAAAAACCTTCACTTAATCCTTCCATCCTCATTAACTGTTGTTCTATGTATCTTCTGCCCTTTATTGCTAAACTTTTAAAAAGCCATCTGCGATAGGTACCTCCATTTTCTATCTTCCCATTCTCTTCTTAACCCCTTACATTCTGACTTCAAACTACTTCATTTCATTTAGATTCCAAAGTAATCCGTGATCTCTTAATTGCCATACCCAAAGATCTTTTTCTCAGTCTCATTCTCCTTGATCTCTTAGTACCCTTTAACTGTTGATCACCTTCTTTAGGCTTTTCTTACTCTTGCATTGGTACTAGAGCAAGCATTGGCCAAAGAGAATAGTTAATTCATTAGCTTGATGGCAGAACTCAGATGGCAAATTCCTAATTAAAAAAAAAGTATGCATTTCCAAATACTCCTTATCATTTCTTCTTTTTTTTTTTCTTTTTGGAGGGGGAAAGGTAGGGCAGTTGGGGTTAAGTGACTTGCCCAAGGTCACATGGCTAATTTTTTTGCAGTAAGTGTCTGAGGCTGGATTTAAACTCAGGTCCTCCTGACTCCAGGGCTGGTGCTCTATTCAGTTCACCACCTAGCCACCCCTACTCCTTATCATTTCTGTTGAAATATCCCAAGTTCACCAGCTGTTTCTTCCTGGTTATGCATCTTAACAAATGGTAGTGATCCGCCAAGGCTATTTTCGTCTGCACCTGGTCTTCTTCAAAGCAGTTGGAAGCACTATGTAAACTTTATTTCCATCATCACTCAGTTCCATGGTCTTTGTATAGTATAATTTCAGTTCTTAAAAGAGTCCGTGAGGAAGGGAGAATGAAGAAAGGACAATTCAATTTAACAAATAATTATTAAGCATCTAAACTATGCTAGGTGATAAGGATAAAAAAAAGATGAAAAATGACAAAATCTTGGCCTTCAAAAAGCTGAGAAGCCTACTGGGAGAAGGTGGATATGAGATGTATACAGCTAAGTATGATACCAGGTTGGGAGTGATGAGGACAAAGAATTTTCTCTACAAAATTTTCAGAGAAAAGTCACTTTCCATTGGGATGAAGAGGAAGCCAGAGAAGGCTGCAGTTTAATGGAAACAAATTTTAGAGCTCACTAAATAACAGGTGATATAATTTCCTGGAGTCATGAGAAAAAAAAACAATATGTAAGACACAAAAGCTGCTGTAACATGGGGTGGTTAGGAGATATAGGGGAGGAATTTATCTTAAAACTCAGCTTATTGATGCCTGAGTGACATTGGAGAAGCCATATTTTGACCTTTAGTTTCCTTATCTAAAAAATGAGGGCAATGCTCTCTAAGGCTATTTTTGGATTCTTTGATCTGACTTTAAAATATTTATGATTTTTTTTTTTTTTGGTTCATCACGCACCTAAGCAAATTGAAAGTTCTATATAGGTTAGTTGAATAATCTTTGTTAATTGCTGTGGCAAACAAAATTCCATCACCTGCTACCCAGTTCCCTAGTATTGAGTTTCCCCAAAATTAGCTTGTTTAGTCCTTGAAAAACAAACAAGTGGATTAAAATGAAGCCTTTCTTGCTTTGTGCTACCTATCGCAATTTGTCCTCTGCTGGCATAGCATAGCCTTCAAGAACTGAGTGTTACCTCCACACCATAATGAAATATTGGAATAGAATTTCAATAGAACATTATTGTTTCATTTTGAAAATAGGATTTGATTTGTAAAAACTTTATTTGCATGCAACTTTTGAGAAACACACTGCATAAAGCAAGCTACATATGTATAAGACCTGTTATGTGTAGCAAAATTATTTCTAGCAGATGGTTGGTACTGAGTGCTTTATTTAACTGATTACAAATAAATCTCTTACAGTAAACGTAGCCTATAAAATAAATCCTTTGTATGTTATGTTCACTCTTTAAGAAAAAAAAAGTGTTGTTGACTTATGGCTGAATTTTTCATTAATTTTCTGTCACATAACAATTTACTCTTTACCACTGCCCACTCTTTCTCATTTCAGACATCTTATAGAATGCCTTCAAAGGTCAGTTTGACTGCTACTCCAAACATTCCATTCCATTTTGATGTCTTTTAAGTATGAACAGAGTAGTTCTTCATTAAATTGGCCCCTGAAATCATAAACAGACATAGACCTATATTGTCCTGAAATTGAACTTTGACAATTATTTTAAGTGCCTAATCTATACAGAGTCCTAGACGAGCTGGTAGAAGAGATCAAAAGATTTAATAAGTCAGGACCCCTACCCTCATGGAGTTCACAGTCTATTAATGGGATAAAACATACATACAGCTGTCATACAAAATATGTGATAATTACAGAAGAGAACCAAGCCTCCTGTGTGGATCCAAGGGGAGTAAAAAGCATTCCTTACTCAGGAGACCAAGGAAAATGTTTTGAAGGACGTAGGTAGTATTTGAGTTGGGCCTTGATGGGTAGAATTTCAATAAACAGATATGAGAATTGGGGCAAGGATATTCTGTGCTTGGAGACCAGTGTCCATGCAGAGGCATGGAAGTGGAACAATAGAAGAGCTCTTTTGCTGGGAGGGAAGGTAGGGCCAAGTTCCATTTGGCTGAAGCTTAGAATAGGTGGAATGGAATAGCATAATAAAACTACAAAGGCAGGGTAGCAGCAGGCCAAGGAGGGCCTTCAGTGTTAGGCTGAGGAATTTTATTTTTTCTAGATATGGATAGATTTTAGACCAGACTTTACATGAGTATTTTACACTTGACCAGGACCCAACCCCAATTCTGTTTTGCCCTTTATTTCTGGGATTGATCTGCTCCCATTGAAGGCTGGGAATGAATGGAAGAATAGAAACACATTTCACAAAGTTGCCTAATTATGGCATTTAGATTTCATCTAAAATTGAAAAGAATTATATTATAGTCAGACTTTGGGAATGTCTGAAATGTGGATATCAGTGTTTTTAAGTGCAGGTTTTGCTTATTGCTTAAAATATTTTGGTTTGGTACATGGGGAGTATCCATTAAATATGTCTTCTTTCTAGTATGATTTTTGTAATAATATAGATTCCCTTAAAAGTATATTTCTATAATTTAACAGGTGTTTATTTAAAGGTCATCTTCCAATTTGTGTCTGTGTTTTGGCACACACACACACACACACACACACACATCTAATTTAAACCCACAGTGTACTGTAGCAATTTCCTTCACAAAAATGCTGAAATGGTTAGTCTTAGGTTCTTATAGACTATTGGAACACAAACCCATGATTTCCTTCAGTATGTGGGATCTTATTTCTAAATACAAGTTTGCAACTAAAAGAAAGGAGTTTCATCATACCTTATAAATGGTCCCAGGTTTTTAGGTATTTGTCATCCACTCAGTAAGTGAGAAGCAGTATCAGTGAGTGTTAGGCTAAAACAAGTGGTCATTAATGGAAGGAGATATCTACATTCAGAGATAGATCCAGAGAGAACAGAGCTTAAATGGAGACTGAAACAATCTACATGCTATCATTCCTTTCCATGTTTGGTTTTGTTTCTTCTTTCCCTTTGTTCTCTTCATTGGTTACAACCCTTCTATACAACCAAACAAATGTCCAGTGTGAAAGTAATTGCAGATCCAATACTTGACTGCATGCCGCCATGGGTGGGGAAGGGGAGGGAGAAGGGGAAAGCAAGAGGAGAAAATTTGAAACTCAAGGGATTGTGGAACTGAATATAAACATCCTTTTAAATTTAAAAAAAAAAAGAAGTGGTCATTAAGACATCTGGCAAGTGGATTGAGATGGTACTCTCCAGAGCTGAGGATGAGAATCTAAGAGTAAAGGGTGATCAGAGTGCTTTTGCTGGTCATGTATCCAGAGACCAAGTCTCCTCTGGCTTCATTTATTTGCCATCAATCACTGCCACTAGAATCAGCCCTTGTATCTAAAATTGGGGGGAGTACAGTAGAGCATCCAGGTTGGAAGCAGAAGAAGCATACTGTGGACCAGTTCAAGAAAGCAGACTGGGATGATGATGGAGAAATACAGAGGGAGCCAAAGAGCATTGTCAGACTGAGAGGAGAAGAGGGCAGAGGTGCCAGCAGGAGGAAGAATTCATTGGACAAATGCCTCAGATTGTCCACTGTGGTGGTAGATATGCCACAAGCACCAGAGAAAGACATGGCAATCGGTGGATCAATAGGTCAGCTGTATTATTTTCAAGACTAGATTAGCTAGGCCTGTGTTTCAATGATTAGCGGGAAAGCAATGATTCAAATACTTTCTGTAGCTTAAAAATGCTGAACACATTTGCATAGAAAAAAATGAAGCAACTATGGCTAGGTATAGCAGTTTTCATTTTTATTTTGCCAAAACCACCATGCCAATATCTAGCTTTCCATGTGTGGGAAAGAAATTGGCAGAAGTATTGTGGGAAAAATCATGGGAGAATAAAAGCTGAAGTACCAACAACCTTTTGTAAATTAAGTGATTGGATGATCAACATGTATTCATTCTCTCATTCATACATTCAGCATTTATTTTTTACTGTGTACAAAGCACTGTACCATATGCTAGAAGAGAAAAAAATTTCAAAGATACAAAATTTAGATTACATATAAGCTCTCTAACTTCAGGAGTTTATATTCTATTAGTATATATAAAGGACAGACACTTGTGAGTGGTTGCTCCACACAAGTACCTATGTGACCTTTTCTACAGTTTCTATTCTTTCAAGTTATCTGGGGCACTGAGAAGTTAGGTGACTTGTCCAGGGTCATCCAACTCACATGGGTCAAAGGCAGGTTCGGAGTCCTGCTCTCTATACATTTTGCTGCTGATATTCACATTTTTGTGTGTGAGTCAAATGACTTTTGCCTTTGCACGTACTGTCCCCATCCCTTTAAATCCTTCCCTCCTTAAGCCTTCCTTTAAGGCTTAACTTCTGGTCTACTTACTATGATCAGTTTTAATTGTTAGTGATTGTTCCCTCCACCTATACTCTTGTGTATACTTATATGTTTACATTTTGTGCCTCCTCCTCTGTCTCCCAGTTGAATGAACAAGAGATGCTTTTTTTTTCGTTTTGTTTTTTGTGTCCTTAATGCCTTGCGCATAAGGAGGTACTGCTTGTTGGACTGAATATAGTTAGCACCTTTCCCAGAAATACTAAAAGTGTAAATAACTGTAACTACTCAACTCAGCTTATGCAGGTTGATGTCTTCTCAAGGAAGGACAGTGACATTTTAGGATGTATAAATTAAGTTTACATGAATGAAAACTGTCTGATATCTTGTACATCTCAAGTACTTCCTAATGTTAAATTTGTTGAATTGTTTCATGTACTATGTTATTAATTGACTGGTTTCCAACCCTCCCACCCCAAAACAAAGCAAAACCCTCTATTTTTTTAATTCCTTTGTGTTTATTTTATTTTAATAGTTTTTTGTTTGTTTGTTTCTAGGTTTTCTTTAGGAGATGCTAGAAGGCCACTTCATGAAACAGCAGTCTTGGTAGAAGATATTGTTCATACCCAGTTGATTAATTTGGTAAGAATATATATTGCCTTGTACAGAATGACCCAATATAGAATGTTATTTCACTCACCACATATGGCTCTCCATGAATACTTTTTTCCTCTTCTTTTTTACGGTGTTAACTCTGTTCATGATGAACTCTGTTCATCACAAGTAGCTTTCTTCATTTGAGTGCTAAGAAAAAAAATCCTTTTTGTTATCTCATTAAAATAATTATCATTAAAGTTTAACCTCTGCTAAGGTGTTTGCATTTTCTAAGAAGAAGGTGCTGAACCAAATGAAGATGTCATGGCTAGAGGCAGCAGGTGGTCCAGGAGAGAGGACTGGAGTCAGGAAGATCTGAGTTCAGTTCCAACCTCAGGCACTTACTTAGCTGTATGACCGTAAGCAAATCACTTAACATCTACAGACAGATCTTGCTGGTCCATAAATGGACCAGTTCTTTGACCTCTATGTAAAACCACTTGTGAATTTGCCCATGGATTCGGGGAAAGGATGGATGGAAGGGGAGCCACATGGGTCAGGCCAGCCATGTGGGAGTATGACTGAAACCAAGAGGAAAAAGAGGTGTTGGGCACAGACAGGAGAAGATGGGGTCATGTAGGAGAGGGGACAGAAACACAGTACCCCAGTGGGGATAGACATAAGACAGACACATGGGAACCTGACCTGTGGGTGGAGCAGGGCAAAGGTGCTGAACTTGAGAACAAGATACCTGAGTTCAGAGACAGTATGGTATAGTGGACAGGATGCTGTTGTTGAATTCCCAGGCCTGGGTTTCAGATCACTCCTTTGTCAGCTCTGTGACCTTGAGTAAATCACTTTTATTCTCTTGGCTTCAATTCCCTAATTTATCAAACATACGATATAAATTATATTATAAAATGTAAATTTACATGAAATAAGAGGGCTGGACTATATGACCTTTGAGGAACTTTCAAGTTCTCAAACTACATTTCCATAATTTTCTGTGATCTAACTCTGATATTTACTATCTGTATAATCAGAAATATGTCACAACCTCTCTGACTCTCAAGTTCCTCATCTGTAAAACAATGATAATGATATATTTACTACCTATCACTCAGAGTTGTTGTGAGGAAAGCACCAGGTAAATCTGCAAGGGCTTTATTAGTATGAACTATCATTTTTTATTTGAATTACTTTTTTAAAAAATCAAGTAAACCCTAGTTATCATTCAGTTTATCATTCAGAAAAATAATAGCTCAAGTTATTTTTCTTTAAGCTTTGATTTTAAATTGTTTTTATGAGCTTTCAACTAGATATTAATGGCCATTATTATCAAGTAGGAAGTTAATTTTTTGCCACAACTCCTGTAAACGGTTTTGGTCTTGGAGTCATTAAGGTTTTATCTGAACCACATCATAAAGGTTAAGTTAAAAATTCCAATTAGTCTCACAAACTTTAAGGTTAGGTTGGCTCCCTGACCTTTTAAAAATGTATATAATCAAGCTATGATGACTTTATTGTTATTCATCATTAAGCTGATGGAAATATGAGAAACACTTGTCCATTGATTTTTTTTTTTAAGTTTAAGTTTAGGTGAACCAAATTTTTAGTAATCTTAATAAACTGGCTATTGTTTGAAAAGTTTTACACTCTGACCTGGCAGTCACCTTAGAACATTTATTTACTTGGATGATCTTTGTGTCATCATAGTGTTTTATTTGGGGATTTTTTTTGCCAGCCTGTAAATAAGACCTTGACCACTGTTTCAGGAGTATCTCAGGAAGACAAACATTAATTACAATATGGAAATAGGATTAATTATTATCCAAGAATAGTGTAATGGAAAGGGAAATAGATTTGGACTTGAATTCAAATATGGGCTCTGCTACTTACTACCTATATGACCTTCATTAAGATGCTTCCTCTCTCTAGGCTACAGTTTCCTCAACTGCAAAATTTGGCATTTGGACTTTCTTGTTCCTTCTACCAGGGGTGATCCTTCAATAATATTTTACAGTTCTTCTTTCCAGCTTTTTCTCTGTGTGTGGCTTGTACTTGGGCACATGAATGCACAAACGCATGCATACACATGTACATATACACACAGATTTTCTCTATAGGTAAATTTTCTTTCTTGGAAAATCCATTGTCGAGGCATAATTGGACTCATTATAGCCTTGTGCTAGAGAATCATCAGGCTTTCCCTGGGCAAGTAGTTAATTGGTTAGGATCTCCTTAACTCATTAGGACAATCAATCAATAACCATTTATTAAGCATTTACTATGTGCCAAGCCCTGTGCTAAGTGCTAAAGATACAAAACTTGGCCAAAAAAAAAGTGTTGCTACCCTCAAGCAGCTTACAATGCAATAGACAAGTAATGTATTGGCCAAGGAACTTATGTTAGGTATGATAAATAAGGAAAGTTTGCCTGGAGTTGGCTAAGGACCTTATCTTTGATTTTTATCATTGAGGCAAAAAAGATTCACTAAGGGTTTTTGAGCAAGGGTCAGTAATAGAGAATTGTGCTTTAGGAATATCATTTTGGTAGCTGTGTAGAGGATAGACTGGAAAGGAAAGGGATTTGAGGCAGGGGAGACTATTGTAATATTTCAGGCACTAACCTAAATGAAGGTTGTGGTTCTATGAGAATGAAGTAATGGAGGGAAATGATAGGTATTATAGAGGTGGAATTAATAGTCCACTGAATGGATATGGGATGAGGAAGAAAAAAAGAGTTGAAGATGGCCTTCTCTAAAGTTGAGTTTCTGGATGATCTAGAAAGATAGTATGTTTGAGAGCATTAGGTAAGTTAAGAAGAAGGATGGATTTTTAAGGAGAAGATGATGAGTTCTGTTTTAGATATGTTGAGTTTGAGATACAAATAGCACATTCATGTGGATATTTCAAGCAAGTAGTTGGTTGAACTTGAGCTCTGAAGAAATATGAAGACTGGATAAGTAAATTTGGAAAGCATCTGCATAGACAGAGTAAGCCCATACAACTTGTTGAGATCATGAAGAAAGAAAATTGCAGAGAAAAAGGGCCAGGACAGCACACTGAGGGAACACTTATGATTATCAGGTATGGTCTGGATGACAATTCATTGAAGGAGACTGAGAAGGAGCCATCAGACAGTTACAAAGAAGACCAGGAGAGAGAAGTATAAGAAAAACTCAATAAGGATTGGATAGCCAATATGACAAAGTAGTCATATTATACTCTGCAGTGGTCAAGAAGGATGAGGAGAAAAGGACTCTGGATTTTACAATAGAGGAAGCATTAATTAGGAAGAGGAAGCATCTACTATATAACAGGCTAAATGTTTTACAGATATTACCTTTTTAATCCTCACATCCTTCCCTGATTGATAAATGGTCAAAGGATATGAACAGTCAGTTTTCAGAGGAAGAAATTAAAACTAGCTATAGTCACATGAACAAATGCTGTAAATCACTATTGATTAGAGAAATTCAAATTAAAACAACTCTGAGGTACTGCATCACACCTATCAGATTGGTTAACATGAGTAAACAGGAAAATGAAAAATCTTGGAGAAGATGTGGGAAAATTGGAACACTAATGCATTGTTGGTGGAGTTGTGAACTGATCCAACTATTCTTGGAGAGCAATTTGGAACTAAGCCTAAAGAGCTATGAAACCGTGCATACCCTTTGACCCAGCAATACCACTTCTAGGTCTGTATACCAAAGAGATCATAAAAAATGGAAAAGGATTTATTTGTACAAAAATATTTATAGCAGTTCTTTTTGTGGTGGCCAAGAATTGGAAATTGAGAGGATGCCCAGCAACTGGGAAATGGCTGAACAAGTTATGGTATATGAATGTATTGGAATACTATAGTTCCATAAGAAACGATGATCAGATAGACTTCTGAAAATCCTGGGAAGACTTACACGAACTGATGCTGAGGAAAATGAGCAGAACCAGGAGAACATTGTACACAGTAACAGCCACATTGTACGATGGCTAACTTAGATAGACTTAGCACTTCTTGGCAATGCAAGGATCTAAGACAACTCCAAAAGTCTCATGATGGAAAATGCTATCCACATCCAGAGAAAGAACCATGGAGTCTGAATACAGATAAAAGCATACTATTTGCTCTCTTTTTGTTGTTTGTTTCTTCTTTCTCGTGGTTCCTCCCATTGATTCTAGTTCTTCTTTACAACATGACTAATGTGAAAATATGTTTAATATGTAGAGCCTATATCAGATTGTATACCATCTTGGGGGGAGGGGAGAGAGGGAGAAAAATTTATTTTATTATTTATTTATAATAATATTATTATTTAATTATTATTTATTTTTATTTATTATTAATATTATTTATTATCAAAATCTTATGGAAGGAAGTATTAAAAACTAAAAATAAATTAATTAGTTAATTTGGGAGAAAAAATGTGCTCTCTGAGGGTGTGGACTGTTTTTGCTTTTTTTTTTTTTTTTTTTTAAATGCTTAGTACAGTGCTAGTTACACAGTAAAGGCTTAATAAATTATTTGTAATTGAAAAAAAAAGAGTAGCTTTTAAATCATTTAAAGCCAATTCAACATTTACTGAGAAATATGGAAGTGGTTTTGCTGGATGATGTGATAAATAAATACCCATAATGATATTTTTTTAAAAATCCTTACATCCCTGAAAAATAGGTGCTATTATATTGTGTTCAGGTACCTAGATGGGAAGCAAGGAAGGAACGAACGAATGAAGGAACGAAGGAAGGAAGGAATGAATGAAGGAAGGAACGAAGGAAAATATATCTTCATTGGTGGAAGGAGGAGCCACAATGATGAAATCAGCTATCTCTCATTGTATTAGAATATTTTAAAAAATATTTTACGTATAATAATAGGATTTAAAACTATAAGTAATCTTTTAGACACCCTATAGTTCAGTCTTATCTTACAGAAAAGGAAACTGAAGTCCAGAGAGACTTAAGTGAGTTGACCAAGGTCACACAGTAAATAATAAAAGGCAAGTGGGGCAACTAGGTGGTACACCGACCCTGGAGTCAGGAGGACCTGAGTTCAAATTTGGCCTCAGACACTTAACACTTACTAGTTGTGTGACCTTGGGCAAGTCACTTACCCCCAATTGCCCTTCCTTCCCCCCTCCAAAAAGATAAAAAATAATAATAATAGAGGCAAGAGGAACCAAAGTCCCACTGCTTCTTTCCATTTTCAATGTATTTCTAGGATATTAGATTGCTCAAGGTAGTTGAAGAAGTAATAGTATTTCTGTGGATAAATTAAATAAACACACATATAATCGTATAGTACATTTAGAGCTGCGGGGGGTATCTTAGAGAACTGCTTCAACCTTTTCACTTTACAAATAAGGAAAACTAAAGAAGGCCTAAAGAGATTAAGTCACTTGTCTAAGGTACCATAGGTCATGTCAGAGCTGATGTTTGAATCCAGGACCTTGGACTTTATCTGAATCAAATGTTCTTTCAGTTTATTTTTCTTACTCTCAAATAAGAGTTCCAGAATTAGATCATCTCAAGTAAATGTTATAATTAAGTAACTTAACATTTACTTAATTTTACTTTAAATCATGGTGACTTTATGTTACCTCTTTAAAGTATGAAATAGATTTTAAGAGTTTTCTGTTTATTTTACACAGAATAAAGCTGAGGATAGATAAGCTACTTTGTTAGCTTCTCAGTTTCGCTCAAGAGTTCTTTTAAGGGAAGTGAAAATCACTTTATTGACTTATTATTTTCACCTTTGACATAGAATGGAATATTAAAATTATAGACTTTTATATCCTGTGAAGTTCTTTTGTACATTCTGTGATAGCTTAGTAAATTTCACATTTATTGTTGAAACATCATCTTTTATTGTTAAATATACTCTCTCATCTTCATCTGACTGTTCCTATTGTTATCTTAATTTTGAAAAAGAAACTAAGCTATTAGAAATAGCATAAAATAAAAAGCAGTGGTCTAGGAGGCAGAAGACCTGGGTTCTAGCTCAGCCTTTACCACTAGCTGGCTATGGTTTTAGGAAAATCATTTAAATTTTCTGTGTCATACTTAACTCCTCTCTGAAATAAGGGGATAGAATTATATCATCTTGATAGTATTTTCCCCTCTAATTATCTCACTATAAGTCCTGTAGGAATGAATACATCTGAGAATTAAATTCCCATTTTCTTTTTTCTTCACACCTGAGTTAACGCTGCATTTTTGTCCTAACACATTTGTTCCACAGTTGAAACTAAGAGCTTTCTTTTTTCCTTGCCTAATGTGAAGTCAAAGTATGTTACTTCTCTAGTAGGAGTTCATTTGCAAGAAAATGTAGCAGTTGATCAAGTCCAGATTTAAGCTTCTGAATTCCAAAAGAAGTTGCCTGTTTGGTTATCTTTGATGGCAAACTCTTCATATTCGGGAAGCTATTACTGTAGTTTTCAAGATTTAACCCTATAATGTAGAAGCCCAGTTGTAATGCCTTTTTTTTTCTTTTTAAGGTTAGTGCTACACATCATTTGACATTAGCTATGGGGACATTGCAACCTGATTGTCCTAAAAATTATAATCAAATATGTATAAAACTCTGGTATATTCAGGTTAATCCTTTATCAGATGACAAAGTATATGTAAAGTACTCTGTCAGCTATTATTAGTAGTAGTGATTATTTCTACTAGAAAACTCTAGTATTCTCTATACTATATTTTCTTCCTAGGGACAGCTCACCATGCTGCACATACTGGTGCTGTGTTGTTCTAGTAAGTACTAATCCATGTGTGACCATGTCCAGCTTAATCACAAAGTAGGGGATACATACATGTCAGCTCTTGAGAAATATATTTTAAAAATTAGTCTTGGGGAAAGAAAGTGAGAAATATGACATTCATTTCCCTGACTCAATGAAAACAGTTTTGAGTAGCTAATAGTCATTGCTAGAAAGAGCAGCCATTAATGAAATAAAACAATGATCATATGCTTTATAAGAAATATTACCAGAAAACTAATTTAATCATTTGTTGAAAATGAACATTATAGTCGTGATTTTCTTTGAGAGGCAGCATGGCGTGATAAATAGAATGCTAAACAAGAAGAAAGACCTGGGTTCAAATCTCATCTCAGATACTTAGTAATTATATGATTATGGACAAGTCACTTAACTTCCCTTGGCCTTAGTTTCGTCATCTGTGAAGTGGGGATAATATTATTTATATGAAATGTGCCTCACAAGGTTGTTGTGAGTTGAAATGAGATTATTCAATTCACCTAAATAGGGATTTAGGTATGTAAAAGGTATGTAAAACATTTCCAAACTAAGGCACTATAGAAATGATAATCATTATTTTTATTATTGATTGGTGGATATCAGTTATGGTATGTCTAGCTAGGTAGCTTGCTGTCTGTCTGTGTTTCTATTTCTATATTCTCCCCTTCCCTCCCCCCCCCCCCCACTATTAAAGTCCTCTTTCAGGTGTTCCTAGGTTCCCAAATCCTGAATCAATAGTTCAAATTCTACTAGGGCTTACAAAGGGAGACCATAACTTCATAATGATTATATTCTGAAGAACAGCTCAGGCTACCTAACTTAAGAGAGGCCTATAACCGTAAGTTTGGTCTTTACATTATGAGTATTTTGTTCACTATAACTTATGAAGATACTTTACTTTAAGTCTGTGTCAATAAAGTTCGTCCCGCATTGATGAGAAAGTGGATTTTTTCTGAATGTGCCATACACAGCTGAGAAATAAGTATACTCTTTTATATCCTTATTCAATTTATTATACTCTGTGTGTATTACAGTAATTAATATTATACATTTCTTTTTTTACCCTGTCCTCTCCTCAAAAGTCTATTTTACTTCTGACCACTATCTCCTTTAATCTGCCCTTTTGTCTCCTCTTCCTCTTAGCCCCTTTCCCTTCTACTTCCTTGTTGGGTAATATGAATTCTATACCTAACTGTGTTTGTAGGCATGTTCTTCCCTCCTTGAACCAGTTCAGATGAGAGTGAGATTCAAGTATTGCTCATTCTCCCCATTCTCCCCTCTACTACATATGCTCTTCCTTTCATGTCACATTTATGTGAGATAATTTTTCCCTATTTCTTCCCTCCCTCCTCTCCCAGTGTATCCCTCTTTCTTCAATTCTTCTTTTGAGATCATCCCAAAATAGTAGAATCACACACATGGCCTCTGTCTAACCAGGCTGCCTTAACAGTTCTAGTGATAATGTTTTGAGGAGTTACATAGATTATCTTCTCATATAGGAATATAAATAATATAACCTTGTTTAGTCCCTTATGATTTTTATGCTTCTCTTGAATCTTGTGTTTGAAAGCCACAGTTTCTATAAATGCTACTCTGGTATTTTAACTAGGAATGTTGTAAAGTCTTCTTTTTCATTAAATATGGATTTTCCCACCTGTAAGATTATGTCAGTTTTGTTAGGTTATTCTTGGTTGTCCTCCCAGCTCCTTTATATGTAATTATCTGGAATACTTATTCCTAGCTCTCTGTTCCTTTTAATGGCAGTTCCTAAATTTTGTGTGATCCTGACTATGCTTTCATGGTTTTTGAATTATACCTTTCTGTCTGCTTATAATATTTTATCCTTGACCTGGGAATGCTGGATTTGGGCCTCAATATTCCTGAAAGTTGAGGGGGTGGAGCCAAGATGGCGGTGTAGAAGCAGCAAGAAATTGCAGCTCCAACACAGCCACATCAAATACCCAAAAAATATGACTCTAAACAAATTCTAGGGCTCTCAAATGCACACAGATATATTTTCTGCTGAAGGCAGCTCACCTCAAAGCAACCATTTCAACTCTGAGAGCAGAAACCAGCCCAGCCTGAAACAGCGGTTTTTGCCCCAGGGGCTGCTGGAGGAGCCGAGCCCTGCCATGGCTGGAGCTTCAGGAGAGCAGATCTGTGACAGCTGTGGCAGGATCCAGAATTATACAGCCATAAGAAAAAAGGAGTTAGGTTAGTGGAACTTGGCTAAAAACCAGGGAAGAAAACCATCCAAGCCACCTCCAGGGCAAAGAAGCAGAAAGTGGAGGTTCTGCACCCACCTCCACATTGCCACTTCAGAGCTCCCGGCCTGCAGACAGCAGGGGGGGCCAAGCGATCGTTCAGAGGCCAAGTGCTCTCGTGTTGAGTGGCCTGGATCTGGATCGCGGTCTTGAGTGGTGGTTCTGAGGTGGTTTTTTTTTTAAGTGAGCCAGAGCTGGGGAGGGACCCAGCAGCCTCCTAAAAGCCCTGGCAGCTGGGAAAACCCCAGCGATTTGGGACAGAGCTGTTCCCTCTGGAAGCAGAGTTCTACAGAACTTAAAATAAAAACAAAAAAAAAAAACAAAAAAAAAAGCATTGAATGGCAACCATGAATAATCATAAGAAGCAAAGTAAGAACAGCAACCAAACCCTAGATTCCTTCTTTGGGGAAAAGAAGGAACAAAGCAGGGAAAGGGAGGAAGACAATACAGTCAGAACTCCCACCCCAAAAGCTTCCAAGAAACATGAAGATTGCCAAAAAGCTAGAGATCAGCTAAAGAAAGATTTTGAAA
>CM053586.1:165492614-165508649 GCA_028646515.1 Pseudochirops corinnae
GATGGTAGAGGGGAGGGCAGGTTGAGGGGGAGGGTTGTTAGAAACACACTCTTCTGTAAAGGGACAGGGACAAAGTAGAGAATAAAACAAGTGGGGGGCGGGATAGGAAGGAGGGAAATATAGTCAGTCTTTCACAATATGTCCTTTGTGGAGATGTTCTGTGTAACTACACATATATGGCCTGTATTGAATTTCTTGTCTTTCCAGTGAGGGTGGGTGACAAAGGAGGAAGGGAAAGAATCTAGAATTTAAAGTTCTAAAATCAAATGTTAAATATATATATATATAGGCACTAGGGTAGGGAGATCCATCTTGCCCTACCAGAAAGTCAGAAGGGGTATTGGGGGAGGATATAGGAGAGAGCAGATTGGGGAGAGGTATACAGTGGGATCACTGTTTTGGGGTGGTGGGTAGGGGAAAAACGGGGAGAAAATTTGTAACTCAAAATCTCATGGAAATGAATGATGTAAACTAAAAATAAACAAAAGTTAATTAAAGAAAAATTTAGTCCAGTGTTCTCACTTTATGGAAAAATAGCCCTAGCTGTGGTGGTTAGAGAGCTGGTTATGGAGCCAAGAAGTCTTGGGTTCAGGTCCCATTTCTGTATCACACTGGGCAAGACATCTCTTATGCTCTAAGGGTCTGGATTGCAGAGAAAGGGTTGACCTGCATTGGTAAAGGGCATTTCTTCATCTGAGAGTTCCTGATACCAATGAAATAAAAGATCCAGTCCCTTTTCCTTTCATTTTACCAATGAGGAAACTGAGGTCCAGAGAAAGTGACTTACAGAATCAACACTGTGAGAAGCAGGATTTCAACCAAGGTCCTTTGCTTCTGGAGCTAGTGTACTTTCTACCGTACCAGAAGAGAAATGAATTCCAAATCCAAGAGTAAGTGTGATTTCAGGTAACTCAATTAATCTCTTGAGTCCTCACTTTCTTCTTCTTTAAAAGGCGGACAGATTTGCTTTCTCTTACTGGAAGTGAGACAATATGAATAGATACTTTCTGTTTTACCCTCCCCTTCCTCACCTTACACATGCACCTAGAACGTCAATTCTATTTCCAGTCCAGTTCTCATTATCACCATTTGGGGAAGCAGCTCCTGTAGTAAAAGGAACAGACATCCCCACCCACTACAAAACAATTGCCACCCACAGGACAGGCAGGCCAGACTGGCTAATGCAGCGAGGAACCCTGAGGGAGAGACAGGATGGAGCAAATGTCAGGCAAATAAGACCCTCACTACCCTTTCTCCTCAGATCTGGATGGAGACAGCCCAGGACCCTGAACCCAAGAGCCTTGGGAAGAGATATGCTTCCAGCCCAGCCCCCTCAGCCGTTTTCCTGGGAAGCTGCAGCCGCAGCTACTGAAGACCCAGGAAAGAAAGCTCTTGTCACCAGAGTCCAAGTCATTCTCAAATGGTTCAACACCAGAAAGTGATATGATTTCATCAGTGGAAAAGACACGGAAGAAGAGGCATTAACATCTGCTTTGCTCTTGCCCCTGAAGATCATCAGACCTTTCCATATGACTTGCGGTTGAAACCTTCCCTGTGTGTTATCTCCTCCATTAGAATGGGAGCTCATTGAGAACACAGGTTGTCTTTTCTATTTGTATTCCCAGCACGTAGAACAATGTCTTCTACATTTTGCTTATCTACATTTACTTCTTTAGTTATTTTTCAGATATGTCCAACTCTTCATAGACTCCTTTTGAGGTTTTCTTGGCAAAGATACTAGAGTAGTCTACCATTTTCTTCTCTAGTTAATTTTACAGATGAGTAAACTGAAGCAAACAGGGTTAAGTGACTTACTCAGGGTCACATAGCTACTATCTGAGGTCAGTTTTGAACTCCAGTCTTTCTGACTCCAGGCCCAAGGATCTATCTACCCACTGTACAACCTAGCTGCTCCTTTTGCTCATAGGAGGTACTTAATGAATGCTTCATTCATTCATAAATCCTACTTGTTCCAAATTTAGTAGATAAAGACCTTAAGCAAATCTCAGATTTTCAGCACAAATATCTATACATAACTTTTTTGAATGGATAAAATGTCCATTCCCCCCCAAATTAAATCCAATGTAAAATCTCCATTACTCTAAAGATAAAAATAAAATTGTGGTTCATTTTGACTTCTATATTTTACATTTAACTTTCAAGAAATAAAAGGTAAGAAAGAAACTAGATTTAGCAAGAATTTTTACATATATATAAACACATATGTATAAATATAGCTAAACTAATTCCAAACACAATCAGTTTGAGAAAATGAATGAGAGCAAATAACTTTTGTTCCACTTTTGTGGTTCCTGATTAAGTTGTTAAAGAACTACAACAAAAGCAATCTATTCCTGTACTAGTTTTGATATAATGATCATGTTATACTACACAAATCCTTTGTAACAAGGATATTCAGAGACAATGCTGCTAGACACTGCACAATCTAACTCTGTTATATCAGACTTCCTACATATACAGTTTTAGTTGGGGACTTGTAATTTAATCTACTCGTTATTCTATCTGAACCAATGAGAAATACAAATTCTACTTTATTGGTTCTATGTTATGAAGTTACAGTACTTGCAGAATATTTTAATCTCTGGCTTGACAAAACATGAAACGAACAGCTGCTGCCCTAGTAGTTCTAGTCAACTTTTGGACCTGCGATTAAGGAAAAACAAATCTAACAACTTTCACTTACTTTTAGCATGTTCATTTCAAAGGAATATCTTTTTTTTGTTTTAACTTAGGCCCCCAAAAGAAGCCAACTGATTTATATTTGCTACAAAATATTATCTCTGTAAATCTTTGCTAAATATAAAGAAAACTAAGCAATTTTACATTTTGTTCAACTAAGTTTGATAGGACAATAAGCTGGCAACAGTGAAATATATGAATAAATATTAAAAGGGCAAAGTTCATATCTATAGAGGAGCACAGGATATTTGTGCAGATACTTAGTTACTTTTTCACTGAGTATTTGCTGGTGATATTGTTCTTCCTTTTGGCAAAAAATGTGTATACATCTGAATCTTAAATATAATACAATTTAGCTAAGAGGAAAGACAGTCTAAATCTATTTTCTGACTTCTCAATTTACTAAAGCTAAGAAGTTGCCATAATGAAATAACATTAATTAAGAAGCAATTATTAGGCACCTACTATGAGCCACACTATTATTCTTGTTTGTTCTTTGTTTTTGAAAAGGACCTATGACATCATGGGATAATGTTGACCTGAGATGAATTGGATTTAAGTGAGGCAAGGATGGACAGTCGTCAGCTTTATTCTCTCTCTCTTCTAGTCATCAAAGTTGGAACAACTGGTGATAACCCAGGATGCAGCGGATGATCTTGGCCTTTCTAAATTAAGATCTTTTCCAGATCTCAGTTTGTCTGATTGTCTCTGGATGAGAAACTTTGCAAATTAAAAATCAATCATCTTAAGAGTTATACTTGCTAATTTTTTATTTCTAGAATTAGCTCTACTATTTCAAATGACTATTACTGAAATAGAACTGACTTGACTAAACCAGGACCTAGTATAGAACCTGATGCAGAGTACAGGCTTTTAATAAATGCTTATAAGTTGAAGGACTGATTTCAATATATTGTTACTGACTATGGTATCTCCTTCAACCCCCGTAAAAATAAGTTAATAGAAGACGCAACTACAAGTGTGGGGAAGACCACCTAGCATGGTATATAGTAGGAAGAGTACTGACTCTAGAATTAGAGGAGCTGAATTCAAATCCTCCTTCTTTCCCATACTTATTGTGTTAAATAAGTAACACAGTACTCAAGCAAGTCATCCAAGCTCCAAAGGCTTTAATTTTCTCATCTGTAAAACAGGAGGGTTGGACTGAATGGCCTCTGAGGCCCCTTAGATCTTTAAACAGATGAGCCTCTGATTCTACAGTGTGATTCCATACACAGAAACTGAATGGGTTTCAGTACTATTTCTGAAATACCAGACAGCCTCCACTTTTATAAAATCTGTGGTATAATCTTCATGAAAAATTAAGGATTTAAATTTTACTAATATTTTAACTCTCATTTTAATGAATATAAGAAATGAAAAAAAAATCAGATCAGTGAACTTCTATAAGCAATCTGATTTTCTGCTTTAAACACAGTATAGACTTGTCTAGTTTCACTTAATTCCAGTTAACCTAGAGTCAGTCTAGGTCTCATGGGTGACTTTAGGTGGGAGACCATAAAAATATTAGGACTTAAATGATCCTTGGTCATTATAAAGAAGATTAAATTTATCACATTATGAAGTCACTGTTTTCAAGAATCAGAAATAATTAGCTTTGACTCATTCCAAAACATTCAGTAAAAGTAAAGTGTTACTGTTTGCGTGGAAATACATGATTTGGTTATCTCTATAACTCAAGGTCAGAAAAAAGGGAGACTGATTCAATTCACTTAAATGATAAAATGTAAAATGGCCACAGTTTTTAACAGGGTGAATTTTTTATTCTTTCTAAAGACTTTTTTTAAAGAGACAAGCCATTTTCCATTTCACAATAGAATGAATATAACAAAGTTTAGACTACACAATTTCTAAAATTCTTTCTAGTTCTAAAATTCTAAGATTCTTTAAGTTTTATTGAATTTGAAAAGCAGGCATGCCAACTAGTCATAGGAGAGATTTTAAAAATTTTATTAGCACCTGCATTACTAATGTATGTCTTTGATCTGGTGACAGGCTCTCTGATCTAAGAATATTTTTTTTTAATTTATCCTCTTATTTATTAATAATAAAAATTTAATAGTAGAGATCCCAAAAATAGTGAACACTAGGTGTCAGTGTAAGGAATGGAAAACTGTCAAAAACCTGTTGTTTCCAATCAGGTGGATTAGTCAAGAAACCAAAAGCAGCTGTGACCACATTTACTTCTAACTGCATAATTCAGTTAACAAGTCAATCTTCCTCTAAAAGAAAATGCTGCTTTAAAACCATCAAGTGTCTGAAATCAGATAAAGCGATTATTCAAAGCTACAAATCTTCTGTGAATCAGCTATAAAAGGCATAAAGAATAATTTTCAGTTTAAAGAATGTGTATAATTTCCTTTTGGTATTAAACATAGGCCCATTCCAGAAAAATGCCATCACTTAGCTTAAGTCAGACATAAAAATGAATTATTTTCCAAAATAATGAACTTGGAAAAGGGATAAAGTTAGGTAATGTATTTTAAACTTTTCCATATAAATAAAAAGTCCTTAAAATGAGACCCAATATAGAATGGTCAGGTTTTCTTTTACTGAAAGTAAGTATATTTATGTTATTGGTTACAGAGGGATAAGAAAAAGCAAATATTAGCAAAATGATTTGCTGCTCCCAAATCCTATCTGATCTAATATCGGGATGCTCTTTCTGGTAAAAAAAAAAAAAAACCAAAAACAAATTTAACTTACATTATTTCTTTAAGAAAAACAAAGGATTTTAGTTAAAGTAGAATTTTTTTTCATTCTATTCCTTTGCCAGGTGAAAATTCCTGAAATCATGTGTCTAGTTTCCAGGCTCAAATATAGTGGCTCATTTTCTTTGACTTCCCTGCATCCTATCACATAGGTGATCACTCTTTCCTCCTTGATACTTTTGAGACACAACTGTCTCTCTTGGTTTTCCTCCAACTGATCTGACTGCTTCTTCTCAGCCTCCTTTGCTAGACATGCATTCCAAACATGGACTCTTCTCTTCTCCTTCTATATTACTTCATTTGGTGATCTCACCAGCTCCCATGGATTTAATTACCACCTCTATCCTGATGATTCTCACTTCTACCTTTCCTGCCTCAATCTCTCTGTTGACCTCCAATCTCACACCTTCAACTGTTTTTCAGGTATCTCAAAGTAGGTGTCCATTAGACACCTTAAACTCAATACAGCCAAAACAGAACTCATTAACTTTCCTTTCTCCCCACCCCCACTTTCCCTATAATTGCACTGGGCAACACCATCTTTCTAGACCCTCATACTTGAAACCTAGGAGTCACCTTGGAATCCTCACTATTTCTCATCCTTACCCCCACCTCATCCAAGCAGTTGCCAAGGCCTATCTATTTCAGCTGTGTAATATCTCTTGAATATGCCCTTTTCTCTCCTCTGACACTGCCACCACTCTAGTGTAGGCCCTCATCACCACATGCCTGGACTATTACAATAACTTGCTGGTTAAGTCCACCTGCCTCAAGTCTCTACCCACTGAAAGCCATCTTCCACGTGATTTTCTTAAAGCAAGGATCTGACTATGTCAACTGCCTGGCTCTCTAGGATCAAATACCAAATGGTTCTTTGACACTCAAAGCCCTTATTATGTAGTCCATTCCTACCTTTTTTTATCTTCCTATACCTTACTCCTCAATATGCAATCTTTGATGCAGTGACATTAGTCTCCTGACTATTCCAAGAATAAGAAAATCCATCTCTCAGTTCCAGACATTCTCTCTGGCTGTCTTTCATGCCCAAAATGCTCTCCCTCTTCCTATCCAACTACTGACCTTCTTGGCTTCAAGTTCCAACTAAAATCTCATCTTCTATAGGAAACCTTTCCCCAAATCTCTTCATTCTAATGTCTTCTCTTGGCTAATTATCTTCTCTTTATCCTGTATATAGCTTACTTTGCATATATTTGTTTGCATGCTGTTTCTTTCCCCCATTAGACTGTAAGCTCTTTGAGGACAAGGATTGTCTTTTTCCTCCTTTTGTATGCCCAGTAATGAGCACAGTCCCTAGCACAGGAATATATTTTTGATTCTAGAGGCAACAGGATGCCACTGGAGTTTGCTGAGTAGAGGGTGACATGGTCATAGCTATACTTAAGGAAAATTTTACTTTGGCAATCGTGCGGAGGATGGATGGAAAGATCTGAGCCAGTGAGACTAAGAGGCTGTTGAAGTAATCTAGGTAAGAGGTGACAATGTCTAGAAATAAAAGAGTAGTTGTGTAAACAGAGAGAAGCATATAGATGTGAGAGATGTTGGGAAGGGTAGCAATTTATTCAATATGTGGAATGAAGGAGAATGGAATCAAGGATAACACCAAGGTTATAACCTGGGAGCATGGAAGAATGGTGGTACCTTCTAAAGAACCAGAGAAGTTTGGAAGAGGAGTATGATTAGAGAGAAAAGTAATCAGTTCTCTTTTGGATATACTGAGTTTGATATACCTGTAGGATAACCAGTTTGAAATGTGTAATAGGTAACTGGTGATGGAGGACTGAAGCAGACAAAGAATGAGTGTATCTCGCTGAAGCTCAACAGCCATTGATCCAAAGAATTCATTGTTATGGAGATATGACCTGGCAACAACTAATGCAAGTGCTGTGACCTTTGCGTCCTCAGCAGCCACAGATACTGAAGAAAATGCCATCAAAAACCTTGGCATTGTCAAATGGTTCAACATAAGAAATTGATCTATTTTTATCAGTGGAAAAAACATTAAAGATGCATTGCTGTTAATTTTCCTCTGTTATCCTAACAAACACTGGTACTTTTCTGTTGAGGTTTAGGGTGGTGGGACCCCAAAACAGTGACACATGGGTCATTCCTGAATAAATTCGACTCAAGCCTTCTTTCAATCAAAGAAAAACAAAGTTTATTAAAGATGCACCACATTGGGGTAGACTCTTAAAGAATCTGAGCATTTGTGACACTTGTACTGACAAACTCTAACCACTCCCAATGGTTAAAGGAAACCCAGAAAAGGGCAGGGTCATGAGTATCCAGGAGGAGATCATGGTTATTATAACCAAATTCAGCAAATGGGTAAAGAAGGATGAGGAATGAAAAAAGACTATAAAGGCAATGAAGAGATCACTAATAATTTTTGAAAGAGCAGTTTTATTTGAGACATGAAGTCAGAAGTCAAGAGGCCAAGGGTTAAGGAGTCAGTCAGAGGAAGGGAAGCAGGGGTAGAGAGAGGTTTGTTTGTTCCCCTCTAGGAGTGTGGCTAAGAAAACGAGGAGAGCTACAGCAAGATAGTGTAAAGGAATAGTTTGATCTAGTAAAGCTATTTTAAGTATGAGGGAATTTGGGGCATGTTTGAATTCAATTGGGGATAGAACCAACAGTGGTGAAGAGGCTGAATATTGGGAACCAGGAACAACTGAAGTTGCAGTTAGGGACTGAGGACACATGTACAAGGACTGATCTTGGGAAGGAGGAAAGACCAGCTATTGTCAAAAACTGGGGGAAAGGAGAAGCTACGGGATCATGTCACAAGTTTTGGATGAAAAGAAGAGAGAGTTCATGTCAGATGGCCTCAATTTTCTTAGTAAAGTAGGTGAAGTTTTCAGCTGACACAGAGAGGGGGAAGTAGAAGTAAGGGAGATTTACAAGAAGACAAGGTTTGGAAAAGCTTTCGTGGGAAGTCAAATAGAGAGCAAATTAGGGAAGAATAAAAGGAACAACTTGCTGCAGTAAGGGGCCAACTTGATAATATAAATTTAAAATATACTTGGTCAACATGGTTGTATGACTTACTCCAGCTCTATTCTACAGCCTATAAACAGGAATACAGGAGGCAGATGGCGAGAATAATTTAGAGCTGAAGTTTTACCAAACTTCAGATAGATGAGCAGCAACAGGAAAATGGGTTGAGGGATTTGAGAGCAGATGACAGAGGAAGAGGAGGTATAGGAGAAGGCAGTAATAGAAAGAGACAGTCAGTAGTAGAAAAGAATTCCAGGAATGGAGAACTGTCAGGGATGAGCCAGTAAGGACGAGTAGATAGAAGGAGTGTGAAAGATGTTGAATTTGAAAAGAGGATTCCAGAGTTCACAGTAGAAGGAAGGGGCAGGGGTAGGAGTGAGACATGGATGGGATAATTAAGCAGGATTGGGATGAGGAAATAGAAAACTGGGATTAGGGATAGTATTTTGTTATGGTGCTAATGTTTGAGTAATACAGGGATAAGGCGAGAAATAAGTGGTCAAAAACTGTTAGAATTGGGGTAGTAGTGAGTGGTAGAGGAAAAACAAAGTTTATTATCTCCAAGGAATGTTGTTGATGGGCAGAGGCAGGGATGCAGGCACTTAATCATTCTCACCTGTTTGTCCCACTGGAAGGGGGAGGGGATCAGCATCACTGGACTCCTGGCAAACAGAAGCTCCCGGGCTAGGGCTGGGTCTTGGGAAGTCCATCCTGAGATGCTACTGCCCTAGCCCTGCCGCTAATGTTCCTCGTCCAGTTAGGAGTGGGGCAAGAGCAGTATGAAGGTTGTGCAAGTGCAGACTGGTTCTCTTCTCCCCAGAGGTAGAAGGAGTTAGGAGCATTCACACATATCTTCTATCTTTACCCCCTCATGCCACCTCTCTTCCTTAACCACCTACAGTCACCCATCTACTATTTCTTAAATATCAAGTCAGATATTTTCTCATCAATTTATGCCATCTATTCTTTCAAGTGTATCTACAGTATGCACAGAATAGTGTTGTGTTTGGACAAGGAAAATAAATCACAGAATCAGTGTATCAAAAACACACTTGTGACAGGAAAAGCAACTAGCTAAAAAACTGTCATCAACAAAATACAAATTTCCCAGGACTCACTGAAAGTCATTTAAGAACAGAGCTCAAGAAGTTGTATAAACACTGGTATATAATTTGTGAGAAAAATGCTTTGATTCAGTGTTTTGTTCTTATTTCACTGATGTACAAATAATTTCAATCAGAGAACCAGGATGAGAACACATGAGAGTTTTTTATTTTTTTGGATTGGCTTTTCAAGCCCCAGGATTTAACTTAGTTAATAGGGCAATTTAGACAGCTTAAGGTTCTAAGAATGGAGCCAGGATGTTGGGGGTAAGGATATAAAATACATACACTAACAATGGACCTCTGTGTGGGGCAGGTTTCCCAGCAGGGAAACTTAAAGCCAGGATTGGAATGGGTAAGGAAGTAACAGGGCAATTCAGATGGCTTTAGAGGTCCAAGTTTTTCAGCCAGGATGTTGGGAGTACGGAGTGTGTAGGAGGGGGGAAATGGGTCAGTGGCAGAACTGGGCCAGTGATAGAACTGAATCCAGAAGGCAGGAGAAGCACAGTGCAATGAGTATATCAGTCTGACTTTTTAATGAATTCCTGACGCTGTCCAGGGTGTCTGTAACCTGGCCTCTTGTTCCACTGATTAGGATTCTCACCCACCTCATCACAATTCTCAGACAATTAGCAGGGCTCTTTCTCAGATGAAAACTTAGCTATTTGAGTCAAAATAACTTAAAATTTTAGATATTTTAGTAGTTGCAATAGATGACTTAAATACTCACATGAAGAGTGCTAAATCTACCTTATCTCAGTCTCACACAAAGATGGTCATACCCTCATTCTCTGCCATCAGCCACAACTGTACTACCTCCATGTTCAGAACTTCTGAAATCTCCTTAACTGACCATAATCTATTGTCTTTCCTCTGCCTCCTCTTATAGAACCCTACTCTTCATCCATACCGTGATCTCTAATCCCTTCACCCCTCAATTCTCTCCCATGTCATCACCAGAACAGTAGCCACTTTCTACTCTTTTCCCCATCTTGACCTGACCCATTGAGGAAATCTACATTCTATTTTCTTTTCTAGAGTCCCTAGTCTCCTTATCATTTTGCTGATAGTACCCTATCAAGCCTCAGTCTTGGATCACTGGCACCATTCATAGTCTCTGATACTTCATTTAAGAAATGTTTACTGATTAACTGCTTGAATTATACTTAAAAAATTTTTTTTAAATAAAATCATAAAAGTGATTCTACAATCTATTAAAATAACTTCTTCCAGAATCTATTTCTTTTTTTGAAGGAGGGAGGCAAGAAGTCTAGATAGGTGATATTACCTGTTGAGGAAGTTTTTAATGAGGACATTTCCTCTAAAAATGCAGAGATGCCTTTGTCTTAGAGAGACGTCTGGAGCACTTTCCAGTAGGTATCAGAAGCAGTATTTGAAAGATTGGTCTTGATTCAACAGCCACCTCTGTATTTACACTGCCTTTCTAGGATCTGATAAACTCCTGCCTTGCTTTTAGAGTGTTTTATTTCTAATTTAGATATATCTTAAAGCAAGATAAACACATTTCCTGTTATAAAATGGCAGACTATTCTACTTACAAATATAATATTCTGTCATTCAATTGCCTTATGTTTTCTAGGTCCTGCCACCTCTTTCCAACTATTTTCAGTTTTCTCCATGTCTTCTTCTTTTTTTAAATTTTAAATTAATTTTATTTTCAATATTCATTTCCACAAGATTTTGAATTCCAAATTTTCTCCCCATCTCTCTGCTATACCCTCCCCCAAGATGGCAAGCATACTGATTACTCCTTCCCCCAGTCTGCCCTCTCATATATCCCCATCTATCCCTCTGCTTCCTCCTGCCCCTTTACTTTCTTGTACGGCAAGATGGATTTCTATACTCCATTGCCTGTATATCTTATTTCCCAATTGCATATAACAACAAATTTTTAACATTTGTTTTTAAAACTTTGAGTTCTAGATTTTTTTCCCTTCTTCCCTCCTCACCCATCCCCACTGGGAAAACAAGAAATTCAATATAGGTTATTCATGTGTAGTTATGCAAAACATTCCCAAAGTAGTCATGTTGTGAAAGACTAACTATATTTCCCTACATTCTATTCCACCCCCCATTTATTCTATTTTCTCCTTTGACACTGTCCCTTTTCAAAAGTATTTGCTTCTGATTACCCCTTCCCCGAATCTGCTCTCCTTTCTACCATCCCCCCCCTTATCTCCTTGCCCCTTACTTTCCTGGAGGGTAAGATACCCAATTAAGTGTGTATGTTATTCCCTCCTTAAGCCAAATCCAATGAGAGTAAGGTTGACTCATTCCCTTTCACCTCTCTGCTCTTCCCCTCCATTGTAATAGCTTTCCTTTAAATCTTTTATATGAAATAATTTACCCTATTCCATCCCTCCTTCCTCTTTCTCTCATATATTCTTCTCTCACCTCTTAATTTTATTTTTTAGATATCATCCCTTCATATTCAACTTACCATGTGCCCTCTATGTATACATGTATACACACATATACACATACATATACACATGTACACTCACTTATACATACATATATACGTATACATACACATATATACATGTGTATTCCCTTCAACTCTCCTGAGAAAAGTTTCATGAGTTACAAATATTGTTTTTCCACGTGGAAATGTAAACAGCTCAACTTTAATAAGTCCCTTATGATTTCTCCTTGCTATTTACCTTTTCATGCTTCTCTTGATTCTTGTATTTGAAAGTCAAATTTTCTGTTCAGCTCTGGTCTTTTCATCAAGAGTGTTTGAAAGTCCTCTATTTCATTGAATGTTCATATTTTCCTCTGAAGTATTATACTCAGTTTTGCTGGGTAGGTGATTCTTGGTTTTAATCCTAGCTCCTTTGACCTCCAGAATATTATATTCCAAGTCCTTCAGTCACTTAACGTAGAAGCTGCTAGATCTTGTGTTATCCTGATTGTGTTATGGTTTCAAAACAGGGACTTGAGAAACATTTAGATAAATTAAAGGATGGTAGACGTATAATAGATTAGAGATACGTATTTAGGTGTAGGTACCTAACCTTCTGAATTTCATAACTTAAAAGGCAATAGTGGTTCTTTAACAAAATAGTTATGGTTAGAGACCACCATCAAATCTTCCATTATTTAGTTTACATATTAAGCTAGCTAGTAATAAAGAAAATAATTGGATAAACTAATGCACATTAAGACATTAAAGCAGTGGTTCTCAACCTGTGGGTTATGTTCAATTTGTAACAATGAAAATGCATCCTGCATGTCAGATATTTACATTATAATTCATAACAGTAGCAAAATTACAGTTATGAAGTAGCAACAAAAATAATTTTATGGTTGGGGGGGGTCACCACAACATAAGGAACTGTATTAAAGGGTTATGGCATTAGGAAGGTTGAGAACCACTGCATTAAAGGATGATGACTTATGTGCTATCATGCCCTTTTTAGCAATATCTGCACTTTAAAAGAGGAGCCATATCTTAACCCAAAGGAGTGAATACCTAAACATACGATAAACATTTAATAAATAAATAAATGAAACAATGAATGAAAACAGAAATAGGCAGTTTTCAGAGGAAAAAAATCAAAGATATCTATAGTCATATGAAAGAATGCAATGAATCACTACTGATTAGAAAAATGCAAATCAAAACAACTCTGAGGTACTACATCATAACTGTCAGATTGGCTAACATGGCAAAACAAGAAAACTGTAAATGCTGGAGAAGATGTGGGAAAATTGGAACATTAATGCATTGTTGGTAGAATTGTAAATTGATCAAACCATTCTGGAGAGAAATTTGTAACTATGCCCAAAGGGCTCATAAAGATATGCACAGCCTTTGACCCAGAAATAACACATCTAGGGCTATATCCCAAATAGATAATACAAACGGGAAAAGAATTCACATGTACAAAAATATTTAAGGAAATTCTTTTCGTGGTGGCAAAGAACTGGAAATTGAGGGGATACCCATCAACTTGGGAATGGCTGAACAAGTTGTGGTATATGCATGTAATGGAATAATATTGTTCTATAAGAAATAATGAGGGGTGGCTAGGTGGTGCAGTGAATAGAGTACCAGCCCTGGAGTCAGGAGGACCTGAGTTCAAATCCAGCCTCAGACACTTAACACTTACTAGCCGTGTGACCTTGAGAAAGTCACTTAACCCCAATTGCCCTGTCTTCCCCTCTCCAAAAAACAAAAACAAAAGCAAAAAACAAAAAAAAGAAATGATAAGCAGGTTGGACTTCAGAAAAATCTGGAAAGACTTATATGAACTGATGTGAAGTGAAGTGAGTAGAACCAGGAGACCACTGTATACAGTAACAGCCACATTGTGTGATGACTAACTTTGATAGACTTGGCTCTTCTCAGCAATGCAAGGATCTAAGACAATTCCAAAAGGCAAATGATGGAAAATGCTATCCATATACAGAGAAAGAATTACACAGTCTGAATGCAGATTAAAGCAAACTATTTATTTACTCTCTCTTTTGTTTTGTTTTGTTTTGTTTCTTCTTTCTCATGGTTCATTTGGTTGGTTATAATTCTTCTTTGCAACATGATTAATGTGAAATTATGTTTAACGTGAAAGTATATGTAGAGCATATATCAGATTGCAGGCTGCCTTGGGAAGGGAGGAGAGAAGAGAGGGGTAGAAAATTTGGAACTCAAAAGCTTATGGAATTGAATGTTGTAAACTAAAAAAAAATAAATAAAAATAGAAGTCATTTATTACCTCAAAAAAATTAATATTTGGTTAAAATTGTTACTATTCAACCTGGTTTAGGAAAACTTAAAGCAATCATAAGAATATTTATATCACAAAACAAAGTTCATAAACTGTTGGGGATCTGGTGTAAGATAGAGAAAGTAACTTTGATCATGGCGGTCTATGTCATCATTCATCTTTTTGTGTGAGCTGATGTAACTCTCTACACTTTTATTTCTTAAGATTCAGAAATCAAGGAGATGATTGTACCTGTGTTATGGAAAAATAGGGATCTCTGGTTGGGAGAATTTTTGTGTTTCTAGTACACAGGCAATGAGAGGAAGCTCATGTGTAATGTAGCCTTCTTAGGGTACAACAAAAACCAGCTGGTGACAAAAATTACTCTAATATCTGCTCAATCCACCCATGCCTAATATGAATCTGAGATCTCTCTCTTCTCTCCAAAGGAGTAATAATAGAAAATGAAGGCAGAGGCAGAACTTAACATAATGGGTCAACCCCTCACTCCACTCTAGCCACTCTCCTTGCTTGAAAACCTCTGTAGATAAGCATAACTCCTGAAAAAAGCTTTCCCCCCATATTTTCTTCTTAAATTTGACAGAAACGTTCTAGAGTTATAGATATGATGGAAAGGGTGACAGGTATGAGGTACATGAGGGCAATACTGAAAATAATTATTGGGCTACCTATAATTCTGCATTTTAAAATATACAGTATTGGTAGATAAAATCAAGATGGCAGAAGTGGGAGGTAGGAATTGTGTCTTAGCTCCATATTCTTCTTGACAATGACCTAGAAAATGTGCCAAATCGAATTCAGATTGGGAAAGACATGAAAAAGTCAGAGTGAGTCATTAGTTCAGACAAGGATAGCCTGCAAAGACAGAAGGAAAGATCTGAGAACACTTCGGTGAGCACTGGCGACGAGTGTAGCCCAGGAACAGCAGGCAGAATTTGGCTTAAGGAGGGAATAACATATACACTCATTTGGATATCTTACCAAATGATAGGGGAGATGATAGAAGGGACTGCAGATTGGGGGAGAGGGTAGTTAGAAGCACACACTTTTGAAAAGGCACAAGGTCAAAGAAGAAAATAGAATAAGTGGGGGCGGGATAGGATGGAAGGAAATATAGTTAGTCTTTCACAACATATCGACTTTGGAAACGTTTTGAGTAACTACACATGTACAACCTATATTGAACTGCTTAACTTCCTAGTGGAGGTTGGTGAGGAGGGAAGGAAAAGAATCTGGAAATCAGTTTTAAAAACAAATGTTAAAAAAAAATTGTTTTTTACATGCAACTGGGAAATAAGATATACAGGCACTGGGGTATAGAAATCCATCTTGCCCTACTAGAAAGTTAGGGGGAAGAATGGGGGAGGATATAAGAGAGTAGATTGGGGGAGGAGGTATTCAGTAGTCTTGCTATTTTGGGGTGGGGGGTAAAGGAAAGACAGGGAGAAAATGTGTAACTCAATAACTTGGAGAAATTAATTTCAAAAACTAAAAATAAACAAATTTTTAAAAAGAAAAAAAGGAAAGAATCTACCCATCACTTCCTAAGTGAAATCCCAATATGAAAACTTTGAGGAATATGTTTTTTTAATATTTTATTTTATTTATTTTAGTTTACATCATTCATTTCCATAAGATTTTGAGTTACAAATTTTCTCCCCATCTTTCCCCTACCCCACCCCAAAACAGCCATCCCCTTGTATGATCCCTCCCCCAATCTAATCTCTCCTATGTCCT